>JAYKKM010000118.1:622500-910165 GCA_035772405.1 Chrysogorgia sp. JL179-B06
TTGTTGTTGTTGTTGTTTCTGTTGTTGTTGTTTCTGTTGTTGTTGTTTCTGTTGTTGTTGTTTCTGTTGTTGTTAATATGAAAATTGTATTAAACTAATTCACAATAACATATTTCTTTTGTTAAGTTCTCAAGAAATTTTTAGTACATGGTTGGAAAGAATTTGGTCCCGATTCACAACCAATGGTGAGTCATTTTTATCACTATAATATTCAGAATATCCACTGTGTGATTTTCATTAAACAGCAGCTGTTCACATACTAGGCTTTCATGAAGAAGTGCTTGGAGACTGCAAAACAATTTGTTCAGTTGAGTAAGTTAAAAAATGTTCTCTTTTCAAATTCAGACAATATATTTTTTGACCATTTTCTTGACTATTTCTTGTGTTTTCTTTAGGATGCAAATTATTAACTAACCAGTCACTGGTTAATCTGGTGGAGAAGCTCATTGTCTTATTAGCGAAATTAGTAAGGCTTTAACGTAGACTTCTTTATTTTATTTTGGTTCAGAAAGGTAAAGAAAGGGGTTGAAGAGGGTAATTGGAGCAGAGTTGTACTTTACTATATGGCTGCTGGCTCATTTGCTGATTGACTGATGTGTTTGAAGACAAACAAAAGATCGTTAAGAATGTTTTACAAAAGATTTAGGACAACAAATTGCACTAAAATGTAATTAGTTTTCTCGAACATTTCAAGTACATGTAAAAACAAGGCAAGTGAATGCTAGGTAAACTTACGAAACAATTGGTAAAAACAAGCAAGTAATAATTAATATAATCAAAAGTTTGCGGTTATACACCATGTTTATTTTAAAGATAAAACTCGCTGAGCTTTCGTCCCGTAAACTCAGGACTTCGTCAGAGCGTGACTAAACGTGAACACGCTCTCAGTTTACGGGACGAAAGCTCAGCGAATTTTATCTTTAAAATAAACATGGTGTATAACCGCAAACTTTTGATTTTATTACATTAAACATCGCCATGCCAAGCTTCAAAACTTTGATAAGTAATAATGAAATATAAAATGCCTCCTTAAAGACAAAAACGAAAACAGTGTTAGAAACAAAAGGAAAACTGAACAAAAGCCATATCTAAAAATTCCTGATTAACCTTGTTAACTTATAATCTGTACAGGAAAGTTAGAGTTGGACTGTCAGCTCATTGGGGCTGATGCCATTAAGTAACTAGGCACTGCAGTTAAATCATCCCCATAAATCAGATTTTAACATGGCTCCCTTGACTATCAATGTCTAATTTTCTATAGAAAGTATCTGAGGTTGATTAACTTGTGTCGCAGTACTCTTCAATCAAAGTCTCTGCACGCATCGCTGGCTCTCGCGATCAAATGGGACTGTATCTTTCGGTTCAATTTTTTTATTTTTTGACATACAGATAACTTATACAAACGATCAGTTACACACTCTGATACATATACTAATCGTAACACTCTTTGATTAACCAATAACACTCTGTTGCACGGTCGTGTACACACTCAATTGACGGTCAACACCGTCCGCTCTACTCCAACAGCAATTCTTGCTTCAACTTCAATTCTCGCTTCGACTCGTCTTTAAACACTCATCATGCACTCTTATTTATACCATAACCAATAGGATTAAGATATTTGTTCCAAGGTCATTCTAGGACACATTTATTTATTTATTTATTTATTACGAATATTTAAAAACAGGATAAAAACTTCAACAATAGACGACTTTCACGATCATGCGCAGTAGCAACAAATATTCAAATTTTCATCGTAGGTAAAAACAACTGTTTCAGCTGGAAAGAGCATATGTGCAAAGTTTGAAAGGAATTGTGTAAAAAAGGAAGATGTTACACAAGCAGGAAGTTGGCCATTTCAAAAGGGATTTATTAGTGATTTAATAAGGATTTTGGCTTGGCACGCCAAGCTAAAATCCCTTTTAAATCCATAGTGAAGTGCAAAACTTCCGAAGTGTGTAGCTTTCGCACTATTTGCCCGATTTGTTTCAAACTTTGCACTTTTACTATTTTTAATATGATCTTTCTAGCTAAAACATTTATTTTTACCGCATATGAAAATTTGAAATAAAGTTGCTACTGCGCATGACCCTGAAACTCGTCATTACAAATTGCTGTTATCAATGTTTGTCCTGTATGAATAAATTAAAATACAATTACTATAAATAGAATATATAAATTATATACAATATATAGATTAAACTCTAAAATAAATCAAAAATAAATAGTCAATAGTGTCATCCATAAAATTGTTTGAGCTGCTTCTTAAAAGATTTGTCATAGCATAGCTTTCTTATATTCAAGGGTAACTCGTTAAATATCTTGGCTCCCATATAAAAGAACCCTCTCCGAGCATATTCAGTCTTGAAGTGCCACTACGATCAAATTTTTACCTATCGATATTTTTACGTATTTATAAAGCAGAGCTGCTAAATATTACTCGGTCGAAACCGTTTTGCGATTCGACGATGGCAAGTATTATTTTTCTGACTCCGAATCTGGAGTTGTTATGTCCGCCATTAATCGTTCATGTTCCTGACCAGCGTAACGAAGTGACGTCAGATTCTCAACGCGAAGACTCCACATGGCTAATTCTTCAAGTAAATCAAGGTCGTTTTTTCAAATTCTTCGTCTGAAAGGCTGAACATTTCATCTACTTCTCGAAGAAAACAAGAAAACAAGTGTAACCTCGACTGAAATTCAGGCGTAGCATTGAGAATATGACGTCACAAACAATATTACCTTTTGAAATTGCGGGCTCACTTGGAACACGTTTTTAGTAATGGTGGCCTAAGTAATAGTGATTTCAGAGCTCAAAATACTTACTTCAAAATACCATTTTTTAGTTTTTTTTTACATCGATGATCACTTTCGACCCTGAAATACTATTCTATGCTAAAGAAAATCTAAAAGACGGGGGTGCATTTTCATTGTAGTGGCACTTTAAAGGATGGTAGAACAACAGCATTGTTGTTTCTGGTATTTCTACTATGATCTTGAATAAGGAAATATCCCTTAAATGCATCGCATATATCATCGTTTAGAATTTTACTTACTAGATGACAAGATCTAATCCTGTTAGCAATAACAGGGGATATAACAGGTACCTCATCGTTGGTTCGATCTCCCAAAATCAACTTTGTTGCACGATCATAGAGAGAAGATAGTTTCTCTAATTGGGTAGCTGTTAATTTCAAACTTAAAATCCCACAATACGTTAAAACAGGCAAAATCATAGCATTGTATATAATTCTTGAGCAGTTTAAATCCAGACAGTGTCTAAGTCTAGACAGCAAACGTAATCGTCCTGAAGCTCGTTTGTAACTCTTCTCAAAATTGGAATTTAAATTAAGGGTAGCATCGATCTCCATCTAGAAAACAACTCACACGTAGTTCTTAATTTCTTCCCACAATAACTTATTTCCTTTGCGCAACTTCCTACAAATATGCACGTCTCTTGCGCGATCGCACGTATAGGCTCTTTCCTGTTATCGTGGTCTGCTAATCAGTAAAAGTTCCCTTTTCTACTTATATTAATCTACTTAATCTATATCTATTCTTTACATGACTTGTTTGCGCTCTAATGAGTGATGTTCTGGTCTTATCTTAAAGTGTTTATGCAGTGAAAAATTCAGTTTGAAATAAACTCTCTTATTTGAAAGAACTAGAGAGATTGTCAAGATTGGCATTTACAACTCTTCCATATCTCACTTTGTTCTTCAGATATTAAGATTTGTTTGATATGTAAATGCCCTCACTGTGACGTCACACTACATAATGACTTATTGAAGAAGCCTGTATATCTTTGGAATTATGTCACGAAATTATGAAAGTGTGTATCTGTATGTGTGTCTCCCATGATACTAGACGTACGGAGTTACGTTTCGAGTGATTTGATTTAATAATCCCAAAGATATACATGTTTTTTCAGTAAGTTATTATGCAGTGTGATGTCACAGTGAGGATCATTTACATATCAAACAAATCTTAATATCTCAAGAACAAAGTGAGATATGGAAGAGTTGTAAACGCCAATCTTTATAATTTATATAGTTCTTTCAAGTAAGAGAGTTTATTTCCAACTGAATTTTTCACTGTATAAACACTTTAACTGATACATGTTTTACCTTGATCTATACAGTACCTAATTTACTAAATCACAATGACAAAATAACAAATATATCCCAACAACTTGTAATCACCAGGTACACAGAATGATGTATGCAGAATATTATATAGGAACAAACCACGCGGGCAGGGAGTTAATAAGTAATTGTTATTTTGTGTATGATATTACTCCAGCAACATGAAAATTTAGAAACATGATTAACCTACATAACTACTGAGTTGACATAATCTTCTCAAACTCATTAATAATTCATGAGCCAATTAGCCAATGAAATCACTTTATTTTATCACATGACTGAGGCTGGATACTCGAGTAAAACACGTAAAAATCATATACCACCACAGTTATTAGATCAAACCGGTTTTGATCTAATTGCTGAGATCTTAATTAACAATTCATTTTTTTGAGAACGAAACGACCTGCCTCCGTCTTCGCTCATCCTCAACTGAACAGAGTCTGTTAATTTTCTGAATAAATTTTACACACCCTTGTGAGTTCAGTCCCATGAGGGTTTGTTTTCAAATGCGTTTTAAGTAAACATCCAATTGTTTTCTCGTGTTTGGATCCCCTGATGAAACACTCAAACTCGTTGTTCATATATTACATCATTGTATTTTTTCTACCTTGTAGATCTTAAGTGTGCAAGAATATCATCCATTATCCTGTGTACCATTGCTTCAAGATATGCTTCAGTTTTCTGCCTTCTATGTGTTCACAAATTGTGGAACTGAATTAGTTTTTGAAAGGTTCATTGTACATTGTTGTAACCTAATGAAAAGCATTGTGAAATGCGAGAGTTATAAACCTCCAAAGATAATTACAGGTTAGATCAGTCATGCCCTGCAGCTTGCTGATGACTCTTTGTCATAATTCAGTCATTAGATATGACATCCTTCAGTGGCGGATCCAGGGTTGTTCGAAGGGGGGGAGGGGGCACATGAAGAATCAGTACGTTGTGGTGTATTTTTAATTTTGCAAAGCCCAGAAGTGCTTTTCCGGCGATTTCTGATAATAATACCATGATGACCTCGGGTTCTTTTGTTCTCGCCCGGTGGTTTAATCACGATATTCCCGGCTTTAGCGGGGAGATCTCTAAATCTCCCGGCAAAGCCGGGCAGATTTCTAATTTCTCCCTGATTAAAATTCATGAGCCAAAATTCAAAGACACGACAAAGAGTTTTGTTAATACGTTTTACACAACAAACAAAATAATTACACTACAATGTTAATGACAGTAAGATAAAGTGTTAATTACTCGACTTATTAATATTCACTTTTCACTAAACATTTCACACAATTATATTAATTTCCTAAAATGGAAAATTGTTGAATACATCACTGATCATGCATTGTATTACACAATACTCCTACTATCAATTAGTTTTGTACAATGAAAACACTAGTTTCACCTCGGTCATCATGGTATTACAAACTAATACAATGGTTTTTAAGAATATAGTGATCAAATCTCCCGCAAACCGCGGAATGTTTGTGAAAGTCCCTCGGGACGCCTTCGGGCTTCGCCCTCATGCTTTCCCTCGGGACTTTCACAAACATTCCTCGGTTTGCGGGAGATTTAATCACTATATTCTTAAAAACCATTGTATTACTTATAAGAATTTTTGCGAAATTAGGGCACCACGTCGTTGCTAAAAATGCACGATTATAAAGGGGCATCAAGATTATGAAACACTTTAATATAAACTCAGAGGTAGTACAGAACCAATATATACACTTTAGCCTTTAGGCATCTTCATACATTACTTACGTTATTTATTAGTGCCATTTTCCTATTGAACTTATTTGCGAAATTAATGTAGCTAAAGAAACTTTAGCCCATTACAACTTTTAACTCATGTTAAAATATCTATGAGTTAAGCTATCAAAACATTGTGCTTAATATAATCGGTCATATAATATTGCGTTTATCACTTCGACTTCTTCGTCTTGACATGGTAAAAAACAGAAAACACTTGTTTGCTTGGATCCGCCACTGTCCCAACCTCGTTCCCAGGGCATTTTGCCTCCACGGCGGAAGGTCGGCGAAAATGGCCCTGGGATCGGCTGGTCACATGACACCCAGAATTTCTGGGTGTTTAGATATGATAATTTTTGTGGTCTTTGTTCCATTTCCTTTGTCTCCTTTGTTGACCTGAATAAATGAGAAATATTCAATGCTCTTCAGAGTTGTTAATGTCAGCATTCGTAGGCATAAAAGCAGCTAACAAGCTTAATAATCCACCATACATCCATGGTTACCTCTTACAAAAGGTATGAAGAAGCATATATCCAATTTAGCGAAAGCTATCACTTCTAATTTGCTGTAAAATTTGAAGACAGCATGCAGATTTAGATGAATAAATTACACTCGGCTGAATTAATTGAGTTTTATGACAAGCCAATCGGATTATAGAATGGACCAGCCGATCCCAGGGCCATTTTCGCCGACCTTCCGCCGTCGAGGCAAAATGCCCTGGGAACGAGGTTGCCACTGTCGTTTATTATATGGCTGCATGAGCTCGTTTTCAGGTCTGTATGAAAAATAAAGCGCAATTATTGGTTGCTGAGAAGTTCTTAATGCTACTATATGGTCCTCCCTGCAACCTATACGCAGGCCCTCGCATCCCCCCGTAGCTCCCCCCCCAAAAATATTTATACGAGTTTCAGTCGGCAGTAGTTATATTTTAGTCGGCAGAAATTCTATTTTAGACGTGTTCGATTTAACACGGACAAGTAGAATCATTAACTTTTAGCTCATCATGTTTTCATTTCGTATTGAGAGTGAGTTATTAACGTACGACTAATTAACCATTTCACCAGCTGACCAGGGTCATTTTAGTAGGCACGCAACGGAAAGACAATATTTTGCAGTAGCGGATCCACGCACGCGGCGCGCGCCCCATAGAGATATTTTAACATGGGTTCCAAGATAAAACGATGGACGTTTTCAGATGCCTAAAGGCTAAAGTGTATATATTGGTTCTGTACAACTTCTGAGTTTATATTAAAGTGTTTCGTAATCTTGATGCTGCTTTGTAATCGTACATTTTTAGCAATGGCGTGGTGCCCTAATTTCGCAAAAAATCTTATCAGAAATCGCCGGAAAAGCACTTCTGGGCTTTGCAAAATTAGAAATTTTCCTGGGGGAGGCATGCCCCCAGAAGCCCCTAGTAGGTTCGCGGCGTAGCCGAGAAGATACACCACAACGTGATAATTGTTCATGTGCGCCCCCTCTTCCGAATAACCCTGCATCCCCCACTGTTTTGACAAGCTTCGAGCGATAGGATGTAGTCGGTACAAGCTAGTGCGTCAGTCGGTTGAAGTGAGCTTACTCCCCCCCTGTAAAATATTCTGAGTACGGCCCTGCCTATACGCTGCGAGGGTCTTTTTTCGGATCGGTAACATTTGGTGGGAACTGTTTACCTTGTCTCATCGCTAGTATGTTTCGCTTCATCTTTGAATCAGTTAAAGTACCTATGAAACGAAAATTAAGTTTGTTTCATTTGAAAGAACTTTTAAAATAATGAAGAATAGTAATTTACAGCTCTCTCATATTTCACTTGGTTCTTGAGATATTTAGACTTATGTGACATTCAAATGAGATAACCTATGACGTCAAAGCTAGGGTTTGCAATACATTTTAACATATTGGAAAATCGTGTATATCTTTAAGATTATTAAACGAAATCACTTGAAACTTTGCATGTGGATACAGACCACTAAACTGAAGAACATCGTTCAAGTTTCAATGTTGCAATAGTAATAATATAGTTCTTTGTCAGAAATCTTTGTTTTCTGACATAGCTATGTGTTGCACCAAAGTTAAACTTCAGTTTCGAATTGGTTAAGTCCGTGAAAATCTGCTCAGCCAGAACCAACCCGCGAATGTTTGGTACGGAAGAGAAAACAAATAATTTTATTTTAGAAATCAAGATGTCTGAAAACTAATTTGTTACCATGGCGACCATGAAACTAGAACGATGTTCTCCAGTTTAGTGGTTTGTATCCGCATGCAAAGTTTCAAGTGATTGTTTATTTGTTTGTTTATTTATTTGTTTTATTTATTTGTTTATTTTATTTTGCATTTTTTTTTGCACTAGCATTTATTTGCTGTGCTTTTGGATGAAAAACTTTAAAGAGAAGCAATATACTGGTGTTTTAGCACACTTTAGTGCTTGGTATTTTACTATGAACATACCTGGTCCCAGTATTGCTTCTCTTCAAAGTTTTTCATCCAAAAACCCAGCAAATAAATGCTTAACTGATTCAAAGATGAAGCGAAACATACTAGCGACATACAGCAGCATCTGAAGACAAAACAGCGTTAAAACAAACAAGAAAATGAACCTGCGAAAGCCATATAATAAATTCCTTATTAACCTCGTTTGTTCAGTCTAGACGGGAAAGTATTTGCCTTTGGTTTCATCGCACAAACCTCACTCCTTTATGTACTCTGTATGTACTCTTTATGTACTCTTTATGTACTCTTTATGTACTCTTTATGTACTCTTTATGTACTCTTTATGTACTCTGTATGTACTCTGTATGTACTCTGTATGTACTCTGTATGTACTCTGTATGTACTCTGTATGTACTCTTTATGTACTCTTTATGTACTCTTTATGTACTCTTTATGTACTCTTTATGTACTCTTTATGTACTCTGTATGTACTCTTTATGTACTCTGTATGTACTCTCTTTATGTACTCTGTATGTACTCTGTATGTACTCTTTATGTACTCTTTATGTACTCTGTATGTACTCTTTATGTACTCTGTATGTACTCTGTATGTACTCTGTATGTACTCTGTATGTACTATTTATGTACTCTTTATGTACTCTTTATGTACTCTGTATGTACTCTGTATGTACTCTGTATGTACTCTCTTTATGTACTCTTTATGTACTCTTTATGTACTCTGTATGTACTCTCTTTATGTACTCTTTATGTACTCTGTATGTACTCTTTATGTACTCTGTATGTACTCTTTATGTACTCTGTATGTACTCTTTATGTACTCTTTATGTACTCTTTATGTACTCTGTATGTACTCTTTATGTACGAAAACCTCAGGCAAATACTGTCCCGCACAGACCTCACACTTAGTAAATAAGTCTTCAGTATTTCTCCTTTTACTGTACATACTAAATAGTACAGTTTTAAACACAAATTTATTATTTTGTTTTAGATCATGTTGACCAAGTAATTGTTCAGGCACATCAGGTACTTTTCACGCAACCAAAAGTCTTTTTGATCTGATAAAAATCCTAATATTAAAGTAATTGTTATGAATGATTTCTTTCAGATCCAAAAAGTGTTTTTTACTCCAACAATTCTTTCTGAAATTATAAACACTCTAGTTTCTCATTATTTCCTGCTGACCAAGGAGGTGAGCCTGCTTTGAAATTCATTTACGATAATGGTGTTACGTGTTTTATTAGTAAACATAAATGTATTTTAGAACATCCTTTCTCCTCTCTTTCCTCTGTTTCTTTTATTCTTCCTTCTGTCTTGCCTTCCATTCTTTGAAATTTTTCCCAAATCTTTCTTTCGTCTCTCCCAAATATTTTAGTGCTCTCCCAACTTCCAAAATCGGCATCCATAACTTCGTTACTCGACGGAACATGCCAAACCATGAACTATTTAAAGTGCACCTGACATCAAAAAATTTTATTGTCTTATTTGGAAGAACTTTTAAAATGATAAAGTAACTTATTTTGAAGATTTTCGTTTATTCGCTTTCTTTTTGAGATATATCAGTTTGTTTGATATGCAAATGTCCGGAATGTACGTCACACATGCATAATGACTTATCAGAGAATGTTATATATCTTTGCGTTCATCAAATAAAAACACTAAAGTGTAAATAACACGTGTGCGTGTTTCTCCCACAACACCAAACTTCTCGATTTTAAAGGATTTCGTTCGAGAATGAAAGAGATACACACATTTCTCCAATAAGTCATTATGCATGTGTGACGTAAATTCCGGACATTTGCATATCAAACAAACTGATATATCTCAAAAAGAAAGCGAAGAAACGAAAATCTTCAAAAGAAGTTACTTTATCATTCTAAAAGTTCTTCCAAATAAGACAATAAAATTGTTTGATGTCAGGTGCACTTTAAGAAATAGAAAACATTTTCCGTGTTTCCATAGAGAGTGGAAGTTTGGGAGAAGGAGAAATGGCAGTGGGAACACCAGCCCGCAGGGAGAGTGTTTCCACGCTGTTTCGAGTTCTCCCAAACTTTCACACGAGTGTTTCTATAACGTATGGGAACACGGAAAGATGTTTTCTATTTCTTTTATAAAATAACACTTAGGAAATAAGTAATGACTCTTTTATTAAAATGATTAAAATATACATTCTCCTTACTCACGCTAGAGAGCGAAAATGAACATAAACGCTCTTAACTGTGAAGAAAAGCATCCAATCTTCTCATTTTTCTTCTTGTCACTCAGAACATATTTATCGACATTTTAGCTGTTTGTGAGCAAAGGTTCGTCTTACAGTACATTTTATAAAAATGGCGGGGAAAATCTCTGTTTTCCATCGAGTTATAGAAACACGGCTTTCAACCAATCAGCGCGTGCGTTTTTAATTTGTTATTTTATAAAATATAGAATAAGACACAAAATAATAAAAATCAAGCTTTATTTCGTTGATTAAAAATAATTTTCTGGTTATGTTAGTCGAAAATTTAGAAAGTTTCTGTTTGGTCTCTTGAAATTCCTATGCCCCATCGAGAAATGGATTACGCATGATAAGCAATCTGAAGCGGTGCTATATTAAATCTATGTTATAATTCTTCATATTAAATGTCTAATTATCTGCCTCTCACAGCTGAGGACCGTAAGTTAAATATATCTCACCACTGAGGACCCTAAGTTAAGCCAGGTTAGATGGTTAGCTACTTGGACGGGTGACCGCCTGTCCGAGCTTGGAACTCGTGTAGGTAGAGTTGGTTCTCTCCTGTGCTTCGAGGGTTTTCCTCCGGGTTCTCGTACAATCAACTTTAGCTAAAAGTGATACTACGATCAAATTTTTACCTATCGATATTTTTACGTATTTATAAAGCAGAGCTGCTAAATATTACTCGGTCGAAACCGTTTTGCGATTCGACGATGGCAAGTATTATTTTTCTGACTCCGAATCTGGGGTTGTTATGTCCGATCGATCATGTTCCTGACCAGCGTAAGGAAGTGACGTCAGACTCTCAACGCGAAGACTCCACATCATGATCGGCACCAACCTCGTACCCAGGGTCTTCTCAGTGCCCGGGGAGGGAGCGCCCGGGATAGGAGGGGAGTGGAGCGAGGGAAGAGAAGACCCTGGTAAAGGCTGGTCACGTGACTCCAAGGATATTGGATTATTTTGTAACCTGGCTTATTCTCGCTTATATCATCCGGGGGGCCGGATCGCTGTGAAAACATACCACAAACTTCTATAATTGAAAGTATAAACAGTATATGGATAATTTAAAAAGATTACAATTTATTGGAAAGACAGTACGGACTGCAGACAAGTTGAAAGCCTTGAAAGATGGTGGATTACTTCAAAAAATACGTTGATTTACTGGACATTTGTTGCTGTCATAAGATAAACATGATTAGTATTTAAAATAATAGTCATAGTCTGACTGTATTAAAATTGTAAATTCGAACTGTTCTGGCGTTGATCATAGGGACTTTAAGATCTCCGACGGCAACTTAGGACGGCGATGGCAGTAAAAGCAATACAAATTTTAGCATTTGAATGAAACCACGGTCGATTGACTAGCGTATTTGACACTCCAAGCTTGTTTTATGATCTCCAAAACGCTTCAATATTCCTAAAACGATTATAGTGTCTGTGTTTGTCACATCTCTCATCTCTCCGCGAGTTACCGTCGTCCTAAAGACGTGAAAATGCTCTCAGTGGCGTTGTAAACAGAACGAGAACGGCGTTGAAATTACTCTTGGGAATAAAAATTATTCATTCTTATTGTTTCGCATGAAGATTCTTTTGTTTGAACGACGTCCCCGTCCTAGGTTGCCGTCGTAGATCTTAAAGTCCCTAATGTTTATCTTATGACAGCAACAAATGTCCGTAAATCAACGCATTTTTCGAAGTAACCCACCATCTTTCAACTTCTGTCAGCAGTCCGTACTGTCTTTCCAATAAATTGTAATATTTTTAAATTTATACTTTCAATTATAGAAGTTTGTGGTATGTTTTCACAGCGATCCGGTCCCCCGGATGATATAAGCGAGAATAAGCCAGGTTACAAAATAATCCAATATCCTTGGAGTCACGTGACCAGCCTTTACCAGGGTCTTCTCTTCCCTCGCTCCACTCCCCTCCCATCCCGGGTGCTCCCTCCCCGGGCACTGAGAAGACCCTGGGTACGAGGTTGGATCGGCACATGGTTAATTCTTCAAGTAAATCCTTAGTGATCTAGGTCCTTTTTCAAATTCTTCGTCTGAAAGGCTAGACATTCCATCTACTTCTCGAAGAAAACAAGTAACCTCGACTGAAATTCAGGCGTAGCATTGAGAGTCTGACGTCACAAACAATATTACCTTTTGAAATTGCGGGCTCGCTTGGAACACGTTCTTAGTAATGGTAGCCTAAATAGTAGTGATCTCAGAGCTCAAGATACATACTTCAAAATACCATTTTTTAGTGTTTTTTTACATCGATGATCACTTTCGACCCTGAAATACTACTCCATGCTAAAGAAAATCTAAAAACGGGGGTGAATTTTCATTGTAGTACCACTTTAATAGATCTTATCTAGTTAACCGTCGAATGCTACTAACATGAGCCCCTGGCTTCGGCAACCACTTGCTGCGGGTATGGACGTTAATTAAATTAAGTTTTAAGTGTAAGTTTTTAAGTTCTTATTGAGTTCTGTCCTATTAAACAGTGATTGAAAAACCTTAGAACAGTTATATGAATTATTATTATCTCGATTTTTGGGGTTTTAGGACTTAGAATTGTGGGACTCTGCTCCAGAGGAATTTGGTAAGATTATTTTAAAAAGATATGCTTTTTCCTTTTTAACGTGTTTTTATTTTTTCCTACTTTTTTTACTTTTTCACCTTCTCCCACTCCTTTTTTACTTTCTCCTTTTTACTTTCCCCTTTTTTAACGTTTTTTATTTTCTACTACTTTTTTACTTTTTTACTTTCTCCTACTACTTTTTAGATAACGAGGATGCTGGGGAGTCATGGCGATATCAATTACGAGTAATTATGTTTACGCAATATGTCTTCACAAGTGTACCAGTACTACTTTTACACAAGTGTTACCCTGACGTTATTTTGATGAATCATCCCGCCCGGGGATGGCGTCATCGTATTTTACTTTACTACTAGAAATACGAATCCGCAATAATCCCCTCGCTCGCCTTTTCTACCACCACCCAGCCGCTTCGTCCTATACTTTGAACGTTATCTCGATCAATATTTAACTATTTTCAATTCTGAAAACAGATTTTGGATTACCGAGTCTATTCATAACACACGTACCTATTATATTACGCAAAAATACTCTTCGTAAAAACCTCTATGTAGTTCGTCAGATCACAAATCGTCAATGGCCGCCGCAGCGTTTCTGCCCAAATATTGTCCGATTCAAACGGATCACCCAAAACGACTTTTTGCTTCTTTATAAGGAGTTGGTCCTACCATGCTCCGCTTATATATATAAATATATATACAAACTATTCGTGAGAAATGGATCCCTGCCGATATAGATCACCACCATTTTGATAATAATTAAGGTACCTCTGCCAAATGACATTGAGAGACATTATGCTCTGGGTAAAGCGGTCAATGTTGGCGGAAATGCAAAGAAATTCATCTCAGCGGCATTTTAGTAATCGCTATTACAACCAAAAACTGGGCAATACTTGGCGCCAAGATAGGTGGCGTAACAGTAAGATGGTCGTGGCTAAATCGTACATTGAGGTGACCGTGAGGTACTAGGTCTGAGTCGTCTTCTGGACGATCTTTTTATTAGTATTAAGGTTAGTATTAGAAAACCATTAGGCGAGGGGTTAGAAAACCCATTAGGCAGGGGGTTAGGGTTAGGATCTAAGTTGTTTTGGGGTTCGCAGTTCCATGACGTATTTCAGGCATGTCCGATCGTAACAATCTCTCATTTCGTCCAACATCTCGCGGATACTAAAAAACATCGTCCAGAAGACGACTAAGACCTAGTACCTCACGGTCACCTCAATTGTGAGTGTACCATCTAGCCACGACCAAAGTAAGACCATGGATAATAAAAATACTTTTATTAGAACATCCTTCTAAAAAGTCTTTCTACTATCCATGGTAAGACACACAACGCTTAGAAATTAACATATTCAAAATGGTGGCCCAAGAGCCTGTTTTTTATATTCTACTTTTAAAATGTGTTACGAGCATTTTGGTAGCGCCAAACTACTATATTCCAACTATATAGCTAACTCATATACTTCGATGTAAACAGTTGTTTTTTTGTTGCCAATGGCAATGTCCTCTAAGTTTTCAACAGTTCTTTTCAGAACTTTTCAGTGCCACCATTTACTTTTTTTTCGAGTTAAGTAATTTTAGAACGTGCAATGTACATTCTATTGCTGCATCAACCCATGGCTGTTAGCTATGTGGCAGCCTATTGATATCACGTGCATTTCATATCTTAATTTTTAGCCAAGTACGGAAGTTCTTCTGCTGTCTCTGTTCAGTGAATTTCGTCCTTTAGTAACACCAATCATCGTTAGTATTATAACATCTACCCAAGGTAAATCATCTTATAATGCTCCTGTATATTTACTTATATGTAGTCCAAAATTGTCTTAAACTGTTTTTTCTATCTTAGGTTTTACTGAAAACGACGATTTTCGAATTTTACTCCAAAAAGAAGCAGGCATGTCTTTATTACTAGTTTCAACTATGAAATATCAAACTCATTAATAATGCATAAGCCGAAAACAAAGGAAATCAGCACCGAGACGGAGGTTTAGACATCGGAGGAAGAAATTACATAAATTAAGCCAACTTTCACCTCGATTTTGTCTTAAAATACTGATTGTTGAAGAGTGTTTCGTCCGGATATTCAATCACCTCGATGTTTGTTAAAAAACCTCGGCTTCGCCTCGGTTTTCAACAAACTTCGCGGTGTTTGGATATACTTACGAAACACTCTCGTGTTTCATATATATTACATCAAATATATCTTTATATTTGCTGCCGACCCTCAGGGAGGCAGCACACTAATCTTGACTTGGGTCCATCTGTGTTTCGTGTCCAGACCTCTTCGCGGGACTATGTAAAGCGAACATAGACTCGGCACGGTGGATGTCTGGATGTCTGTCCAGTTTTATGACGTTTTGTGACGTAGGTTTCAGTTTCGGATATTAAGTCGTTCAATTCAGAAATATTACAAACGTGAAGTTCGATTTGGCCAAAAGTGTCGCTTGAATGGAAAATTTATAACTTTGCGAGGCTTGCTCGTTTCGAGTAAATGTTGTTCGAATAGCGTAGAGTATGACTGCTATTAATAGCTCAAAAAGCGGACAAATAAACCAAATTTGACTCACAAATGATTGCAAATGAGCTATTTCTTTTGTTATGGCCGCAAGAATTATGGGTAAAAGCGGACAAACATCGGTACTGACGTCATCTCGACGGAGCGCTATTAGATGTATGGCGTTCAAATGGTCATATTGAATTTTGACATTATAAACGCGCCATATCACATATGATTACCGTAGGCTATAATAAGGGACTATATGATGCCTTGATACGTGGTTAGATTGTTATCGAGTGGAACACGGCAACAAACGACAGCGTCTTAATTCAAGGAGACACTATAACCTCAATGTTTTTGACAACGGTGACATCCCGCATGATTTCCGTATGTTATTGTATTCCCGTTCGTTTGTTCGATTTGAAATATGACCGCACGACCGCCAGATAACTCGGACGTTCAATTCAGCAAATATTACTAACGTGAAGTTCGATTTGGCAAGAGTGTTGCTTGAATGGAAAATTTATAACTTCGCGAGGCTTGCTCGTTCGAATTAGATGTATGGCGTTCAAATGGTCACATTGAATTTTGACATTATAAACGCGCCATATGATTACCGTATGTTATTTTAATATTAGAAGGCTATAATGGGCTATATGATCGCCTTGATACGTGGTTTAGATTGTTATCGAGTGGAACACGGCAACAAACGACAGCGTCTTAATTCAATATACTATAACCTCAATGTTTTTGACAACGGTGACATCCCGCATGATTTGAAATGTGACCGCACGACCGCCAGATAACTCGGACGTTTAATTCAGCAAATATTACAAACGTGAAGTTTTTGAATTTTGACATTATAAACGCGCCATATGATTACCGTATGTTATTTTAATATTACAAGGCTATATGATCGCCTTAGCTTGATACGTGGTTTAGATTCTACTTTCTATTTATTTGATCCTCTATATGCTATAGAAAAGTTCTAGCATCATTCTGCTGGCATGCCTGATCCTGAACACTGCTCCAACCTCGTACCAGAGGCAGCATTTCACTTCTGATAAGAACAGTGGCGGCACTACGGGTGTGCAAACGGTGCGGGGCCCATGGGCCGAGGGGGCCCATCAGCCTATCCGGCAAACTGCTTCTTTTTATTAATGCTGCTATTATTAATAATATTTTCTTAAAAATAATGGATACACTACAAAAAAGTGATTTGTGGTCTTTAGATTTTTTTCGAAAGTGCTCTCAAAATGGGGGCCTAAATTTTTTGTCGCACCGGGGCCCACACCCACGTAGTGCCGCCACTGGATAGGAACTACTAGTTGATAAGATATCCTTATTTATCTCCTTTGAAAAACACGTAATGTTTTGAAGGTTTTCTTAAGTTATCGTGTTTTGTTTTTAGTCTACAATGTTGCAGGATTATCGTCGTATGATCTTTTTGAAGAAATTAATTTTGAAGAATGGTTTTCGCAATATTTAATGAAAGAGCTTCAAAATAAATCACCAAAGTAAGTAGAATTTTTACTGGTTCGAGTAGGCTAATATTTTATATATTATTATTTTATATATTATTATTTGGCGATTGGATTTGATGTTCGAGATGAAAGTATGGTTAATGCATGGCAGAGGAAAATCTTGCGCGTGGTGAAAGTGTATTATTGAGATCCAACTGTAGAGTAGTATAGGTCCTTCCGGCTTGGACTTGAGCCCGCGTCCTCTGGATCTCTTGACCAGCGCTCTAACCCCCGTACGATCTATACGGAAGCCGTTGGCGAGAGCTTGCAGGTCACGAGTTCAGTATAGAGTTGGGCGGTATGGGAATTTCAATACCGGTATTCGATATTCGAAAAATGTCGCGGTATACCGGTACAATGTTTTAGCAATGATCCACAGTAAGTACAGTTGACACCCAATAACCCAAACATTCAAGGCAAAATGGAAAAAAGTTCGAGTTATCGGGATTTTGTTTCGTTAAATGATCTAAAATTAGATGGATAAATCAGTGTTTCGATCCTGTTACAGTCGATTGCAAGGAGCTGTGTGTTGTTAAACATGCGAAGATATTAGGCGTTACTTTTTCCAGTAATCTTCGATGGAACGAACATGTGACCAACACAATTAAAAAAGCTAATAAACGTTTGTATTTTCTTGTTCTGTTGAAACGTGCTAACGTACCAACCAAAGATATGGTGGATTTTTATTTCACGTGTATTAGATCAGTTTTGGAGTACTCTGCACAGGTATTTCATCACTCTCTCCCGATGTATCTATCTGACGACCTTGAACGCGTACAGAAACGCGCTTTATCAATTATCTCACCAGGAGAGTCATACAAGCATAATTTAGATCGTCTTCACCTTTTTACTCTATTTCACAGACGTGAAGATTTGTTTTTAAACTTTTTAACACTATTAAGAAGGATCCAACATATAAATTACACGATCTGCTACCTCCAAGGTACGAGGGGAGTTACAATTTTAGAAACAATAAAACTTTTAGTAGTTTTCGTATGAATACTAAGCGATTTCAGAATACTTTTATTCCCTCAATGTGTTTTTAGTCTTTAGTCATGTTTGTAATTTATTAACTTTCATCTTTGTAAATTATTATATAATATTATATGAAAACTTGTAAATTACGCAATTCAGCCGCTTTGGCTGCGATGTAGTTTTTTAATAAATCTATCTATCCATCATATTTCAACACCATATATGATCGCTCGATGAGACGATCGCCACGATTGCTCAAAAGTCAAAAATGAAGTCAGCGATCGCAGCGATCAAACGGAAACCACAATCGCAATTGTTGCAATCGCCGAGACAGAAAATTATCCATCTTAGCAATCGTTTAAAAGTTAAAATCTAATCTATATATTATTTAGCGCGCACGTACACATTATGTTTGTTTCTCATTTGTGAACTTTTCTTGCAGTTTAAATAAAAAGATAAACTGATGATCGTCATGATACCATCATACCAGCTTATCTTACGGTATACCGTAACAACTGTATACAGCGTCAGTACCACAACCTCGTACCCAGGGCATTTTGCCTCCATGGCGGAAGGTCGGCGAAAATGGCCCTGGGATCGGCTGGTCCATTCTATAATGCGATTGGCTTGTCATAAAACTCAATTAATTCAGCCGAGTATAATTTATTCATCTAAATCTGAATGCTGTCTTCAAATTTTACAGCAAATTAGAAGTGATAGCTTTCGCTAAATTGGATATATGCTTCTTCATACCTTTTGTAAGAGATAACCATGGATGTTTGGTGGATTATTAAGCTTGTTAGCTGCTTTTATGCCGACGAATGCTGACATGATTGTTCAATGCTCTGAAGAGCATTGAATATTTCTTAAAGTGCTTATAAACCCAAAATGGGTTTTTGGTGATTCGGATAGAGCATGAAAAGTTAGTTAATAAGTTCTAGATTAGTTTTTGCGTTAAACTTTTAGTTTCGGAGATATAAGGGCTCAAAGTCACAATTTGTGAAAAAAAGTAGCGCAGGCCGGGAGACTGGATCCGAGGAACGCGTTATGTCTCAATTCTTATAAAAATATATTACAATTCGAGTAGACAAGGTAACATCGTAAAGACACATCGTTTGGGCATTTTTCAATAAAAACTCTTAAGATAGCTGTCTTCTCCTATACAACAGCCTAATTGTTGTTGAAGATGGGTTCCTCGGATCCAGGACCCTGTGTGTTATTTTATTGTTGGCGCTACTTTTTTCCAAAAAATGTTATATCTCCGAAACTAAAAGTTTAACGCAAAAACTAATCCAGAACTTATTAACTAACTTTTTATGCTCTATCCGAATCACCAAAAACCCATTTTGGGTTTATAAGCACTTTAATTATTCAGGTCAACAAAGTAGACAAAGGCAATGGAACAAAAATTATCATATCTAAACACCCAGAAATTCTGGGTGTCATGTGACCAGCCGATCCCAGGGCCATTTTCGCCGACCTTTCACCGTACAGGCAAAATGCCCTGGGAACGAGGTTGCGCCATACCGGTATCAACTAAATATCGTGAATAACTAAAAATACCGGTATACTGCCCAACTTTAGTTAAGTATATTTAACAATTATTCACCCAAATGGAGGTGAATAATAAAGACTTATTGACCGAGCGAGAAGTCTTTACGGACAAATTATCCTGCCCGCGGTCTTTCAGTACAGACCGAGCGACGAAGGAGAGAGGTTTGTGCGAAAAGACTAAAGCTTGATTTCCATTTGGTCGCCACGATTACAACGGTGTCATAGTGGTTGATGTAATAGAGTGTTGATCTATCTTGTCTTTTGTCTGCTGTATGCAAAGCAGTCTTTACTGATTGAAGCGAGATGGACACTATATTACATCGGCCACTATGACACCATTGCGGTCGTAGCGACCAAATGGGAACCAGGCTTAAGAGCAGGAAAATGTTGCCGTAAAGACCGACCAAGCGAGATTAGCAAGGTTTTTATTATATGACTCTTTTAAATTTCTCACATTTCCTCAATTTTTTCGCCATTTTTTAAAACTTTTCCGTTGTTTAATAAAGACCGCTCAGTAACCAACTATATTGCAGAAAATGTATTTGGGTATACATTATTATTATTTGGCACTAAGTATTTTACAAACCCTTTCCCTCAATTATTTCTAATTTAGCCACAGAATTATCCAACGTCGAGTGATCTGGCTTGTTGGTCAGTGGATTAACGTGAAATTTTCTCCTGCTCATCGCCCGATGCTTTATGACATACTTCTTACGCTTATGAATGAATCTGAAGACTTGGTGGTAAATACTCGCTTTTGTTCAGTTGAATAATTTTTAAAGTGCCCCTGTGATCAAATTTTTGGTATCCCGAATTTTTATATATTTATAAAGAGCATGGTATTCTTACTTAACTTGCCAAATTTCAAGCAATTGCGAGCATGGGAAGTCGCCTTTTCAGACTGTTTTTATACAAGATTATACGGCCGCCATTACTCGAACGTTTCCGGACGCTTAAGTTGCACTGATCTCTAAATAAAGACTGGTCAAGCAACTGTTGTTCAGAAAATGAAGCCGGAAGTCCGCCATTACTAAGGGGCCAACTGAGAATCCTATGAGGTTTTTTGATGGTTTATGTGCTCTTACCATCGACAAAATAAAATAATATTACTATGAAGAGGACCAGAAAACATTTTTCAAATTACTGGGTAAAACGATTCATCGCCTAGCAATGGCCGCCGTTGGCTCTAATTATCCAGTGACAGAAGCCTGATATGAGACGTCAAATTAGGTTGAAGATTTTATGCATTTAATGTCAACAAAGAAACTATATTGGCCAGACACTAAACCTATTTTACTAGCGACACAGTTTGATTTGCTTGCAAACTTGGAGTTTCTAATGATCTCTCGTTAATTTACATTATGCAAATATGCAGGCTTCAAAATCAGCTCATCAGATACAATAGAAAGCTCAATCCAGTCTTTATTTAGAGATCAGTGTTAAGTTGCGATTAGAGGAAGTGACGTCAAAGACTCAACACGTGGCTAGTTGTGTATTAAGGTTAGTATTAGAAAACCTTTAGGCGGGGGGTTATTGTTAGGATCTAAGTATTTCATTATACAGTCATGTCCGATCGTAACAATCTCTCATTGCGTCCAACCTCTCGCGGATACTAAAAAAGATCGTCCAGAAGACGACTCAGACCTAGTACCTCACGGTCACCTCAACTGCGAGTATTCCATCTAGCCACGACCATCTCTATTGTAACTTTTACTAACTTGTCGCATAACTGCCATAAAGCTTTGTCACGTGTTGAGTCTCTGACGTCACAACACATACTCTGCTGTGGAATCGCGGGCTCGTCTGGAACAAGTTTTTAGCAATGGCGGAGAAAATTTGGGCGTCTTTGGAGGTTATATTTCTTGTGATGTAATGTTTGTTGTTCATTTTTTTTTGGCAAATGCGAACATTTATTAGTCTAAAATAATGTTCTGTAACCAAAAAATGCCAGGAAACGTGATATTACACTTTAAAATTTTAAAATTTAAAATTTAACGTTAAACCTTACTGCATGTGCTGCGTTTGTGAGGCTCACACAAAAGAATGCTTTGCATTGATGGGCTCCAAGGAAGAGCACAATATTGTACGTTGGATTCCGTATTTAAATAATAACTTCTTATTAACCGAGAGCGCGGTCATTATGGGAAAATATCAGAGGTTTATACAAATACGAGGTTTATTTAAATAATAACTTCTTATTAACCGAGAGCGCGGTCATTATGGGAAAATATCAGAGGTTTATACATGAAAGCCCGAGGTTAATATGAGGTTTATTTAAATAATAACTTGTTATTAACCGAGAGCGCGGTCATTATGGGAAAATATCAGAGGTTTATACATGAAAGCCTGAGGTTAATATGAGGTTTATTTAAATAATAACTTGTTATTAACCGAGAGCGCGGTCATTACGGGAAAATATCAGAGGTTTATACATGAAAGCCCGAGGTTAATATGAGTTTTATTTAAATAATAACTTCTTATTAACCGAGAGCGCGGTCATTATGGGAAAATATCAGAGGTTTATACATGAAAGCCCGAGGTTAATAAGAGGTTTATTTAAATAATAACTTCTTATTAACCGAGAGCGCGGTCATTATGGGAAAATATCAGAGGTTTATACATGAAAGCCCGAGGTTAATATGAGGTTTATTTAAATAATAACTTCTTATTAACCGAGAGCGCGGTCATTACGGGAAAATATCAGAGGTTTATACATGAAAGCCCGAGGTTAACAAGAGGTTTATTATATGGCATTTTTGAACAGCATACGAATAGCGTGACAAAGAGTGAGCGTCACGCGCTTTTGAACAGAACACACCAAAAGGATCATAAAACTCACTTTCTGAATGTTCATCGATTGTGGCTCGCATCCATGACTTATTTAAAACACTGAAACAAATTTGTATGCTTTTTCGGCTTTGTAAAATTATTTTTTTGTTATTTATACATACATACATACATACATACATACATATTTATTAGTTGCTCCCCAAAGGGCTTTTCAGCACTAATTTACATATCAATCTATATACATATTTTAATACACATTGATTATAAAAAGTTTAACAATAATATACAAAGAATAACTATATAACAGGATATAAAAATTTATAATAAAATAATCTATTCATTTAAGAAGTTAAAAAGAAGTTCTTTTTTCAAAGCTCGTTTAAAACTAAATACTGATGATAATGTTTTTACATCTGTACTTAAGGAATTCCAAATTGTAGTTGCACGATATAAAAAGGACCGTTGACCGGTCGCTGTTCTATATTTTGGAGTTTGAAGGTTATCTCCTTGTCTGGTTACTCGATTACATATTTCGGATCTTTTTACAAATTTGTCACATAAATAGCGAGGTCCAATATTGTTGACGCATTTATATGCCATAATAGCATCACGTATAAACAACATTTGGTCAATATTTGTTGTAGGAAAATGTTTATCGTCACAACCCGTAATCCGGTCCGGTCGATTACGGGAAAGTAACGACCGACAGTTAGTGTTTCAGCCAATTAGAGCGCATGATTTCACCGGAAGTAACTTGTGCCATATACTGTAATAAAGACCGGCATAACAGTGTACCACTTTACTAAAAACGTAGGATTTTTACATGACTCCTGCCTCGAGAACACCAATATAGTCGTAACCTAGAAACGCTGGTTTCAAATTTCACTTACCTGTGTGAACAATAAACATCACCAAAAAAAATGTAAACAAATTCCGCACATGCTCAGTAAAGACCGTTATTCATCTTTAAATAATATCAAATACTACTCCAACTGCATGAACATTCAAATCTGTTTGAGGTGGCTTGATAGTCTAAATCATGAGAAATTGCATTTTTCCTCATAAAAACTTTGAACTTTATTTTGGTTCATTGCATAGCTCTAGCGGTGGTCTTGATTATTGAAACGTTTCACACTTGTAGCATTTATATATCTAGAGAAATTGTGTTTATGATAAGCGGCAGATTTTATGAAAATTATTTTTCTGGATTTATTGGAAACACGATTTCTCCACTCAGGTAAACTTTGAGGGTATAAAACTTTTCAGTAAACAAGACCACCACTAGAGCTATATGCAATGAACCACGATGAAGCTCAGATATGCGTTACAAATAGTTGTATGCGGAAAAATGCAATTCGTCATGATTTAGACTATCGAGCCACCTTAACTCTTTCCTGTCCGGCTGAAAAACATCCAAAATTGAACTAACCTCTTTGTTCTATTGATATCTCGGGAAATATCCATAACTGTTGCGAAATCTATACTTTTCTGAAAGTCCAATAAACCGGCTGTTACCAATGCTTTTGAATTTTCCGAAAAAGACAGACACATCATGGTAATATAAATTAGCATTAATTATCATAAATCAGGTTAAAAACTTCCATTTTTTCTAGAAAATGCCATCTTGCACGCCCGCGTAGCATCATGAAAATTCAAAATGCCACCAATCGCAGAGTTGTTAATTATGAAATCAAATCAAACTTGGCGTGTGAGTGGATCTCATGTGCCTGGTGCTTGTCGACTTTCAATTTTTTAATTTTGCGTTACCGTGTGCCGTGTTTTTCGATTGACAACTTCGGTGTCTTCTATGACCCCTTTTGACTGGGCCGGACAGGAAAGAGTTAAAGTCAAGAAATATTCTTGAGACCTACTAGACTAATTTTTGACGTTTTGTTTTTTTAGGTCAGACTTAATGCATCTAAAACATTAAGACTTGGTATCCTTTGCCATATTAATAAAAAAAATTATTTTATATATTTTATATCGAGGATGTTATATGACCGTACGGAAATACAAATTTTATCTTCCAGTGTCGGTAATATCTCTCACGAAGTAAGGGAAGCCTACGAGTGAGATATATCATTACGAAAAGATCAAATTCGTATATCCAAGCGGTCGAGTAATGTTTTATTTATTATATTGAAATCGATGAAATAGCCATGATGATAACGTCACATGTGAAGATAAAAATGATATATTCACAGTGAAGATATTCACTGTGTTATCCACTCTGTTAACTTTACCGTTTATAATTCGTCTAAAAGAACACTTTTTCGCAAGCGTTTCCTGATTGGTAGTCTCAAATTATTCTCTTGTTTTTTATTGGTTTGACTTCACATGTGACGCGAGCCTGACTTTGATTCGACAAAACAAACCTGCACAAACGACTTTACTTGGAGATCGGGAAAATATAGCTGGCGATTTACTATACAGTACCCGCCGGAGCTCCGGTGGGAGCCGGGTCTTAGCGAAAGCCCTGCATGTGCTAAAGAAGGATACTTTATTTGCAAAGTACATTTTAGGTGAACATTTTTGAAAAATACTATACCATATTATGTAGAAAAAAGATGTTTTCATCAATGTAATTTGAATGAAATGCATTCTCCTTAACTATAAATTATTTCAAAGCTGTGGACGACGTTGAGTTCAGAACTGAAGATTTTCTACCAGTGAGTTTGCGTTGTGCTCTACACACTACCGTAGACTTCCGAAAAAAGCCTTATATTTGGACTTTGTTAAAAGGAGTGGTGTGTTTATGTTAATAATATTAGGTGCTATACTTCGAGTGACGAACCATATTCGTGTTTACTAGTCCGAAGGAGCAGATCGTGGAATGATTGGAGCAGGGACCGCAGAGGGGGAGTGGTGGGGGGCTTTAACCCCTTTTTTGCCCAGCTAAAAATATATTAAAAATATAGAGAGCTTTTTTGTGTCAGTATTTAGAACCAAGTGTGTCTCTCCTTTTCAAACTTCTGTGCGATGTAAAAGAGTGTGATACGAAGGTAGGTTATTTAAAAGCAAATATTCTCATTTAGCTTAATCAAGAACTATAAAACTTGAGTTAATATTTGTTGTTGCTTTCTGTTTCTTAGATGCATGTTCTCTTTGTTATATCAATGGTGATTGAAAGAGTTGGTTCAAAGGTAAGACCAGCTCTGACTGAGATGGACGTAATTAATGTAAAGATGAAAATGGAGGTGTACATCTGTCACATAGTCCAGATACTACTGTATGCCACATACTGTATGCCACATACTGTATGCCACATACTGTATGCCACGTACTGTATGCCACGTACTGTGTGCCACATACTTTATGCCACGTACTGTGTGCCACGTACTGTGTGCCACGTACTGTGTGCCACGTACTGTGTGCCACGTACTGTGTGCCACGTACTGTGTGCCACGTACTGTGTGCCACGTACTGTGTGCCACGTACTGTGTGCCACGTACTGTGTGCCACGTACTGTGTGCCACGTACTGTATGCCACATACTGTATGTCACATACTGTGTGCCACGTACTGTATGCCACGTACTGTGTGCCACATACTGTGTGCCACATACTGTGTGCCACATACTGTATGCCACATACTTCAAGAACTTAATACCTGTTTTTTTAGATCAAGCCATTTGTTGGATCACTAGTTTCATATTTACCCCAACTTTGGCAAGAGTCAGAGGAACATAACATGTTGAGGTGTTCGATACTTTCTACTCTTGTTAACATTGTACAGGTATGTAATGCACACAAACGATACATGATCCAAAAGTAATGTGATACGTCGTTTCTATATCACCTCATAATCAAATTGTTAACTAAGATGTCTTTAAAATGAACTATGTAATGTTTTTTACCAAATTATTTCAAGAAATTAAATATGTTGGGGTATTCCGCTTATTGAAAACGCCTTTTAAAACTACATGTATCATTAATTATCTATCTCAGGGTCTTTGCTCGGAGTCGGCTCATCTTTATCCATTCCTCATCCCCGTCATTCAGCTTAGTACAGACGTTAATCAGGTAAGTGACTATTTGGCCCGCGTACATGTTTATTGTGGTAGTATAGGTTCGTCATTAGTACGGTACCGTAAGTGATCCGGATTTTGTTGGCGTAACCGCTGTGAAATTTACGTCTGTTTACACTACGGTTTTTGTACTACGCACATGCGTGTTGCCCGACATATTTTACAAAATGGCGATTTTTTCGGCTGCCGGAAACGTTTAAAAACAGCATGTTTGCAAGCCGTTTCTTTTTTCGCAGGAAGCTCTCCGCACTCGCGATTGCAGAGAGGTTTAATGCTTGCATATAACCATATAAACCAGCTAAAAGTATTAAAATTGCTGCCGATAAACAACCAAAATAACCTGGCGCCATTTTTCCCCGCTAACATTTTAAACGCGTACGTTAAATTAGCCGTAGTGTAGTGATTTACATCCGGAGTGCTTGGCGTAGTGACTACGCTACGGCAAACCACTCCGGATTAGGCAGGTACAGTGTAAACACAACAAAGAAACGTATTGATTTTTTAACGGATCACTTACCGTACCGTACTAGTGTAAACCTGACCAAACTAACCAACTTTAATAACGTTATAGAGGTTTTGCTGTGCAAGCTAGGGGCAGCGTCATGACTTGCGCATGCGCATGTCTGTTTTACTTCGAGGGGTCCTTCGACCTTCGGCACGCATGAAATCCATGATAAGTGAAACAAATGGGTGTTGTAGCACCTCTCGTAAGAGTGAATATGATTGGCTGCATTAGCTTAAAAATATACTGAGCAAAGTTACTGTCACTGCAGGAATTACATCCAGCCAAGCATTTCGCATCAATCCATGACTGGCATATTGTTTCGGTCAAGTAGATCCTTTTAGCCAGGGGAATCGTTCAATCTTTTCTTGGCTTCTTTACATTGATCCTGTAACTTCTGCTTTCGACCACCGAGTATGGAACAATTATAAATCGTAAGCCAACTTGAAAAAATTCAGGCTGAATTTTAAGGCTAGTCATGACGCTGCCCCTTTAAATTGTCAATAGTTGGAAAAACTCTAAGCTCCAGGTCTCTAACCCACAACCTTTTGTGTTCTGAATGCTAGCCAGACGCTCTAACCATTGAGCCACTAGAACTCAGATGGCCGAACATCAATGCCCGTGTTTGGATCAAGCCATCCAAACACGGAAATTTCCCGCCAAGAGTTTCCTTACGTTTTGCTGCTCGTTCTCTTATCTCGTCGCTAAGTCGATATCTATAGACAATTAGATAGCGAGTAATGTACCTAATCAGATTACAGGATATGCATTAGACTACGATAGTAGTTTTTATTAATTAGTGTTAAAGAAATACCTAATGGTTTTTCCGTGTTTGGATACTGTGATCCAAACACTTGGGAAGCGCCTAGCGGCTTTTTTTTACGCCTTTCTTCAGTCTCTCGCAACTTCCCTCGTGTTTGGATCACAGTATTCAAACACGGAAACCATTAGGTATTTCTTTAACACTAATTAATAAAAACTACTATCGTAGTCTAATGCATATCCTGTTATCTGATTAGGTACATTACTCGCTATCTAACTGTCTATAGATATCGACTTAGCGACGAGATAAGGATGAGTTTTTCGTAAAAAATAAAAGAACATAAGTTTGTTTTTACAATTAGATTTTTAGCTCTCAATTTATCTATCACCTCATAGAAATTTCGAGCTCATAATCTAATTGTCAATTATAATAATATAAGTGACTCAAATAGCTATAACATCTCTCTATATCATCTCTATATAACATCTCTCTATAACATCTCTCTATAACATCTCTATATCATCTCTCTATAACATCTCTCTATATCATCTCTCTATAACATCTCTCTATAACATCTCTATATCATCTCTCTATAACATCTCTCTATAACATCTCTCTATAACATCTCTATATAACATCTCTATATCATCTCTCTATAACATCTCTCTATAACATCTCTCTATAACATCTCTCTATATCAGCTCTATATCATCTCTATATAACATCTCTCTATAACATCTCTCTATAACATCTCTCTATAACATCTCTCTATAACATCTCTATATAACATCTCTCTATAACATCTCTCTATAACATCTCTCTATAACATCTCTCTATAACATCTCTATAACATCTCTCTATAACATCTCTATAACATCTCTGTATAACATCTCTATATCATCTCTATATAACATCTCTATATCATCTCTCTATAACATCTCTATATCATCTCTCTATAACATCTCTATATCATCTCTATATAACATCTCTCTATAACATCTCTCTATAACATCTCTATATCATCTCTCTATAACATATCTATATCATCTCTCTATAACATCTCTATATCATCTCTCTCTATAACATCTCTATATCATCTCTCTATAACATCTCTATATCATCTCTCTATAACATCTCTATATCATCTCTCTCTATAACATCTATATCATCTCTCTATAACATCTCTATAAATCTCTCTATATCATCTCGCTATATCATCTCTCTATAACATCTCTCTATAACATCTCTCTATATCATCTCTATATATAACATCTCTCTATAACATATAACATCTCTCTATATAACTATAACATCTCTCTATAACATCTCTCTGTAACATCTCTCCATATGACATCTCTCTATAACATCTCTCTATATCATCTCTCTATATCATCTCTCTATATCATCTCTCTATATCATCTAACATCTCTCTATATCATCTCTCTATATCATATAACATCTCTCGATATCATCTCTCTATATCATATAACATCTCTCTATCATCTCTCTATAACATTTCTCTATAACATCTCTATAACATCTCTCTATAACAAGATTTCGCACGAGATTTCGCACGAGATTTCGCACGAGATTTCGCACGAGATTTCGCGCAAGATTTCGCGCAAGATTTCGCGCAAGATTTCGCACCAGATTTCGCACCAGATTTCGCACCAGATTTCGCATAAGATTTCGCATAAGATTTCGCATAAGATTTCGCATAAGATTTCGCATAAGATTTCGTGCCAGAATTCGTGCCAGATTTCGCACCAGATTTCGCATAAGATTTCGCATAAGATTTCGCATAAGATTTCGCACCAGATTTCGCACCTGATTTCGCATAAGATTTCGCATCAGATTTCGCACCACATTTCGCACCACATTTCGCACCACATTTCGCACCACATTTCGCATAAGATTTCGCACCTGATTTCGCATCAGATTTCGCACCAGATTTCGCACCAGATTTCGCATAAGATTTCGCATAAGATTTCGCATAAGATTTCGCATAAGATTTCGCATAAGATTTCGCATAAGATTTCGTGCCAGAATTCGTGCCAGATTTCGCACCAGATTTCGCATAAGATTTCGCATAAGATTTCGCATAAGATTTCGCACCAGATTTCGCACCTGATTTCGCATAAGATTTCGCATCAGATTTCGCACCACATTTCGCACCACATTTCGCACCACATTTCGCACCAGATTTCGCACCAGATTTCGCACCAGATTTCGCATAAGATTTCGCATAAGATTTCGCATAAGATTTCGCATAAGATTTCGCATAAGATTTCGTGCCAGAATTCGTGCCAGAATTCGTGCCAGATTTCGCGCCAGATTTCGCACCAGATTTCGCACCAGATTTCGCATAAGATTTCGCATAAGATTTCGCACCAGATTTCGCACCTGATTTCGCATAAGATTTCGCATAAGATTTCGCACCAGATTTCGCACCAGATTTCGCACCTGATTTCGCACCTGAATTCGCACCTGATTTCGCACCAGATTTCGCACCTGATTTCGCACCAGATTTCGCATAAGATTTTGCATAAGATTTCGCATAAGATTTCGCATAAGATTTCGCACCTGATTTCGCGTAAGATTTCGCATAAGATTTCGCGCAAGATTTCGCACTAGATTTCGCACCAGATTTCGCACCAGATTTCGCGCCAGATTTCGCACCAGATTTCGCACCAGATTTCGCACCTGATTTCGCACCAGATTTCGCACCTGATTTCGCACCAGATTTCGCATAAGATTTTGCATAAGATTTCGCATAAGATTTCCCATAAGATTTCGCACCTGATTTCGCGTAAGATTTCGCATAAGATTTCGCGCAAGATTTCGCACTAGATTTCGCACCAGATTTCGCGCCAGATTTCGCGCCAGATTTCGCACCTGATTTCGCACCTGATTTCGCACCAGATTTCGCACCTGATTTCGCACCTGATTTCGCACCAGATTTCGCACCAGATTTCGCATAACATCTCTCTATATAACTATAACATCTCTCTCTATAACTTCTCTCTCTATATCATCTCTCTTTAACGTCTCTCTTTAACATCTCTATATATAACTATAACATCTCTCTCTATAACATATCTCTCTATATCATCTCTCTATAACATCTCTCTATAACATCTCTATATAACTATAACATCTCTCTCTATAACATCTCTCAATATCATCTCTCTATAACATCTCTCTATATAACTATAACATCTCTCTCTATAACATCTCTCTATATCATCTCTCTATAACATCTCTCTATAACATCTCTCTATATAACTATAACATCTCTCTATAATAACATCTCTCTATATCATCTCTCTATAACATCTCTCTATATAACTATAACATCTCTCTATATAACTATAACATCTCTCTATATCATCTCTCTATAACATCTCTCGATAACATCTCTCTATATAACTATAACATTTCTCTCTATATCATCTTTCTATATCATCTCTCTATAACATCTCTCTATAACATATAACATCTCTCTATATAACTATAACATCTCTCTATAACATCTCTCTATATCATCTCTCTATAACATATCTCTATATAACTATAACATCTCTCTATATCATCTCTCTATAACTATAACATCTCTCTATAACATCTCTCTCTATAACATCTCTCTATATAACTATAACATCTCTCTCTATAACATCTCTCTATATCATCTCTCTATAACATATCTCTATATAACTATAACATCTCTCTCTATAACATCTATCTATATCATCTCTCTATATCATCTCTCTATAACATCTCTCTCTATAACATCTCTCTATATAACTATAACATCTCTCTCTATAACATCTCTCTATATCATCTCTCTATATATAACATCTCTCTATAACATCTCTCTATAACATCTCTATATAACTATCATCTCTCTCTATAACATCTCTCTATATCATCTCTCTATATCATCCCTCTATAACATCTCTCTCTATAACATCTCTCTATATAACTATAACATCTCTCTCTATAACATCTCTCTATATCATCTCTCTATATCATCTCTCTATAACATCTCTCTATAACATCTCTCTATAACATCTCTATATATAACTATAACATCTCTCTCTATAACATCTCTCTATATCATCTCTCTATATCATCTCTCTATAACATCTCTCTCTATATCATCTCTCTATATATCATCTCTCTATAACATCTCTATATATAACTATAACATCTCTCTCTATAACATCTCTCTATATTACTTCTTTAGCCTCCGCATGTTTATCTCTTGGAGGATGGTCTGGAACTTTGGTATGTTGGGTTTTAAACATGTTTTATACTCCGCGTGCTTGCTGAAATTTCATACTAATTTTATCCAGGCTTGGACTGCGCCCAACTTAGTGGCCTTGCCATTTCAGCCGGGAAGGGGGCCGTCTATGCATGTGAATAGGTAATATTTGCAATTTGAGAACCCGATCCAGAATAACAAATAAGAAGAGAAAGAGAAATTTGGTGTTGCCTAAGCAGAGATCTCAGTCGATTCTTGATGAAGCGCAACTTTGAGAATGTTCTCTCGCAGGACTCAACTATATGCACCGGGAGGGTAAACGCAGTTCTTAGACATTGGGTGTATGACATTATAGGTGTGTCTGACCGGGACCCATTTTGATGTCCCAGAAAGAGTGCGTATGTGCCATGGCACAATGGCACATAGGCCTGTCCAAGCCGGATTTTATCTAATATGTAAATCACGGATTTATAGGTGTATTTTTCGAACTCGCGCCTTTTTAATTGTTGGTTACTGTATGACTAGTCAAATGCTACGTTTAATATTTATTTTTCAATAGTGAACAATTCTGTCTTCTAGGTGCAATACCCTTAAATACGCTTCATCCATCACTCCAGGACTATTACAGCTGTTTAATAATATGCCTCAACTTCTTGGTAAGGTTTTGATTGAACTTAAAGTGCCTATCCGGGGTTTGGGGATTTTACATATTTGTGATCTTTGGAATCTCTTGAGAAGAATTGTAAAATATCTTGTGGTGCGAAAATTTCATCTTCATGCAGGGGGCTAAAGTGATTTACTATTTACAGGAAATGACGTCAAAGCAGGGACACGCAACAACATTGCACATTGATTCACCAGTGAAATACAATGAAAGTTGGGGAATTGAGCGAATTCTGTCTATAAACAGGTTTGTTTAAAGTTCAGAACCAAACTTTCTTTGTAAATATTTCACTGTTGAATTAGTGTGCAACGACTTCGCGTGTCCCTGCTTTGACGTCATTCCCTGTAAATAGTAAATCAACTTTAGCAGGGAAAAAAGACATGAAGATGAAATTTTCGAACGACAAGATATATTACATTTCTTCTTTGTAGAACCCAAATATTACGAATATGTAAAATCCCCAAACCCCGGATTGGCACTTTAAGGTGACCTGCATTTTTGATGGCTTTTTTGAAGGTACACTAGACTCTTTTTTCTGATAAGTTTTTTAATAGTACTGATATAGTATTCTATTTTTTTATTCCCAGAATTAAGTTCTGAGAATTTAAGAACAAGTTTCTCGATTGTCGAATCCTATGTTTTACTGGCGGGCTTGGAGTTTCTTCAGGTACGGTAATGAGTAGGGTTTTTTGTTGTTTAATATTAATCCAAGATATATAATCTTTTTCTCTGTTTCATTGCCAGGTTTGGGGGCGGCTAATTGTTGAAACATGTGATAATATGTTGGGAATCATGAAGTCTGAAGGAAATATCGTGCTGGCTCGGGTAAGCTTTTTTGGCATATATAATTGACATTTGGTAAGAAATCTCATTGGATATTTAAAGGTCGTATAACGTCTGTGGGAATTTAACATATTTGTAATCTACGTCGTACAGTGTAGATGATGGCAGCCTCGATGGCAGCAGCTGGAGCGCGTTCCGCGGTATATTTCTGACCTTGGTATCACCGTGTCTAGTGACCTATCTTGGTCAAGACACATCGAAATCACTGTCGCCAAGGCCAACAAGACACTTACAAGACACTCGGTCTTATTAAAAGACTATGCAGGGCCAACACGGATTCAAGAACAGGAAAATTGTTATACCGCAGGGCTACCAAGTGCCAAAATTTAGTTGCCCAAGTAAAAATTTGGTTGCCCCGGGCAATCGCCGGGGAACTCTGTCTATGGACTCTCCTGAGAAAAATTGTAATATATCTTGTCAGCCGAAAATTTCATCTTCATAGACTTTTTCGCTGTTAAGGTTGACGGAAGTGGTGTCATAGCGGGCATCTGTAAAGTCAAGAGGTTTTCATGAGGACAGATGCCCGCTATGACATCAATTCCGTCAACTTTAACAGCAAAAAAGTCTATATGAAGATGAATATTACAACTTATCTCAGTAGAATCCATGGATTACAAATATGTTAAATCCCCACAGACGTTATAGGCACTTTAACCAGGCTTTGTCGTACGAGGCGTGTGATCGCACGCCTTGTCACACGCCTAAAATTACCTAGGCGTGCGATTCATCGCACGCCTACTGTAAAATCTATGCATTATATTACGCTAAAATTTTCACTTAACTAAAATCTTTCGGTCAAGTTTAACTTTTGACTTTTGTTTCTCAGCTACAATTAGTTGTATTTGCTTAGGTATGCAAATTTGCATGTTTTTAGCTGGCCTCCTTCGCAGACGTTCTTTGTGTCGCTAGGGAGGACACAAAGAGGCTAGTTTCTAGCGGGCATTGAGACACACGTATAGCCCTCTGGCAGTGATAATGCAATTAAACAAACAAACAAACAAACACAAACAAACGAACAAACGAACAAACGAACAAACGAACAAACAAACAAACAAACAAACAAACAAACAAACAAACAAACAAACAAACAAACAAGATAAGACTTTAATACGCAGTGTCCAACAACGGAAAAATCGAACACGAATGAGGGCAACGGTCTGACACAACGCAGGAACAAAATGTAACTGAACTTACTGAAGTATGACATAATAAACGTTTTTTATCCATGTGCGTCTATATGAATATAAAAATAGTGTTGTGCGTACCAAATGTTGAGTGACACTACATGCGTGTGCAAAAATACGAAACTTTAAAGTCGTCTCGCATCTGATTCATTTTCTTGTCAGAAAATGTGACCTGACGGAAGCTGCCGCACATACGTTGCCAGACAGATGTTTTAGTCAAAGGTCTAGCCAGAAATTATATTTATTTTGTCATACTAAAGAAATACGGAAAATTCAAACCAGCTGGTACTGCTAATTGAACTTTCAAATTCCTATATCAATCCGAACTATAAGCAATATTACGCATGTTTTCTGTAAGTAGGATTCCGCGAGTATCTTTCGTGCAAATTTAATCTGTAATAATAATATTTTAAGCTATAAGTTACGCAAAGAATTCCCAAACTTGAGTTTATTAGCGGAACTACTCAGTTGAAAGGGCTATCAGTTTTTTTTTGACACGGAGATGCGCTTAATTATAAAGCAGAAATACTTCAAATCCAATCGAAGTTTTCTTCTATGACGAAGATCCCTTGTCTGACGAACCTGACGATGCAAACGCCGAAGTCACTGACGACCACAGTTTATCTGAAGATGATTAGGCTGTAGATGACAATTTATGATTAAGAACGATTGAAGAACCATTTAGTTGTGTTGTTTCTGTATGTTGTTGTTGTAAAATAAAATGGCTCCAAACTGTCTGGCACTGAAGACTGAAATTATCTAGTAATTTGATTTATTCGTTTTGTCAAATTTCTTTAGTAGATATTCAATTTTAACATGTAAAGCTACGTACTTGTCACTAGAATAGTAAATAAAGAAGAGAATTCATGTTGAAAACTACGTTTAGTATATTTTTAAAAACGCCGTTATTACCTCAACAATACGTCATGACGTCATCAACAAGACGTTATGACGTCATCGCACGCCATCGCACGCCTAAATCAATTTTTATATGACAAAGCCTGACTTAAACACTGGTCCACACTGAAAATCACGTTTATGACGTGGCATCCTGTTTAAATATTGTGATTATTAGTTATTATTAAAGACTTTTTACCGCAGGATTAAGGCATTTTGCCATAAAGACTGACCGAACGAGGTTAACTCTTTCCTGTCCGGTTGAAAAACATCCAAAATTGAACTACCTCTTTGTTCTATTGATATCTCGGGAAATATCCATAACTGTTGCGAAACCTATACCTTTTCTGAAAGCCCAATAAACCGGCTGTTACCAATGCTTTTGAATTTTCCGAACAAGACACATCATGATAATACAAATTAGCATTAATTATCATAAATCAGGTTGAAAAACTTCCATTTTTCTAAAAAATGCCATCTTGCACGCCTGCGTAGCATCATGAAAATTCAAAATGCCACCAATCGCAGAGTTGTTTATGAAATCAAATCAAACTTGGCGTGTGAGTGGATCTCATGTGCTGGCGCTTGTCGAATTTCAATTTTTAATCTTACGTTACCGTGTGCCGTGTTTTTCGATTGACGACTTCGGGGTCTTCTATGACCCCTTTTGACTGGGCCGGACAGGAAAGAGTTAATAAGATTTTTATTATATGGCTCTTTAAAGTGCCCCTAACCTCAAATTGTTTTATTATCTTATTTGGAAGAACTTTTAAAATGATAAAGCAACTTCGTTTGAAGATTTTCACTTCGCTTTCTTTTTGAGATATATCAGTTTGTTTGATATGCAAATATCTGGAATTTCGTCACACATGCATAATGAGTTATCAGAGAATGTTATATATCTTTGCGTTCATGAAATAAAAACACTAAAGTGTGAATAACACGTGTGTGCGTTTCACCCACAACACCAAACTTCTTGATTTTAAAGGATTTCGTTCGAGAATGAAAGAGATATATACATTTCTCCAATAAGTCATTATGCATGTGTGACGAAATTCCAGACATTTGCATATCAAACAAACTGATATATCTCAAAAAGAAAGCGAAGAAACGAAAATCTTCAAAAGAAGTTACTTTATCATTTTAAAAGTTCTTCCAAACAAGACAATAAAACATTTTGAGGTTATGGACACTTTAAATTTTTTACATTTCCTTAATTTTTTCGCAATATTTAAAAATTTTCATTTGTTTTGTAATGACCGGTCTTTATCGGTTTGTAAAGACAGCTCAGGAACCAATCAGATTGCAGAAAAGCAGCGATAAGACCACTCACGAGCCAAGCCATATAATAATATTAAGTAACTGATAAAATATGAGCAGCAGATCTTTATTTGATATACAAACTTCGAGCCGAAGGCGAGCTTTTCTATCAGATAAAGATCAGATGTTTTATGTAACGTATGAAACGAATACCTATAGAAGTGTTCATGTCTATGAAGTGTCTCAAAGTTATAGGTTGTTTTAACTAAGAAAATCAACTGTAAAGTTGATGTAAATCAGAAACGATTCTCTTACCGATTTACAAATATTAATTAAATATTAATTATACCAATAATTTGTAATTATCTTAAACCGCTCTGATGATGTTGCGCTGCAAGCAACGAAACGTTAGCAATTAAATCTCTTTTATTATGTCTTGTCTCGAAGTCATTTGCTGGGCTCTAATATTTAAATTACGTTTTCCACCTGGTATATCCCTTTGATTTATTGAATTATTTATTGTTTTGATGGATTATTAATATGAAGAATTGATAATTATATTGTCAACTTTTATAGATCATTGAGGTCATTTTTCGACTTTTACCAATTGAAGGACCTACGTTGTTTGAACCAATCTTACCAAAGATTTTTAACTGGATAGTGGGTGGACAGGTGAGTAAAGGAGTACCCGTGACTAGGGGTATCATCTAATGTTACTATAGGAGAATAGGGGTCAGATAAAGATGACAAGGTTACATAGGGGAATAGGAGTCAGATAAAGATGACAAGGTTACATAGGGGAACAGGGGTCAGATAAGGATAACAAGGTTACAAGGCAAGGAACAGGGGTCAGATAAGGATGACAAGGTTACAAGGTAAGGAACAGGGGTCAGATAAGGATTACAAGGTTAAATAAGGATGACAAGGTTACATAGGGGAACAGGGGTCAGATAATGATGACAAGGTTACAAGGTAAGGAACAGGGGTCAGATAGGATTACAAGGTTACAAGGTAAGGAACAGGGGTCAGATAAGGATTACAAGGTAAGGAACAGGGGTCAGATAAAGATGACAAGGTTACAAGGTAAGGAACAGGGGTCAGATAGGATTACAAGGTTACAAGGTAAGGAACAGGGGTCAGATAAGGATGACAAGGTTACATAGGGGAACAGGGGTCAGATAAGGATGACAAGGTTACATAGGAGAACAGGGGTCAGATAAGGATGACAAGGCTACATAGGGGAACAGGGGTCAGATAAGGATGACAAGGTTACAAGGTAAGGAACAGGGGTCAGATAAAGATGACAAGGTTACAAGGTAAGGAACAGGGTCAGATAAGGATTACAAGGTAAGGAACAGGGGTCAGATAAGGATGACAAGGTTACATAGGGGAACAGGGGTCAGATAAGGATGACAAGGTTACATAGGAGAACAGGGGTCAGATAAGGATGACAAGGCTACATAGGGGAACAGGGGTCAGATAAAGATGACAAGGTTACAAGGTAAGGAACAGGGGTCAGATAAAGATGACAAGGTTACAAGGTAAGGAACAGGGGTCAGATAAGGATTACAAGGTAAGGAACAGGGGTCAGATAAGGATGACAAGGTTACATAGGGGAACAGGGGTCAGATAAGGATGACAAGGTTACATAGGAGAACAGGGGTCAGATAAGGATGACAAGGCTACATAGGGGAACAGGGGTCAGATAATGATGACAAGGTTACAAGGTAAGGAACAGGGGTCAGATAAAGATGACAAGGTTACAAGGTAAGGAACAGGGGTCAGATAAAGATGACAAGGTTACATAGGAGAACAGGGGTCAGATAAGGATGACAAGGTTACATAGGGGAACAGGGGTCAGATAAGGATGACAAGGTTACAAGGTAAGGAACAGGGGTCAGATAAGGATGACAAGGTTACATAGGGGAATAGGGGTCAGATAAGGATGACAAGGTTACATAGGGGAATAGGGGTCAGATAAAGATGACAAGGTTACATAGGGGAATAGGGGTCAGATAAAGATGACAAGAGGTCAGATAAGGATGACAAGGTGACAAGGTAAGGAACAGGGGTCAGATAAGGATGACAAGAGGTCAGATAAGGATGACAAGGATACGGGTCAGATAAGGATAACAAGGTTACATAGGGGAATAGGGGTCAGATAAGGATGACAAGATTACAAGGTAAGGAACAGGGGTCAGATAAGGATGACAAGGTTACAAGGTAAGGAACAGGGGTAGATAAGGATGACAAGGATACAAGGTAAGGAATAGGGGTCAGATAAGGATGACAAGGTTACAAGGCAAGGAACAGGGGTCAGATAAGGATGACAAGGTTACATAGGGGAATAGGGGTCAGATAAGGATGACAAGATATGACATAGGGGAATAGGGGTCAGATAAGGATGACAAGGTTACAAGGCAAGGAACAGGGGTCAGATAAGGATGACAAGGTTACATAGGGGAATAGGGGTCAGATAAGGATGACAAGATATGACATAGGGGAATAGGGGTCAGATAAGGATGACAAGGTTACAAGGTAAGCAGCCGCAGGTTATACAACAAATTTTCCTACTGCTAAAATATCATTTTTCTATTTTCATAGGAGTATGGTCCGTTACTGGCAGTATATACATCGTTGTTCGCCATTATATTGGTTAAGAATCCGTCGTATTTTTACAGCTTTGTTGAAAGTGTAGCCAAGCAGTATGGAAAAAATGTTAGTGTCTTAAAACAGAAAATAATATTGACTGAGTGATGTACTAATGACTTATTGACCGAGTGGGGGAGGTCTTTACGGCAAAATAATCCTGCCCGTGGTATTTCATTACAGATCGAGCGACGAAGGAGAGAGGTTTGTGCAAAAAGACCAAGGACAGGATAATTTTGCCGTAAAGACTGACCAAACGAGGTTAATAAGGTTTTTACTATATGACTCTTCTAAATTTCTCACATCTCTTTTTCGCAATTTTTTAAAATTTTCGGTTTTGTAATGACCAGTCTTTACCGGTTTGTAAAGACTGCTCAGAAACCAATCAGATTGCAGAAAAGCTGCGTTAAGACCGCTCACGAGCCAAGCCATATAGTAATAATGTTTAACTGTAAACATACCAAAGTATAGAATTGAACTTGTTGCTTTGTTTTAGAAGGAAGAAGTTTTGGGAGCTTACCTTGATGCATGGTTAGAAAGGGTAAGTTAACAAGAAATATGAATGATGGATTATAATAATTATGATACAGATTGTGATAATTAGGTTGATTCATTGTAATTTATAATAATTATAACGGTAATGATCAATATGAGAATAAGAGATAAAGGATAGACATATAATGATAATTAGATGTGTGAAGTTGATCGTCCAGGTTGTTGTAGTCTTGAGAAAGACTATTGTTGGTGACTGACGTTTCGACGGCCTCAGCGACGGCCATCTTCAGAGTCAAGTAAAGAGTGTTTGTCAGGTTTGCCTATATATAGGTCTGGTTCATACGTCATCGTTTGTTTGTGTCATAATTAGTGTGAGTGGGTGTTGCGTCATGCTTTAAGCGGGGGCCAATATTGTTGGTCATCGGTTGTTTGTGTCATAATCAATGTGAGTGGGTGTTGCGTCAGGTCTGTTGTTCGTTGATGCGTACGCAAAGTATCACGGTTGACAATGACTATTTCGTTGCTGAATCACTCCGTAAAATATCGCGTGTCCCTGGGTTGATGTCACTTCCTGTGACTTGAACTTTAGTGGGGAAAAAGGGCATGAAGATGAATTTTCGCACGACAAGATATATTACAATTGTTCTCAAGAGATTCCAAAGATCACAAATATGTAAAATCCCCAAACCCCGGATAGGCACTTTAATTGTACTCGCTATCATATGAGATTACCTCTACTTATTTTTTGTTTAAGATGGACTCGATAACCAAACCGGAAAGAAGAAAACTCTCAGCGTTAGCGTTATTCTCGATGTTTTCTACGAAACAGAAGTATGCCATTGATATTATGAAGTTTAGCCATCTTTTGGAGATTTGAAGTTGTTTATTTTCACTTCTTTTAAGAGTTTTACAAGAACGCTTTCCCGTCATACTTGAGACCATTGTTGATGTCATGCATGAATTAGACAAAGGAGATAATCATCCAGCAGAGTAAGTGTCTTGTTTTTGTAAACACAAATGGGGTGAAGTTTCATATAAATCCCGAAATGACGTCACATAGACTATCGGTAGTAAAATTTGAAATTAAAATCAGCTGTTATTTCTAAAATAAAGCATTATCGTAAGAGTTAGGGTTAGTATTAGGTGTAGGATTAGGGTTAGGGTTATGTTGGGGTTAGGACTATGTTTTAAATTCGGGATATTTATATGAAACGTCAGCCCACAAATGGCTGGTTCTTTGAAGACTGAATAACCTATCAAGTGGATAAATGAACGAATAAATTCGCTATCATAACTACAGGGCTTTTCGACTGGGTGGTGTTTTATTAGTGATGGCCATACACAAAATGCGTGACACTGTTTTCGCTGGTTTTTGACAACCACCTCTCCCTTGTGCGTTTTTTTGAAGTTTTCTTTCTTTATCGGCACTGGAGTTGTTTTGATGGCGTTCACAAACTGTTGTAAGTACTCTTTGGATGAAAATTAGTCGAAATAAACTATTCAGTTCCTCATGCGGGAACTTCTTAGGCCGTAATAGCTTCTTAGACTTGTTGCAAGGCTTGTTAGACTTGTTGCAAGGGTTAAAAAATCAGAACATATCTCCCCTGTGCTTCGTAATCTAAACTGGTTGCCGGTGAGATCAAGAATTGTTTTTAATATACTGATAATTACTTTCAAAGCTCTACATGGCTGAGGCACCTATTTATATTACTGATTTACTAACTAAATATAAACCTACTCGTACTTTAAGATCATCTAACCGAGATCTGCTACTTGAGCCAAAATCCAAAACGGTGACTCATGGAGACAGAACATTCTCAGTTGCCGCACCAAAACTGTGGAATTCATTACCACAGGAAATTAGAAGCATTGATATTTTAAGTCGTTTTAAGTCAGCACTTGAAGTGTCTATGAAATGAAAAAATCGCTAGCATTTTTTTTGCTCTAACAAACAAAGTAGCACGGCAGGATCGTTCACTGAAAATTTCAAGTGAATCTGCTGCATAGTCTTCGATTTGTTCATTGGCATAGTTTAACGTTACAAAATAGGGAAAGACTGGGGTTGAATATATGTGGTATATGACGTATGCAGGTGGATCATTAATGTTCAAATCCACATGCATAGTAAGTACACCTGCATACGTCACAAGACAATGAACCGCGCGTTTCAGATTTCACCAAAAACATTTAGCCATGCCAAACTTTGAGAGTTGATAGCTCGAAGATTATGCAGCAGATTCACTTGAAATTTTCAGTGTACGCTCCTGCCGTGCTACTTTGTCCGTTAACGCAAAAAAAAAGCTAGCGAATTTTTCACTTCATAGACACTTTTTAAAGTGTCAAAGAAAGGTTTTAAAAAACCTTTCTTTTTTTAAATATATAGTGATAATATATGTAGTAGGCTTTATCTTATAATGAAACTGTAATTAGTTTTATAAGTAAAATTAAAAATATATTGTTGTAAGAGCATTGAGACTATTGTATGATGCTCCTAATACGTTTTTATTATTATTACTATTATTATTATAATACGAGATAGAAACACTTGATGACGTCATATTTGAGTAACAAATATGGCGTGGAAATTGGAAAAACTTTTCGACTTCAACGGTGAAGGCTAACACGGATGACTCAAAAGGACCTTCGCATTTTCAAGAACTAGTCTAATTCTAACCCAAATCCTAACCCTAACCTTGATCCTAACCTTTATCCTAACCTTTATCCTAACCTTAAACCTAACCTAACCGTAGCTAACCCTAACCTAACCTAACCAAAAATAAAGACCAGACAAAAACAGAAAGATCCTTTTGAGTCATCCGTTTTAGTCATTTACAACTTCGACTTGCGATATCTTCTTAAAGTGCCCATAACCTCAAAATGTTTTATTGTCTTGTTTTGAAGAACTTTTAAAATGATAAAGTAACTTCTTTTGAAGATTTTCGTTTCTTTGCTTTCTTTTTGAGATATATCAGTTTGTTTGATATGCAAATGTCTGGAATTTCGTCACACATGCATAATGACTTATTGGAGAAATGTGTATATCTCTTTCATTCTCGAACGAAATCCTTTAAAATCAAGAAGTTTGGTGTTGTGGGAGAAACGCACACACGTGTTATTCACACTTTAGTGTTTTTATTTCATGAACGCAAAGATATAAAACGTTCTCTGATAACTCATCATGCATGTGTGACGAATTTCCAGATATTTGCATATCAAATTTGATATACAAACTGATATCTCAAAAAGAAAGCGAAGAAGTGAAAATCTTCAAAAGAAGTTACTTTATCATTTTAAAAGTTCTTCCAAATACGACAAAAGAAAATTTTGAGGTTAGGGGCACTTTAACGAAACTTAAACTAAAATCAAAAAAAGATCTTTCATATAAACTGCACTTGTATTTTGACTGGAGTCTACCCCTTTAACTATGAGTACAAATATTTATCAGTTACGTAGAAATAATGAACCATTGATAGAGCCAGCTAATAACAGAAATACGAAGAAGACTTTAGGTGACAGAGCTTTTAGTTTTTGGAGCTCTTACAGTTTTTAATGCTTTGCCGCATTTTATTAGACGGGATAGTAATTTTAATAGTTTTAAGTCTTCATTGAAAACGTATCTTTTTCAAATTGCATATTGTACATAGATTTATCCGTTTTTTATCTTAGCATATGTAAACATTATTACTATTATTATATTTTGTTACGCGCATTTGATCATATTCTCATGTAAATTTGCGCGATATAAATATTAAAAATTATTTATTATTATTATTAATAGTTTAGTAAAGTTCGTTATTTATAAATTTGTTATTGAATAAATTAAGGAATTAATAAAAGGGAGTGAGAGATAATACAATCTCTTAGCCTGGAGCAGCCGCTGTTTCTCACATGCCAAACATCAAAAGTACTCTCAGGTGCAAAAGCATGATAAGAATGAAAACCGCTTCAGATAAAGCTAATTAGTACTCAGATTAAGAAATAGATTGAACCAAACCTAAACTCTTATCAAAATAACGTCCCTATACCAAAACATTCCGCCTTGAGGCAACGCTATAAGTGAATTCGGCAAAAGACGGTGATCATTCTGTCACAGCCAGAGCAAGAGTTCACAAGAAAAGCGTTCTCTAAGCAGCAGTTTTTTTCTCCCACCCACCACATCCCTTTTGTTATAACAATTCACATATTTAAATATCATAGAAGTAATTGTTGTAAATAACTTTAAACAAGTTTAAGATTTAATTATAACTTAATGAGTGGCAGGAAGTGGTGACATCCTTATCACTTCACAGAAGTGCTGTGCCTCACACACTTCACCCACGTGAAGGATTTGGATGGGCTGAGGCATTTTTTGACTTACAATGGCTGAGCACCCCTCAGACTTCGTCAATGTCTCTCTGAAATGGGCGATCCCCATTTCAGGCCGCCGGATAGGACACCCTCCTCCCGGTCCAACTACTTTCTTGCTATCTCTTTTTGCCACAATTCATTACAATCAATGCCTCTGTCTCAGTTTCAATTGTTTAACACCACCGTGATTATTAAATTACAGTTGCTTGTTAGTGAATCCTGATGATGAGATTCCAGATGACGAACATAATACCCAAGAGTACTTGCGTCGTCGAGAGGTAAACAGATAGTCCTAGAAAGTCCTAAGCCTGGTTTCCATATGATCGCTGCGATCGCTCAATTTTAAAACCGGCGATCGTAGCGATCGTGGCGATTGTAGCGATCGTCATGGACGAAGTAAACAAAGACAACTTTCTTTTACTATCGCAAGCACAGCTTTTTATTCTAGTTGCTCTAATCAGTAAGGCCTATTTCAAACGTCGAATCATGTGTCGAATCTAATACACATTAGGTTCGACAAAATTCGACGTCGGTTTCAAACATCGAATTTATCATGTGTCGAACGTATAATCGACCTCCCATAAAAAGAACTCGTTCGGATTGAATTTTTAAAGTACTGCCTTAAATCTCGTCCCAGTTTGTTTGGACGAATTTGCGTCAAGGAAACATCGTTTTTTAGTTCGACAGATATTTAGAGATATTTTGAGAGAAGAGCAAGCTTTTCACACTCTCGTCCCTCAGCTTCGGGCACAGCTTCGTCTTCAAGACAGATAAAATTCTTTTACAGCTATTTACATAAAATATTTACATAAAATGCTTTAGTTTCACTGACTCATCTAAATTTGCGTGATGTATACAATGAAAGAACCGTTTAATCTTATTACTGTAAGGTGATTTATAGATATAGCCGAATGTCGCTGGGGTACATACCGATCGCTGAGATCGCCATGAGGATCGCTGAACCAGTGTTTCCATATAATCGCTGCGATCGCCAGGATCGCTGAGCGTGTGGTTTCCACTACGATCGCCGGTTTAAAATTGAGCGATCGTAGCGATCATATGGCAACCAGGCTCTAGAAAGCCTGCCATGTTATGTATTCTTCTAGGATATATATTTTACATCTCTTAGTAGCAATTACGATATTTCTCTTTCTTGTAGTTGAATCTTCAAGATCCTGTGCATACAGTCAAACTTGCGTGCTATGTTCGTGACATGATACATCGATGTCAGCGAGAATATGGTGAACAAGATTTTCAACTGATGTTTCAGTCTGTTGAAGCATCAGTTATTCACGATTTACAATCTTTTATAAATAGTCCAAGGTACTTCATTTCATACCTTTTTTTACTTGTTCGTCAGTCCGTTTGTGTTTTTATAGTTCGTATGTATAGTGTGTAGTCAAAGTATCGAAATAAGAAAGGTAAAAATAAGAACATTCTAATCTCCGAAATAAAGGAACAAGTCACTCGTTTTGAGAGAGAGCTATACAACCCGTCCGGAAAGCAATGCTCTGTCGTAGCAATAAAACTACTTTTTTGGACAAATTGCTAAATATTACTTATGCAATATTACCCTAGGTAGTTGTAGTTGTACCCTAGTGGTAGATACACTACCTTGCAGGTAACCTAGTTATAAGTAATAATAATAATAATAATAACTTTATTTAAACTGTTAGTGAATCCCATCAGCATAAATGCTGGTATTAACGGGAGAACAGAGCTTAATTAAATATTATGACTTAGCTATTAATACAGTAATATACATAAATTGAGAAAAATAACCTAATAAGAAATTTACAAACTACAAACATGAGAATTATTGTCAATTTCTAAAAGATACATATAAATAATACATTTAAAACTATTAATGGATGTTATTTCCCTAAACTTCGAAGGCAAAGAGTTCCAGTCCTTCGCACCAGCATCACTTGAACATGGATTGCCCTATTGCACTATGAACCTTCGGGAGATCCAACAACGTTTTATCTCGCAAATCCTTGTCGTGCATGTTACGTCTAAACCTAAAAATATCTCTTAACTGGTCAGAGCAGTCCAAATTATGCAATATTTTATAAATACTTATAAACCGTAAGAAATGTCGCCTACTGTTCAATGTCAACAACTTTAACTCATTACGCATTTCTTGTGTACATTTACGCCTTCCTTGATGCAGAATAATTCTCATGGCACGGTTCTGTAGTTTTTCGACCCGTTTAGTTTGAGTTGACCCACACTCATGCCACACAATAGAACCATAATCTAATATGGGTAATATAGTTTGTTTATAGATTCGGAGTAAAATTGCCTTAGGTAAAAAGAAGGATATACGATTAAATAAACCAAATTTTGGATATGTTCGTTGACATAATTTGTTTACATGATGTTGCCATGAGAGAATGTTACTAATAAGGTCTTACTCTAATAAGGTCTTACTCTAATAAGGTCTTACTCTAATAAGGTCTTACTCTAATAAGGTCTTACTCTAATAAGGTCTTACTCTAATAAGGTCTTACTCTAATAAGGTCTTACTCTAATAAGGTCTTACTCTAATAAGGTCTTACTCTAATAAGGTCTTACTCTAATAAGGTCTTACTCTAATAAGGTCTTACTCTAATAAGGTCTTACTCTAATAAGGTCTTACTCTAATAAGGTCTTACTCTAATAAGGTCTTACTCTAATAAGGTCTTACTCTAATAAGGTCTTACTCTAATAAGGTCTTACTCTAATAAGGTCTTACTCTAATAAGGTCTTACTCTAATAAGGTCTTACTCTAATAAGGTCTTACTCTAATAAGGTCTTACTCTAATAAGGTCTTACTCTAATAAGGTCTTACTCTAATAAGGTCTTACTCTAATAAGGTCTTACTCTAATAAGGTCTTACTCTAATATGGTCTTACTCTAATATGGTCTTACTCTAATAAGGTCTTACTCTAATAAGGTCTTACTCTAATAAGGTCTTACTCTAATATGGTCTTACTCTAATAAGGTCTTACTCTAATAAGGTCTTACTCTAATATGGTCTTACTCTAATATGGTCTTACTCTAATATGGTCTTACTCTTATAAGGTCTTACTCTAATAAGGTCTTACTCTAATAAGGTCTTACTCTAATATGGTCTTACTCTAATAAGGTCTTACTCTAATAAGGTCTTACTCTAATAAGGTCTTACTCTAATAAGGTCTTACTCTAATAAGGTCTTACTCTAATATGGTCTTACTCTAATAAGGTCTTACTCTAATATGGTCTTACTCTAATAAGGTCTTACTCTAATAAGGTCTTACTCTAATAAGGTCTTACTCTAATATGGTCTTACTCTAATAAGGTCTTACTCTAATAAGGTCTTACTCTAATATGGTCTTACTCTAATATGGTCTTACTCTAATATGGTCTTACTCTTATAAGGTCTTACTCTAATAAGGTCTTACTCTAATAAGGTCTTACTCTAATATGGTCTTACTCTAATATGGTCTTACTCTAATAAGGTCTTACTCTAATAAGGTCTTACTCTAATAAGGTCTTACTCTAATAAGGTCTTACTCTAATATGGTCTTACTCTAATAAAGTCTTACTCTAATATGGTCTTACTCTAATAAGGTCTTACTCTAATAAGGTCTTACTCTAATAAGGTCTTACTCTAATAAGGTCTTACTCTAATAAGGTCTTACTCTAATATGGTCTTACTCTAATAAGGTCTTACTCTAATAAGGTCTTACTCTAATATGGTCTTACTCTAATAAGGTCTTACTCTAATAAGGTCTTACTCTAATATGGTCTTACTCTAATATGGTCTTACTCTAATAAGGTCTTACTCTTATAAGGTCTTACTCTAATAAGGTCTTACTCTAATAAGGTCTTACTCTAATAAGGTCTTACTCTAATATGGTCTTACTCTAATAAGGTCTTACTCTAATAAGGTCTTACTCTAATAAGGTCTTACTCCAATAAGGTCTTACTCTAATAAGGTCTTACTCTAATAAGGTCTTACTCTAATATGGTCTTACTCTAATAAGGTCTTACTCTAATATGGTCTTACTCTAATATGGTCTTACTCTAATATGGTCTTACTCTGATGGTCTTACTCTAATAAGGTCTTACTCTAATAAGGTCTTACTCTAATATGGTCTTACTCTAATAAGGTCTTACTCTAATATGGTCTTACTCTAATAAGGTCTTACTCTAATAAGGTCTTACTCTAATAAGGTCTTACTCTAATATGGTCTTACTCTAATATGGTCTTACTCTAATAAGGTCTTACTCTAATAAGGTCTTACTCTAATAAGGTCTTACTCTAATAAGGTCTTACTCTAATAAGGTCTTACTCTAATATGGTCTTACTCTAATATGGTCTTACTCTGATGAAGGGCTCCGCTCGAAACGTCAGTATTTCGTCACTAAATTATTGGCAGTTTACCACCTTTTCACCTTGCTAGTTATAAGTATGTTTGTCTGATTGTCCATTCGTTCGTCCGCTTTCAATTTCCTTTGACAGAAAATGATACCAGGAGCCTTTGTGGTCGTAGTTCGTTCACGTTTTCCTCTCCCATAGTCAAGTGCCCATAACGTCAAAAAATTGTTTTATTTGTAAGAACTTTTAAAATGATAAAGTAACTTCTTTTGAAGATCTTCGTTTCTTCGCTTTGTTTTTGAGATATTTCAGTTTGTTTGATATGCAAATGTCTAGAATTTCGTCACACGTGCATAACTGACTTATCAGAGAATGTTATATATCTTTGCCTTCATGAAATGAAAACAATAAAGTGTGAATAATATGTGCGCGTGTTTCTTCCACAACACCAAACTTCTTGATTTTAAAGGATTTCGTTTAAAAATGAAAGTGATACACAAATTTCTCCGGTAATTCATTATGCATGTGTTCCAAATAAGACAATAGCGACCTTTAGATTGAGTACGAGTACGAAGACGAAGACGAACTTTTCTGCGCAGTGGAGAAACAACAATGGAAAAGAACCATGCGCAATGGTAAACTCGTCTTCGTACTCGTTCTTCCTCCTCAAATCTAAAGGTCTCTATTAACATTTTTTGACGTGATAGGCACTTATGTCTCGATCAATTCCAAGCGTGACCATGCCCCCCGGGCATTTGACGGGCATTGCTCCCCCGGGGTGGGGTATTTGTGAGAAAAATTAAGTGGGGTATTTGGCGCTCCGCTGAAAGAAAGTAGATGCATATCCCATAGTCACAAAGTTTGAGGCAATGCCAATATGGTTGCCAGTGAATTTCCAAAATTCGTTGGCACACTTTCATATTGCCCATTTCATATTGCCCATATTAAACGAAGTCCGATCCTTTGCTCTAAATATTTCAATAATGTAATATTCTGTGTCCGGTACACGAAGTAGCAGCCCCAAACGAACGTGCATATTTAAAACGTAAACAAATGCCAAAAAAATCGCATGTCTAGCGCTATTTAACCGTGTGTATTTTAGCACACCATGTGTAGTCTGCGAAACGTTTGAATTCAGAAGATGGCGGATGCACCGGATGGCACAATTGCTTTGGAAAATTTCGAGGGGAAGTTTGTGGCTTCTTGGCTCTTTTATTTGGAAAGCTTTTATTATATGCCCGTGGGTGGGGAATTTGCATCTATTTCAAGAGCCCAACTGTGGGGATTTTGTATAATTAAGTTGACTCCACGGTGGGTCATTTACAATGCTCTGACGCCAAAATGTCAAATGCCCTTCAAACGCCGGGGGGGGGGGGATGGTCACGCTTGGAATTGATCGAGACATTAATATAACCCACATGGTAATGACAAATGTGTTAAAATTAACTTAAATCTTTTGCTCTTCAGGTGACGTTTGTTCAGCTCGTACTGCTGTGGAGAAATCCATCGTGAGAGAAAACGGAATATTCACGGAATATAAACGGAATAAAGGAAGAGAATACATGGCAATATATAGACTATATCTTTTTCGAAAAAGCTCTTCGAAGAGTATGAAGGGTGCTAATTGAGGTTAGCCTTTAATTGCAGATCTACGCAAACTAAATATGTGCATATATAATGAATTTTTGCTGATAGTATCAATGTGATTTTCACTGGGAATTTTGTAAGTAATTTGGACGATGATGTAGATGTGTCTATGGTGATTTTATTGAGAATATGATAGATTTAGCTTCTGTACATTGAAAAATTTAATTTTTGTGACCACATTAAAGAATGTCCAACAATAGTGTTGCAGCCAAAATATAGATTTAGCCAATAAAGAGACGAGATGGAGTTGGCGACGAGGCCTAGCCTGTGTACAGCCTGAGGGTATATTCAGGCTGTACACAGGCTAGACGAGACCCGACGAGGCCTGACCGACGATTACCGAGTGCTGGCGGCGTCAACTGACGAAGACAGAATGCGGAAGAAGTGAGGAGGACAACATAACAAACCGGACATTTAAAAATTCCTATATCGATCTGGTATTTTATATTAAAAGGTATTTACTTAATATTTGTTGATGCGTGGTCTTTCATTTTGTAAGTCGTAGTAACATAATTTATTTGAAAATAACACGACGATCTCGGAATGATTTGCCTAAACACTGGAATGTAAAGTATTATCTCACCAATCTTTAATAATGCTTTTATAGGTTGTCGTAAGACATGGCTACATGACGTTTTTTTGTATTTAATTTTACAATGGCTGTGCAATTTTTCTTGCTTATTTTGATAAACTATTATCCAATCCAAGCAGTGGAATTGCAAGCAGATGGAGATATGACGCAATGCCAAAACTCACAACATAACAAATACACTGTTCAAGAACTTGCAGATGATGAACTATTCACTAGAGGTCATTTAAAACCATTTGGGTCACATCGACCACCTGATGAAATTGTAGAAGAACTACCATTTATGATTTCTCCTGAAGATTTTTATATGAACTATGTTGTCAAGCATAAGCCAGTAGTTTTAAAAGGTATTCAAATTATTCAAATTCACAAAATATGTGATGCTTTGGGAGGAGTGGGGGCTGTTTGTCCTATCATGTCGTGAGTGAGCGAGTCATAATGAAAACCATCACAAGGGTGAGGGGTGTAAAAAATCAGCCAAAAACATTGCATATTTTTGTGAACAGCCCCCGGGTACGAGGTTTCTCCTTTCTTTGGATTATATGTAACTTCAACCCAATTATACTTTTGTATTAAAATCGCGTGCTCTGATTGGCTAGCGAGCGGTCCGGTATCCACAACTGGACCGCTTGCAGGTTTCAAATATATACTCAAAACAAAAGTTTCTGCATTTTTTTGCAAGGTTAGGCTGTCAGTATTTGAAAACATACCAAGATAGTGATAATGAAAGCTATAATATCACAGCAAAAGTGATAGCTCTCATTATTACCTCTCAAACACGTTTTTCCCTATACGGACCTCGTGGCTGGTAATTAGTAACATATATATATATATACTATTATATAGGGGCTGTGAAACATTGGCCAGCTTACAAACTTTGGACTGATGAGTATTTGAAGCAAACTTATGGCAATGTGACATTCAACATGGAAACCAAAGATGATGATAAATTAAATATTCCAAATGCAATGCAACTGAAAGAATTCCTTGAAATTTATAAAGTTACAGACAGATATTTAGTTGACGAAGTGCCACCTGAGATGAGAAAAGAAATAGTCCTACCTTTGTGCTTACGATGTGAAGAAATGGACAAGTATTTTTTTGTTTCATATTTTTGGTTTAGCCAAGGGAATACTTCTTCAACAATTCATCTTGACACTGACGAGAACATACTGTGTGTTGTCAAAGGACACAAAGAAGTCATCATGGTTTCTCCAAAATATTCTAATGATCTTCACTCTGATCAGTCTAAAGTACTTGGTGTGTCTGACATTGATGTTGCTTCAGTGGACCTAGTGAAATTCCCACGGGTAAAAAATATCCACTATGTTAAGGCAATTGTACAAGAGGGTGATATGGTCTATATTCCACAAATGTGGTGGCATCAGGTCTATTCCCGGTGAGCATAATGTCATGTTTTGCAGACTGCACACTCATTAGCTGTGAAATTAGAGAAGAATTTCAGAGTGTTATTCAATGCAAAGTCAATTTCTTTTTGTTAGAACTGAAAGACAGCAAGCTGTCGCTTTGTGGTGGAAATCCAAGCCATGGTTGAAGAATTATGGTCGAAAATCTCTTCCTGTTGAAGAGAATCTCAAAAAAGATGTTGGTAAGTCAGGGGCTGCGGGATACTTTTTAGAGAGTGGGGCAATTCCAAGTGGTGAAGATTGGGGGTGCAGAAAAAGATATTTTAAGAAAATTAATATTAGGGGGAAAATGGGGTAGTCAATTGCCTTTTCCCCCCGGCTCTGCGACCCCTGTAAGTACATAAATCTAAATGACAGGCCCTGCATTGCCATGAATAGAAACTATGGCAACAATGGATAATAAAATATGTATTTGCTTTTTGTCACAGGGTACTTGGAAATGAAATATTCTTATTCAAATGTGTTAGCTGAATATGAACAATGGGTTCAAAATGTCAGTGATAATCCACAACGAATAACATGCAATGAACAGAAAGTCTTGATGAGTGAATATCAGTTTGAAACAGATAAAGATCCTACTGCAGAACAAACATTAGGTGATGGAGGTGACATGGAGGAGGTACATTGCTGTGTTAATAATTGCTGTCATGAAGACAAAAGCTAAAATATATGTAATACACTTTAGCTTTTTTTATGAATTTTCTTGATTCCCTTTTCTTAATTGTTTTTATATTATATAGGATGACCAGGAGGTTTACAGAGAGGAATATAGAAAAGCAAAATTATCAGGAAAAGCTCTCAATATTTCTCCGTTGTTCCTTCCCTGCAATTTTGATCGAGAAAATGTCAAAAGTCCATGTCATTACAGACCTTGTCAAGATGACGACACTAGTCTTAAGTGTATTCATTATGCCTTGGAATACTGCATGGCTTTTCTTGATCGTGGCTGTGTTATTCAACTTCCCCACCTTCTCAATAAAGTTGACAGAGAAGATTATGCAATCATCAAGACAATGGCATCAGATTTCAGTTAGAAATTGGGGCTAAAAAAATTTCATTGGTAGTCGAGGCCAATCTGAATTATATATTTCTAAAAGGCTCTACAAATGTGCCTAATACTAGAAGACACAGGATTTCAAAAAAAGTTGTTAGTATCCATACCATTGATAATTTATATTTGGAAATTCAGCAATGCATCGTAAAAATGTTGAAATTATTCAACGACAACAGTGCCAACCTTACTGCACCTTAAATTTTAATTTTTTGAGAACCCCTCCTATTTTAGGCATTGTGCTGTACAAGACCATCTGTCTGTTGATACAAATTCTCCTTTCTGCTCTCCAAACATTTATATAGTACTTGTAGAAGTTGTGATAAAAACAAGTCAGTTTATCTTGGTTCTTTAATCCGTTAATCATTGATTAGATTGATGCAGGTCTGACACCCCAAAGCATTAAGGTCAAAACGAATACATGATACTGAAGTAATATAATAATAAAAGTTAAAACAGTTGTTTTTCAAAATTTTCTTAGAATTACAGTAAGAGAGACAGTACAAATGTCAGGAATTGCATGATTGAAATACTAAAGACAGTATAGAATAATGTCTACAGGAAGAATAATGTATACAGGAGCTATAATCACTGAATAAATAAACTAGAAACTGTTGTAAGATCATAGAGATAATTATAAACTATGTAACCACTACATGTCTAACACATTTGTGCATGTTTCCATTTACAACAATAAATTTTGTGATTCTCATAAGTAACAAAAGAAGTACATTTTTTCGGTGAAAAAAGTTCAGTTGTCAGCAACTATACTTGTACTGTAGATACTTGTACTGATTAATGTCTTCGGTTTTATACCACAATTTCTCAGGTTTAATTCGCATTACACCGACTGGTAAGCAAGCTTAAAAATGTCTTCTGTGAACATCTAGTGCTGGTTCTGAACTGCGGATCGTACTCCTGCTGCAGCAGCATTCTGAACAGTTTTGTTCGACATTGCCCCTTCAGCAAACTCTGCCTGAGCTTTCTTCATACTTGCCCCAGTTGTTCGATAAATAGAGTGCACCTGCAAAAATAAAACTTATTTTGCACATGCCAGTGACATATCAAGGGCCGTTGTTTGAAGTTTATTTAGCAAATTATCAGCACAGCAAGTTGTAGTATATTATGTTCACAGCCAGGCGGGGTTGGGGGCATGTTCCCCCAGAAAATGTTTAATTTTGCAAGGTCAAATGAGCAGTTCTGGCAAATACTGAGAAGAATTTTTGTGAAAATAGGGCACCAAGTTGTTTCTAAAATACATAATAAATAAAATACGAGAAGAGGACATGAGTACATAAAAAGTGAAACACAAATCTCAGAACCGAGATTGAACTCCTCGTGTATACATGGCAAACAGCGTTTGGAACAAAAATTGCATATGGTAGTAAAACACGCTGTTTAATTTAGTCTGTTTGTTTTAGCCATGGATCTACCTCTGCATACCACTGGCATCACCAGAGCTGGAGAAATGGGGGGGAATGATGATGTCATCACAGACATCGCTACAACTTGGCTAAATGCCTTGGTTTCCAGCAGAAGTGCTCCATGTAATGTAATGGTTGTTTCTGGTAGTACTAACACTAAATCACAAACTTTATAATCCCAAACATGCCTGAAAACCTAACCCAAATTTTAGAAGAATGTCAAAATTGGTTTTGAAGAAAAGTGGGGGGCACTTGTCCACCCCAGTCCCCCCCTGCTGCATACATTGCAAAGTACAGAGAAATACAAAGTACACCATTTTAGTTATTTTTGTCAGAAACATACAGTACTGTATGCCTGGATAGATTTACCAACCTTTTTCAACATAAAGACCTCCAGAAGTACATTGATAACAAACAGACCAGCAGCTGCAAACATCATTAAACCAACTACTTTTTTGCTGCTTTCCGTCTCCTTGAACAAAATAGCTGCATTGATGAAACCACTAATATAATGTAAAAATAATAAATCTGTTAATCAGGCACTGCAACTTGCTACGCTACCATGGGTTTTACATCATTCCTATGAAACTAACTAAAAAAGGGTTGACTCAAAAGGACCTTTCTGTTTTTGTCTGGTCTTTCTTTTTGGTTAGGTTAGGGTTAGCTACAGTTACAATTAATATTGGGATTAATATTAGACTAGTTTTTGAAAATGGGAAGGTCTTTTTAAGTCGTCCCTAAAAAAGTATAAAACAAAACAACCCTAATAGGAAAATCCTGAAAATTCAAAATGTTAAATTTGACTAGCCTAACTATAATCATTTTGTTTTAATTTTACAACTCACCTTGTTCCAACGTCGTCAATGCCAAGGCAGGCAAGTCCATTAAAAATTATTTGAAAGAAAAGAATGAAGAAGAAGACCATAAAACTGAAGGAACTGTCACTTCTAAAAAATAGAGAAAAAAGAATATAGTAAAAATGATAATACATTGTGTTAATTTAAAGTTAGAATAATTTGTTTTCATTAAAACCAACAAATGCCTTCCAGGCTTTATTATAAGTTTAAGTTGGGAGGCACAAATAATTATATACTATTTGTCAATAAACCTTAGGCTAATGCGATATTGAAAAATATTGATATATCGAAATTGAAGCAAATACGAAAACTCAATTTACCTCGGTGCACGCGCGGTAAGCGCAGGTGCATGTAAAAAAAACGCAAAAACGTTAAAGGTTTATTAAGCATGGAATGTTCAATCTACAGAGAGTAATTATTTACAATTTTTTGCATTCTATAAAGAGAAATTTTCAGCAAGAAACACCAACATGTTTGCTTTGTTTGGCTTAAGTAGGACTCATTTTTCGACATTTTAGAGACTTGAGTTGATTGAACACTTTTTAACGTTAACGAAATTAGCATGACTACTTCACGACAGAACTGCGGGATTAGAAAGAACCGTGGTATTCTGATACTTTGTTTTTAAACCTGGTCTACGCGTAACTGCTAACTGCGTAAGTTCTATTTAAATATATTTCAATGCCGCCAGAGCACGTCCTTTGACACTTTGTCTTCTGGCTGACAGTTATTGCCGAAATCATTTTTAAAAAATCGACTTGGGGTTTAGTGAAGTTGGAACTTTCGATATGCGTAAAATTGAATATCGCTTATCGATATTTTTAAAATATCAATATTTATCGAAAATATCGATATATCGCTAGCCTAATACACCTGTATATTCTTTGTTCAAAAAGAAGGAATACAAAAGTAGGAATTTTTCATGATTAATTTGAAATGACAATACCACAAAAATACAATTTAACCCACGTTTTTTCATAAAATAAACATGTACAAAAGTTGCCTTTTCCTCCCAACCTTACTTGAATGCATTGTAACTTGGTCTGTACCATAGACAGAATGAGCAAGGAACAAATATCAAAAGAATTAGTATTGCCACAATAAAAGTAATTGTTCCTTTACTAGGCTCCACTATGATGTATGCCATAGCAGTTATCAGGTTGTAAAACAGAGTAAAGCAATAAACTAAAATGAGAAAAATAACAAGATTTATGAACATTAAGGTGATTTGAAACAGTTTTTTTAAATGTTTCAGCTAATCATTCAGCAGACACTTTACTAATCACTTCTCAAGATTTTCTCAGAGCAGAGATGTTTGCTTTTCTAGTTTTCTGGTTGAATAGATTTTTTTATTTTTTTTATTTTTCTTTTCTTTTTATTTCTTTTAATTTCAGTAACATTGTTTCTAAGACAATACACACGTAACAAATTATATTCAAAATGGAATATGGCTTAACATATTTGGAAAATACATGGTGTCGTGACCCCTATTTTTTCATTTATGACATTTTATGTTTTTCCTTCAAGCGTGAACTAGGCAGATTATAAAAATCTGTAATGCCATTTTATTTCACAAATTAAAAAATATTGTTTTCTTTGATAAATTTTTTTTGACATTTACTGTATACAGAATTTTTTATTTTTGGCATGGAGGCAGATTTTAGCAATATACATCATGCAAAATTTCAGCATAGCTAACTGGTCAGACAAAAAATACTGAAATATTCCATTTTTATCGAGAAATGGTAGGTTTTGTTGGCATCAGCAATTTGCAAGCATCATGCAAAAACATATTTGGGAAAACATTCATGATCTAATTATCAAGAACTATGTCATGAATACTCACACTGCCAACAATAAAATAGCATTCTGCAAGTTCGTTGATAATCTGGAGGGATATCAACACCAATATCATGGAAGAAACAAGGTTGACAAGGAAAGGAAGATGGAAATGGAGGGAAATTATTACGCCTTTCTGTAACAAAACATCAAAAACTGTGAGAGATTTTAAAATAACTTTAAAATATTTGATTTATATACTTTTAATATGCCTCTACTGCAGACTGTTACGCTATTATGTACCTTGAAACTTCATATTTTTCAATTCCTGTTCTTTTTCATGCAGATCAGCTGCCCTTTTTTCTAGTTCCTAGATATTTTTACGTGAAACAAAAATGTCAATAAAACATGTGTTATAGTTTTAATCAATCAATAACTTTTTTAATAAACTGTACCTCCTGTCTTCTTGCAAGGTTTTCTTGTTCTTCTGTGATCTACGAAAAAAAATCAGAAGTATTAGTTTTGCGAGTACATTATTAAACACTTATTAAATCTGAGCTTTCGGGCCCGTGTAAGTTTGCTAACGTCAACATTACAAACGTGGTGGTGTGCACGTTTGTAATGTTGACGTTAGCAAACTTGTATGCTAGTTTCTCTGAAGACGACCCGGGTACACGGGCCGAAAGCTCAGATTTAACAATTAAACATGGTGATAACCACAAATATTTTTGATTGATATATAATAATATAATGCCATGCAAAACTTTAAGATTGGATGGTAAACTGCTAAATTTGTGTATACAGGGGCTCCATCATTTTGAGTGATGGCCCCCAGCTTCAGAGAATGAAACAAAGTTTGATAGCCATTTTACATACAGTACAATCTATACAGGTATATCAGAAAATTCTCTTTGACTTTTTAAAGCCGCACCAAAGATCTGAAATATACTAGCTACAGTACTTACTGCACTAAATGACTTTGGGCGATCTGCATCAGATCTTGTGTCAATCACAGCAGGTTGTGATGGTTGAGGTGGTGGGATAGTCACCTGTGGTGCCGCAGGCTAAAACATTAAAAATAGAAAACTCTTAATCTTTATGCATCAGGACTGATCAGTACCTATCTTCTCCTAAATCAATGGCTGACCAAGCATAGTCAGAGGTAATGAGAATAAAGGAAATGATCAGCAATGAAAAACTAATGTTTTTAAAACAATTTCTCCTATGAACTAGTACTATAAGAAATGTTTTGACAATACAGTATTATGAAAATTTGTATGCTGATACAAAAATGTCAAAACAATTTATGGCTGAATGTTTGGATATGAGCAATTATAGAATACCCATCCACTTTTGAAACCGCATTTAAAGGTAGAAATACAAACAAGGATGCTCTAAAATGTCTTTAAATATAATGTTGAAGGTTTATATTGTGTGTACAGGTAGTTGTTGATGGTTATCAATATGATAAACTTTCCGTAATTTGACCCTTTTACTAACTGTCAACAGATACAACAGATACAAATAGTGAAAGTGGACGGGTATTCTATAATTCAGCGTTTGGATATTTGTTCTAACTGGTTGTACAGTTACAGTGACTCCAACTGTCGCAATAATGCCTTATTTAACAAATAACAGTTGATTTAAATTTTGAGTCTGTCTTAATAGTTAATACCAATATTTCAGTTTGTTGTTATTACAGTAAAATTATGTCATTACCTTGGGAACATTGTCTTCAGCAAATGGATTATAATCTTCTAATCCTGTACTTTTCGAAGTTTTAGTTGCTGAGGCCACAGATGGATCCTACAAATTACATAATATAAATATTTCAAAAACTCAATAATATTCATTAACCAAATTGTCCAATCACATTTCCGTATTTAGTCACGCGCAAGGCTTTTATACCTGATAAAATCCATGAATACTAATCAGCATGAAAATTATATAAAGTCTTTACGAACTTTATATAAAATTCCTGCTAATTTGCATACATCAACCCAATTTACCTCTAATAGAAAATAAAAACCAGTACACTCCCTAGTGATTACAATCAATTGCTTTTGAAGCTATTTAAAACACTCGAACACTCGCGCTGCGCACTCGCATTTTAAATATGATTATTATATATTGTAGTTACTACGTGTATTTTGATTGGCTAAGAGCTTACGGTTAAATATCGCAATCACGCAAGAATCACGCAACCAACAGATAACTCTGTTATCTGCTAGCAGATAACTAAGTTATGTGCAAGTTGCGCCCGCGATGAGTAATATTACAGCGAGCGAAGCAATTTTCGAGGTTCAAAAATAAAGTTTTTCATACATGAGTACTATATTTTTTCTCCTAAAATATATAATAAAACAATTATTGAATTCGGTTTTCGTGATATCCTGATTTATCAAGGTCTCGGTAAGTGTTATCAGTCTCAGCCTTCGACTGATAACACTTACCTCGACCTTGATAAATCCGGATATCACGAAAACCTCATCCAATAATTGTTAATAAAATGCTCCTTCTCATGTTTTAAATACTACATAACACCAAGGTATCTACATAGAACCCTAAGTCAGCAAAGATGGCCAGTTAATTCTGACATACAGTAGCAGCACTGCTCATAATAATACAATTTCCTTTTCAGCATATTTTTAGGATGTTTTTGTAGTTAAATAGCGTAGCATCTGGTTGCTATTAATAGCTCAAAATGCAGACAAACAAACCAAATTTGACTCACAAATTATTGCAAATGAGCTATTTTCTTTTGTTATGGCCACAAGAATTATGGGGAAAAGCGGACAAACATCGACACTGACGTCATCTCGACGGAGCGCTATCAAATTCATGGGTAGAAAACATCAGGTCTTGATATGCTGAAGGCTATACCTACTGTACAGTTTAGTGGTGCTTTGTCATAATCTATTTATTTAATGCACCCTTGGTACATATACCTGCTGAACAACATAATTCACAAATAAACACAAATATAAAACAACAGCAAAAACCTTTGTTCACTTCCAGCATCATGATTACAGTAGGATAGCTACAAGAATTACATTATGTAATTTTGATCTGGATCCTAATAAATATTGGATAGTTTATACAGGAGTTTCGACTACTTTGGCTGTGTAGCACGACACATAAGCATATCAATATACTAGAAGTATATATTAAAGTGTTTGTATACGTGTAATACTGTAGATCTTTGTCTCCCTCACTTCAAAGATTGGATAATCCATTCGTTTATAAGTCTTAAATTCTAAATGCTATAGCTGACAATTTAAACAAATATATAAGATCGAGAAGAAATATAAGTAATGTGACCGGCTGTAGACTGTAAACATCTGATAAATTTAGGTCACATGTATTTTATAATAATGACCTCTTCTCACCAATAGAATATACAAAATACAATTTTATTATTCACTAGCAAAGTAACGTAATAAGATCGTTTGTTTACTGGTTCGAATGTGTTTCTTTTGCTGGCTTTCGAACATGAAAATATTAAATATCATGCCCAGTCATATGAGTTCGTGTTTTCAGTCACTGCCTTTTTTTGTAGTGTATATGGCAGTTTTTTAATTCATAAAAAGAAATCTTACCGCAAAAGGATTCTCGTCTTCTTCGAAAGGATTTGAAGCCATAACTTATGTTTTAGAAGATTGGTCAGTCGTGTTTTGTCAGAGATATAGTGACTTTCCCAGACAACACGGATGATTCTTGGTGGTATGACGTCATAGCTCTTAATTGGGTGGGGATCCCATTGGCACCACCCCCCCTGTTGAGGAACCTTGGAATTTCCAGGGGGGCACTGGGGAGACTGGAAATCTGGAAATTCCAGGGTAGGGGCAGTAGGGGCCAAAATAACGTTGGAAATTCCAGGGCAAGGACTTTTTAGTGGGGCTGGTATCCAAATTTTCCGCTGATCTCGAAAGAAGACTGGATCGAGCAACTAACTAGTAACTGGATAGGGAAGTGCTACCATCGACAAAATAAAATAATTTTACTACAAAGAGGATCAGAAGACATTTTTCAAATTACTGGGTAAAACGATTCATGGCCTTGCGACTTTGGTCCCTTTAGTAATGGCCGCCGTTGGTTCTAATTATCCAGTGAGAGAAACCTAATATGAGACGTAAAATTAGGTTCAAGATTTTATGCATTTAATGTTAACAAAGAAACTATATTGGCCAGACACTAAACCTATTTCGCGAGCGTTACAAACTTGGAGCTTCTAATGGCCTCTCGTCAATTTACATGCAAGCTTCAAAATCCATATTTTTGAGATCAGTGAAATTTTCCGAAGAAATGGGCGTGGTAAAAAATATGCGTGGTCATATGGATGTTGTGAAATAGCCATAAACATGTTTCATTCATACATTCATTAAGAAATTTAGTCGTACTTTTCTATCTATAATAGTACAGTACCTATATACTGAATTGGCAAACGTATTTACAAATTTTCTGTTTTAAATTCCACATCTCTCTCATATGACTGATATGACTGTAGAGTACTAAGTAGAGACACAATTTGTCCACGTAAGTCATTGAAAATTTGAAATATTCTTCTGGTTTTCGAATTCAAAAATGGTTTTTGAAGTTCTCTAATAGAAATTGATGAAACAAGTTCTCGATTTATTGAGATGAATGCAAGGTTTACTTTGAGAGTCGCTTTTCGGACATCGTGCTTCTCAAGTCTTTCATCGTGTGCTGCTGAAACGGGTTAGGTGTAGTCGCATCCGGCATATCGTGTTTCAAAAGGCCGGATGCGACGCAGGCTAGGTTAGGTGAGGCAGAGTTTCAAAGCGCGTTACAATGTTCTCAAATTGAGCCGGCCGTCAAGTTGTGCTTCATTAAAAATAATAAAAGATTATATCTTAAACATCCCTTGGAACAGCTTCGCCTGAGAAGAGCTACATGCACGTTCTTGTAATCAAGCACTACCATTTCACTCGAAGAAAGGTCGTCAGAGTAAAATTGTCATAAATGTTATGTTGCTCTAAACTTGAATTGATTCACAACCTTCTGAGATTTTTCTGAGTTTGCGTTAAAGCATGAGCAGCAAACAATTTACTATGTTTTCTACATAGGCGAAGGAATCGCCCCCACACACACACACACACACACACACACACACACACAAAAATAAAAATTAGGACAAGTTGCTAAATTTAATGTTTTTTCCCCAACTATAGAGGCTAGGAGAAAAGCTACGCTTCTACCTACGGTCTATTTTACAAACGGCTGTAGCTAAACCTTTGCCACTTCCCGGCCCCTAACCCCTAAACGCCTGGCTACTTTGCCACGCGAGCCTAGACTTCTGTCAGTAACTAGGCGCACAAAATGGCGTCACTGGTAACTCTTGGATTCATTTGAACTATGCTTTGTCTTTCCGAGCTTCTAGATTTTAAAATTTTCCGGGCCTCTGGTTTTCTATCAAGTTATCAACTGCAAAATTAATGGTACAAAAATTTTATTTTCTATGTCAATAGGCCGAAAAGTTACGATTTTTCGGGGGGGAAATGCCGCTGGTTTTATTAACTACGTATCGCCGGCTCAGTCACATTTTTTGTTTGTTTCGCTGCACCCATTTTTCTTGCTTTTAACTTGTTGTGTACCTATTATTGTTCGAGAAATGTCTACCACAGATCCAAGAATTCGTCAATTCAAAATTAAAACAGGAGTTGTAAAGAGGTACATTTTCTGTCAGCGTTTAGTTCATATATTTAAACTTGTATATAAAGTTGTACTTGTATATAAGATAAATTCAAAAATAATTTGATAGACTCGGGAAGGAAAAGAAAATGTATGAACAAGAAGCAGTTGACGAAGAAGAAAAAGTGAAAAGAATGGAGGGTGAAGGAAAAGATGAATATGACATTAGGAAACAGGTTCAATGTTCCTTTATATTATATAGTTTAAAAAGTTGTTTTAAAATTTTATTTAAGAATATTTTAGGTTGATATAAAAAATTCCTTGTAAGCATACTTTGCAAATTACAGTTAAGAAATAGAAAACATTTTCCGTGTTTACATGCAGTTATATAAACACGAGTGGAAGTTTGGGAGAACGAGAAATCATAGTGGGAACACGAGCCCGTAGGGCGAGTGTTTCCACGCGATTTCAAGTTCTCCCAAACTTCCACGAGTGTTTATATAACGTATGGGAACACGGATAAAAATGTTTTCTATTTCTTTTATAAAATAACCCGTAGAAAGCAAATAAAATGTACAAATATCTTTTTTATCAACACGTAAATTCTCCTTACTGCGTATGATGGCGCCGTGATGTATAATCGATGGCGTATGATGGCTAATTGATGGCTAATTGATAGCGTATGATGGCTAACTGATGGCGTATGATGGCTAATTGATGGCGTATGATGGCTAATTGATGGCGTATGATGGCTAATTGATGGCGTATCACGATGGCGTAATCCATCCATGTTATATAGCCTGATATAAACATGGTAACTGACCAATCACAGCGTGCATAAGACACGACTTATTTTATAATATGTAATATTTACAATATATATATTATATATATATATATTTAACAAATATATATATTTAACAAATGCCAAATATTACCTATTATTATACCCAGAATCTTATCCCGGCATTACCACCATATATACAGAACTCGTGACTAGGCTCTCGGCAACGGCTTCCGTAGCTCAGTGGTCAGAGCACTGCACTAGCAATCGCAGGGTCGCGGGTTCAATTCCTACCGGAAGGCCGCTAAGTTGCATTTTTCGCAACTGGTCCCGGTTTGGTCTTAAAATGTATGTATTCCAACACTCGAAATTTTCCTTCACCATAAATCCTTTCAACATGTAGTTTGATCGAGTGAAATGCCAAATATTACCTATAATATACCCAGAATCTTATCCCGGCATTACCACCATATATACAGAACTCGTGACTAGGCTCTCGGCAACGGCTTCCGTAGCTCAGTGGTCAGAGCACTGCACTAGCAATCGCAGGGTCAATTCCTACCGGAAGGCCGCTAAGTTGCATTTTTCGCAACTGGTCCCGGTTTGGTCTTAAAATGTATGTATTCCAACACTCGAAATTTTCCTTCACCATAAATCCTTTCTATATATATATATATATATATATATATATATATATATATATATATATATATATATATATATATATATATATATATATATATATATATATATATATATATATATATATATATATATATATATATATATATATATATATATATATATATATATATATATATATATGACCATAATAAAGTAAATGGTTTGAACCTAGGAGTATCATTAGATGTATGAAGTTGATCATCCAGGTTGTCTGGACGATCAACTTCACATATCTATTGTTGGTGACTCATGTTTAATGGCCTCAACGGCTGATGTTCAACGGCCTCAGCAGCGGTCATCTTCAGAGTCGAGACTTAATGCCTCTGAAGATGACCGCCGTTGAAACGTCAGTCACCAACAATAGTCTTTCTCAAGACTACAACAACCTGGACAATCAACTTCACACATCTTATGACCATAATGACATCATTGTCTATTTTTATGAGATTAATGATGTCATGGTAATTGTTCATGACAATTTGAGTGAATTTTTTGGATAATGATTAGATGTAAATTTATTATGAATAATAAAGTAAGATAAGTAGATAACTATAAAATCAAATATATTAATTTCAGAAAGAAGTATTAAGTGAATCCCAGTCAATGATTCCTGACTGCAAACGAAGGTTGGTTACAGCAACTAGTGAACTAAAGACAATGTTGGTAGGTTGGCTATAGCTTTTAATATACTGTAAGAGGCATTATTGATCTTTTAATTTTGGTTGGCTTAACCTCATCTAATAATTAGCAATTATTGGATTTGGCTTACACATGATATCAAGAATTATCCAGACCTCTGTCAATGTTATCCTCCTCAGCCTTCAGCTTTGACAGATAACATAATTGACCTTTTTATAATTTTTGATATCATGCTCAGCCTCATCCAATAATCCAATATAATTTGTATTTTGTAGTATACATTTCTATGCTGTAAAGGTTTTATTTACCTCTTAATTCACCATAGAATGTATATATATATACTACAGGCACGTAGGAAGCATTTAATAATTGGGTAGGCCAGGAGCGAGCAACGAAGGTACAAGAGATATCTAAGGGGTCCCGGGGGTCATGCTCCCGAAATTTTTTGATTTTCTAAGGTTCTGAAATGAAATTTCCTGCATTTTGAGAGAAGCAGTAACCATCAGAGTTGATAAGGGGCCAAACAACCAAACTAGAACATCTGTGAGGAAAGGTTATCTTAAAACCGTTGAACAAATGGCGCTTGTGCAAACGCCCAAAGTAAAAAAACAAACAGAAGTTTAAAAATAAATTATAAATTTGGTAGGGTCGTGCAAAAAAGTGTAGTGGCCAAAGCCGCTACTGCCGCTACAGTTCCTACATGCCTGTACTAATTGTGGAGGATAATAGCTTTTCCTCTTATTTGTATTTTTGTACCATACTGTACCTATATTCAATTATTTTTGAGTTTATTCTGTTTTTGCAAATTAGGAAAATGAGAAAGATTTATCTGAAACTAGAGAGTATCAAGAAGCATCTGCTATGCTTAAAGAAACAGAACAGTAGTTGTAAAGAAAAGTCAGATTAACATTTTCAAACTCTAATTATATACTTTTCCAACAATCTATTGTATCAAGTTATTTTTTAATTTATCAATGCATGTAATGGTATGTTGCCTGTAGAATTTGTCAAACTTGTCAATAATACAAACTAACATATCCATAATATTTGGGTCTTCCTGAGAAAAATCATAATATATATTGCCAGCTGAAAATTTCATTTTCATGAAGTTTTTCACTGTCAAAGTTATGGGATGTGAATGAAATTTTCAGCTGACAAGTTTAGCTCTTGCATCAAATTATCAATATGACAGGGGGGTGTTTATACATTTTTGGGCTCGAGTGCTAATGGGTTTGACTACATCGCGGGCGTTCGTTGCGGGTGACATCGATATGTTTGGTCAGCGGTCAACTTCGTTTTGCTTCGTAATTCGTTCGTTCGTCTTAGCAGGTTTCGCAACGAGTTCGTGCATTGTTTTAAATACGACACATATTAAAATATTTGTAAACATTTTTAGAAGTGGATTGAAAAACAGGCGGGGGCCGGGGGTTAGGATTGGTGTTGTGGTTGGGTTCTATTAGGGTTAATTATTGGATTCGTGACACAGGCAGCGGAACCACGGGCATAGGTGGCAGATGTCCCACTTTTTTTTCAAAATTTAGAAAATGTGCCCTGTTTCTGAAGTAAAAATGCCCTTTTTGTAAATGTGGCATGTGGTGGTTTAGGTTTATACTGTGGCATATTGCCTATGCTGGAAGAATTAATGTACCATTTTCGTAGAAGTATGACATTGCTGTAGAAATGTATACAGGTACTAACTAATAACTATTACAACCGTACAACGTTTTAAATTATACAATTATTTTGAAAATTTAAACCAAGGTGTCTCTTTTTGGCAGTGCTCACTTTTTAGGTGCTTCCTTTGCCTCTGATACATGATAATGATAAATCTTTATGCCATTTAAGATTTCATGATCTTAAATGGCATAAGGATGAAATTAATGAATCACCTTGAGAAAATGTGCTGGCTACGAATCGGCTACGAACAGATTACGAAGAAACGAAGTTGTCCGCTGACCAAACATATCGATGTCACCCGCAACGAACGCCCGCGATGTAGTCAAACCCAGTGCTAATGGCGTAAACACACGTTGGTTTTGGTTGTCAAGGTCCCTCAAAGATGAAATGATTAATACTTGACTTTTGGCTGACTTTACCACTGGCTGTTTAGTACAGCGTAATAAAGCGTATTAAAGAAATGGCAGAAAAAGAAGAGAAGCCAAGCGAAAACACCGAAATGTTTGCAGAAATTGAAAATATCACGAAGCAAGGACACCAGCTTCTTCAAGATGGCGACGTTTTGAATTCGTATTTGGCTTATGAAAAAGCTCTGGATTTGGCGCGTGAAACAAACGAAGGGTTCACTGTAAGAGCTTGTTCTTTTAACCTTGGTGCTTGTTGTGTAGCCAAAGGTGAAACTTCCAAAGGTCTTGAATTCCTCCTGAGAGCTATTCCACCAGATAAAGAAAGTGATGATGGCTGCCTGAATTTTGCCGACCTACAGTACAATTTGGCTGTTGCTTATGATGTTTTAGAGCAGCCCAGCGAGGCAAAAAGATGCTATAAATCCGCTCTGCAAGGCTACAAAGACTCATCAAACCTAGAAATGGAAGGAGAAGTGTTTTTGAAACTTGGTGGTACATTAACCTCTTTAAACTTATTTAACGAAGCAGCCGAAATGTATCAGGAAGGAGAAAAAGTTTTTCATAAATTGATGGATGACAGGCACGGATTGCTGTGTATGAGTAGTAGGGCTACATTGTTGGCTGAAATGAGGAATGAACAATGCCAAGAACTTATTAAAATTGTTGTTGAACAGTTAACACAACTCAAGGATGACTTACTAAAAGGTTGATATGAAAGTTTATATATTTTTTCTTAATCAACCATAATGCAATCATGGCTTATTTACAGATTAGGAGTGGGGTTATGGTCTTTCACAGGCCCCTAAATGCCCTAGAAGCTTCATTCTATGTGTAGTGATCAGCAATACTGATACCAAAATATCGATTCCTGTACCGGTATCTACCCAGGTATCGATATTCGATACCAAACCATTCAATTTCGATACGATACCAATTCGCAATGAACCATTATTGCGTTTTCAAAATTTATTCATGAAAACTACTAAAAAGTACACTTTAACATGGAATTCCTTTTCACGGAATTCTCAAGTAAAGTATTTTGTGATTCGAAGCGGAAGCTCCACCCCTTCGGCAATTGTTATATAATGGCAGTCATTGGCAGACGCCAACCTATTTTGCCTTATATGGGCAGACGCATGGATTTCGGTTGTTATGCACTGGCATAACATTAGTGCGAGTATTGTATCGATTTGGTCACGTGACATTGCTATTCCTTTGGGCTTCATACTTAGTGTGAAGCCCAAAGGAATAGAAATGTCACATGTGTGATGGGAGAATCGCCCTGGTGATACCTGAAGTCAAAATACTTGGTATCGCCCATTGCTTGGTGGTTATCGTTTTGGACCCTTATTTGGCCTGGGCCCTATGGCTACCCCTTGCCCTCTCGGCAGGTCTGATTAAGAGCTTTGATATCATATGATGCCTAAAATAGGACACAGTACATATTTGGTGGCACCATGCACCTGATTAATTTTGCATAATTTAACCCTTAATGTCCCATGGGTGATCAGTATCTAACTTCTCCTAAAAATATCAATGGTTAACCAAGCATAGAGGTAATGAGAATACAGGAAACGATCACAAAGCATTGATTAGGCTTTGTGAAGAAACCCAGAAATGTTATTGAAAATATTTCTTTCTCTTTTCCTAGCAAAAGTCTACAGTGATGCAGGGTTGGTATACACTTCTGTTGGTCAATATGAGAATGCTGCAGATTATCTTGAAAAATCCTTGATGATTATTCAATCGGCTGAGGGAGATCAAAAGTTGGAAGCTACTGTGTGTCAAAATCTAGGTGCAGTACATAACCAACTTGGTTCTTATGAAAAGGCCACTATTTTTCATGAAAAAGCAATTGAGCTATATGGTATGGTTCTTTTTTAACTAATTTCTCACTTGATTAACACCGTATGATTAATACTAAGAGGAACAATGATTGTTTCTGATCATGAGCGTGCACATCATTTTGAGTTTTGACCTTTGACGGCTTTGCACATTGATTTTGTTTATGTTTTTTGTATTTATAACTTAAGAGAATAAAACATACTTTTGATATTTTTCTTTGAACGTTTTCATTCTATTGAGTTCTCATTGCATGTTTCAAAACTAGAAACTCGTAATTTCTGGTTTTTGGCTTTCTTTTTTGGCCTAATATTGATACTGTTCTTTTTGTTAGGTTTGCTTGGTAAGAGATATGCCCAAGGACACTGTTTTAGTAACCTTGGTTTTGCTTTTAGCCAAGTTGGCAAGTTGGATAAATCTGGAGAGTATTTTATGCATGCCCTACAAGCTGCCAAGGATTGCCATGACTATCGAGGACAATGGCAGGCTAATGAAGGACTTTCTGCTGTATCTTTTCAACAAAATGACTATGAGAAAGCAGTGAGCTATTTAAAAGCAGCATTAACTGCCTTGGCACTTGGTGGCGTGAATGATCAAACAATACACGATCGAATTGTCGCTAAGTTGTCAAATGCTTTGGAAAATCAGTTGGTAAAAAATAAGCAGCGGGCTACAAAATTAGTACATAAAACTGCTGTTATGCAAGAAAAATTCAAAGATCCTGCAACTGTTAATGGTTCACCATTGAAATTTGGAAATATTCGACCTAGAGAGAAGAATCATAAACTCATTGCAAGAGGACTGGAGGTAGATGATGGACATCTCTCGGATGAGGAAGATCGATTATCAGATTCAACTTTTGATTCCATATCAAGTTTCTCAGGTAGTAATGGCAGTGATGAAAAAGGACAACAGAGACATACAGAACAACTGAAGAAGGATCCTTTGAATAACACATATGAAGAACCTCAAGATGTAATACAAGTGATCAAGTCTGGTAAACTAAACTCGGACAATTTTTCTCCTGGTTCCACAGCCAATCGAAAACATGAACAAGAAAATATGGAAGCCACTCAGTCTTCTGACACCACTAAATCCCGAACATGTGCCATACAATAAATGAATATGCTGCTATATTGTATAATATAGAACAAAGGATGTATATAATTATTATATATATATATATATATATACTATGCTATAAAATAGCTTAACTGTTGTCCTGTATCAGGTTTAATGTACACTATGTTTTTATGAGAGCCATTTGGTCATAACCTTCTGATTAATGCTGGTAAAACAATTCAGCATATGTGGACAATGCTAGTAAATCACTCTGCCGTTGGTTGCTGAGTAGCCTCAACGTTATGACAATAAGTCTGTTTATTATTACTGTATTATTATTTTTATATTTAAATTTCCATTGAAAGAAACTGAAGCAAAGGAGAAAAAACAGTTCTCACATAATGCAATATTAAATGGGCGAACACTAGTTTCCATGTATGAAATTGATATGACATCATTTTGCCATTAACTTTTCTGCTTTTTAGGGCCGGTCCCCTTACGAAAAAATCCTGTAGGAATTCTTAGGAAAATTGCATTTCCTATAGGAATTGGGCAAAAATCTAATAGGAATACATTTCCTATAGGAATTCCAATAGGAATTCCAATAGGAAATTTAAAATCCTATAGGATTCTATAGGATTTGGGCCAAAATCTAATAGGAATTCCTATAGGAATTAATTCATATTGAATTATTTTGTATAGGGGGTTATTGCAAAATGACGTCACATCAATTTCGTAGATGGCATCTAGTGCTAGCCTCCGCAGACAACTCTGGGATATACTTAATACTTCATGATAATACCACATATAGTAGTTTCCCACCATATTTTACGTTAGGTTGGGTTGGGTTACCGGTTATGATTAGGGTTACGGTTAGGAATTAGGATTGGATTAGGGTGTCTATTTTAATATAACATGAAGTTTTACCAATTGGTGCGCGAAACATGAAGATTGAAGATAGCACCACCATTGCTCGGTGCAGAGTTGAAAAAGAGAGAGATCGAGAGAACTGAGTACTAGAAGCTATTGCCATAGCAACCGCACGACAGCAAGCGCAAGAGAAGACAGAGCTGGGAAAGTTGGCTATTTTTTCTTTGATATATGGCAGGGAATGTAGAAAATACTTTACGAGTGAATAATTCTGGAGGGCGAACATTGTTAGAAAACTGGGTTGAAGAGGTGAGGACGATATGAATAACAAATGAATATTAAAAAATATTTTTTGTTGAACAATGAACATGACGAACAAATCAAAGCATTGCCACTGATTTTATTTGTAACAACATAATATTAGTTTGTAAATATTGTTTTCCTTTAATTTGTAAAAAATGTTAGAATAAGAAAAAGTTTCAACTATTTTAGTCATAAACGAAATGTTATTTACATATTGCAAAAAATAACTATATAGTACAGTATAACAATTCCGATAAAACTGAAATTGCCTTTGCATTCTATTTTTAGAGAGCATGTGAACAGTATGAAGAACCAGATAAAAAGCTTTCTTACTTGCATAAATTTGGTCATAAGGTATAAAAGTTGTTCTTGGTTGATAACCATAATTGATTTGTGAAGTTAAAGGTGTCATCAGATTCAAGCAGGACCGCCGAGAGGGGAGGGTAGCCGGGGCCCAGCCCTAATCTAGGGCCCCGCGAATATGGCGCCAAGCAAATCTCCAGGGCCCGTGGAGAATTTGCCATAAACTACCTCAGGCATTTAGGGGCCCGCGAGCCTACATGCCCTCGGGCCCGTCCCGTCTCTCGGCAGCCCTGCCATCAAGTCCGTTCTGCACATGTCCACGCTTCTGTTCACATGATATCTCAGCTTATTATATAGCTACTAGTAGGACATGAGCTATCTTGCAATTTGATTGGCTCCTCTACTACTAGGCTATCACCTCATATCCTAAGCAGTAGAGAAAAAAGAAGATGACGGCATGTTGTTTTGGACGAAAACAGCTGAAATCTATGGGATTTTATAAAGAAACCCCAACTGACTAAGTGTTTGGCTTATAATAAAACAATTATATCATTTGCTCTCGTCGTATATGAACTAATAGCTAGTCAGTGCTTCATATTATACAACGTCAAGCTCATGGTATAATTGTTAAATATCCTGGATTATCATCTGACCTATATATAGGATTCAGGATATGTCTGAATTCTAAGTAATTTTATTCATTCTGATCTTAATCCTAGTCCTACCCCTGTGTTATCCTAACATAACCCCCTGCCTCTATGCAGAAGTTAAATGAATATCTTCAGTCTCCTTGTGTCTCAAGAGAACCAAATTTGATCAAACTACCACTCGCACCTTTGCCTCTTTGGACAATACTTGCTTTTAACTGTTGAAAATCTATTCACTGCAAGTGAAGTACAGTATGTTGACATGGGAGGGTTCTCACTTTTGAAATATCACACATGTGCATGCATGCAGCTGAATGGACTTAACAGCACCTTTAATAGTCTGCATCAGAAGTATACAGACTGTCATCACAGGCTAAATTAAACTGCAAAATAGTTTAATTTTAATTTAACAAACATATATGTTAGTCTATATTTTGTATGGGAAAATGTCACCCCAGTCTAGGCTGCATATATGGCCTTTTTTGTCCAGTCAAGATATTTTCCAATGATTTCCCAATACAGACCTACTGTTTGGAAAATAACATTATGTAATTAAAGAGAGCCTGTTTAATGAAAATATAATAGTAATATTAGTAATAATGTATAGTAATATACTGTAAAGTTGTTGTACCAGCTCTTGTGGTCTAGTGCATGGTTACTCCACACATGTCTATGAGTTGCAACACAAGTTTGAATCCTAGGTCAGACTGCCATTCAGAGTGTTAAAAATAATTGAGAGAAAGTGCTGCCTTAGCAATAATACCAGCAAATGGTAATTAATTGGTGATAAAACATGATAAAAAATAAATATTTGTTCATGTTTCTTTTTAATAAGGGGATTTTAACAACAACCTTTGGTTCCAAAGTTGAAAACCTTTCAACAACCAAAGACTCGTACCGCCAGCCAGCATATTTTGGAACAAGACAGAAAGGGAAAAAATTAGAACTCTTAGAGAAAAAGCTTTTTGAAAAACTAAGGTATTAGAACAATATTTTCTTCACCAAACTGAAAGCACCAGTGGATTGTGATGACCATGAGGCTTTCAAATTTTTTTTCTTTCTATAAAATATATTTGAACATTCTGATTTTTTATGTGCTCTTAACTTTTAGTTCTGAAGTGCATCAAGAGCTTGACCCTCCTCCATCCCCTCCAGATTACAGATCTGTAACAAATAAAGATTTCTTTTCCAATGGTAAACAAAGTGTTATTCATAAACTAGGTTGCCTAGCTGCAAGGTGGTTTCGTAGCAGGCTAACATGAAATATTGCATAAGATTATATTTCTCAATTTGCCTGAAAACGTCAACAATATGCCCTGAGTTCCGGTAGTGTTTTTATTGTTAGACAGAACATTGCTTTCCGAAGATTTAAAACAAATAATAAAACACAAGTGCATGTTCGATGGTGCCAGACAGAAACTTGCATGAGGCACGAGGCAACATGCGCAAGGCACAAGGCAACATGAGCAAGGCAACATGCGCAAGGCAACATGCACAAGGCAACATGTGCGACACAACATGCACAAGGCAACTTGCGCAAGGCAACATGCGCAAGGCAACATGTGCAAGGCAATATATGCAAGGCAACATGCGCGAGGCAACATGCGCATGGCAACACGCGCATGGCAACATGCGTGAGGCAACATGCGCAAGACAACATATGCAAGGCAACATGCGCAAGGCAACATGTGCAAGGCAACATGCGTGAGGCAGCATGTGCAAGGCAACATGCGCAAGGCAACATGTGCAAGGCAACATGCGTGAGTGAACATGTGCAAGGCAACGTTGTGCAAGGCAACATGCGTGAGGCAGCATGTGCAAGGCAACATGCGCAAGACAACATGTGCAAGGCAACATGCGTGAGGCAACATGGGCAAGGCAACATGGTCAAGGCAACATGAGTGAGGTAACATGTGCAAGGCAACATGCGCAAGGCAACATGCGCAAGGCAACATGCGCAAGGCAACATGTGCAAGGCAACATGCGCAAGGCAACATGCGCAAGGCAACATGGCAAACATGCGCAAGGCAACATGTGCAAGGCAACATGCGCAAGGCAACATGTGCGAGGCAACATGTGCGAGGCAACATGTGCAAGGCAACATGCGCGAGGCAACATGCGCGAGGCAACATGTGCAAGGCAACATGCGTGAGGCAATATGTGCAAGGCAACATACGCGAGGCAACATACGTGAGGCAACATGCGCAAGGCAACATGTGCAAGGCAACATACGTGAGGCAACATGCGCGAGGCAACATGTGCGAGGCAATATGTGCAAGGCAACATACGTGAGGCAACATGCGCAAGGCAACATGTGCAATGCAACATGCGCGAGGCAACATGTGCAAGGCAACATGCGTGAGGCAACATGTACAAGTCAACTTGTGCAAGGCAACATACGTGAGGCAACATGTGCAAAGCAACATACGTAAGGCAACATGTGCAAGGCAACATACGTAAGGCAACATGTGCAAGGCAACATACGTAAGGCAACACGTGCAAGGCAACATGTACAAGGCAACATACGTGAGGCAACATGTGCAAAGCAACATGTGCAAGGCAACATACGTAAGGCAACATGCGCAAGGCACATGTGCAAGGCAACATGCGTGAGGCAACATGCGTGAGGCAACATGTGCAAGGCAACATGTGCAAGGCAACATACGTGAGGCAACATACGCGAGGCAACATACGTGAGGCAACATTCGTGAGGCAACATGTGCAAGGCAACATACGTGAGGCAAGATGCGTGCGAGGACACAAATATCAAATTTTTTGGCAGGATGTAGAAATGGATTGTTGTGGCCCTTCCGAGCTACAGTTGTTGTTTATTATTAACAGTAATTATTTATTATTATTATTTGTAAAAATACTTTTAAATTCTGGGTCCGCAGTAATTTGCTAAGCTGTTGCAGTTACCCTGCCATTGTTTTATTACTATATAGTGTAATCTATGTTAGGTTTCTTTTTTGGTGTTTTTTTTTGCACAATGGTGAAGCTAATAAAATAAATAAAACAACGGTGTTGACATCAAATTGGACTTCTGGTTAGTTACTGACTCTTTTTAATATTTTTATTTTTTAAGAATTTATTCCACAAGAACGTGTTCCTAAACAGGTACATGACCTCAATTATTTTTACAGCACTTGACTGCATGTGGCATAGCTAGAGGCCAGGAGAGCAGCTTCCTCCTCCTACATAATTCCTGAAAGCTATTTTGTCAGAATATTTTTACATTTGATGGAACATATGGATAAAGAGGCCATTGAATGAAAATAAATTTGTGACATTGCGTTTTGTCAAGAAAGTGACAGGACAATAGGCGAGTTTCAAGCTGGACACGCCCACTCTTTAGACACGCCCACTGTTTAGACACGCCTACATTCAAAGACACACCCACTTGTCGTAAACTTAGTTATGTTTGACCACTGATCTCGAAAGAAGACTGGATCGAGCAACTATTGTTCAGAAAATGAAGCCGGATGTCCGCCATTACTAAGGGACCAACTGAAGATCCTATGAGGTTTTTTGTTGGATTATGCATGTGCTCTTACCATCGACAAAATAAAATAATTTTACTATAAAGAGGACCAGAAGACATTTTTCAAATTACTGGGTAGAACGATTCATGGCCTACCTACAGATTTACTGCGACTTTGGTGGCTCTAATTATCCAGTGAGAGAAGCCTAATATATGACGTCAAATTAGGTTTACGATTTAGGCATTTAATGTTAACAAAGAAACTATTGGCCAGACACTAAACCTATTTCGCGAGCGTCACAGTTTGATTTGGTTGCAAACTCGGAGCTTCTAATGATCTCTCGTCAATTTACATTATGCAAATATACAAGCTTCATCAGCTCATCGAATACATTAGAAAGCTCAATCCAGTCCTATTTTTTAGATCAGTGTGTTTGATTTTGCGCTAAGCATTTCTACGACGCCACAACCTCGTACCCAGGGTCTTACCTCCGCTACCCCACCCCCCTGGGTACGAGGTTGGCGACGCCACTGATGACGACTGGACAAGGCTAAAAGGGATGACTGAAAAGGAACATTTCCAAGAACTAACCCTAATCGTAACTAACCCTAACCATGGATAGTAGAAAGACTGGATAGGAAACTAAGATCACGTGTGACGTTTCCAGCATGCTGATTGGTTAAGGCACCAGTTGATCGCGTGAAAACCTAGTTGAAAATCGTGACGTCACAAAATCTACATAAAACGCAACTTTTAGCAATAATACAGCTAAAAATGATAGTTAAACTAGCAAAAATATAACAATGCCACTTTACGATGGAATATCGGACTACCATTATTCGTTTTAGGCGAAAAGTTCCAACTTTAGACGGTGAAAAACGCGTCGCAAATTTCAACTAAAACAACAGTAGTTTTTGCGACGCCAGTTTCTTCACAACAAAAAGAAAACAGCTGAAACAAAGACGAACAACATTTACCTCGAACACTTAGTCGTGGCTTAGGCAGGTTTGTGAGACGATGAAACTTTTTGGAATCTCAATATAGCTACTTGAATACGAAAATATGGAGAAGTCAAAGAGAAACGCAGCAAAATCTGCATACTCGTGACATCTTCGTGATATCATGATTTTCAACTGCAGGGTTTTCACGCTGACGTCACCTAGTTTCTTGTCCAGTCTTTTTAATATCCATGCCCTAACCCTAACCTAACCAAAAATAAAGACCAGACAAAAACAGAAAGACCTTTTGAGTCATCCTAGCCATTTCCTAATACTGTATATAGTAGTTTAACATTCTGTTAGTTACAGTGCATCTCGTTTTATCTTAAAGCCTCATGATGTAAATAAAGAACAACCTTCAACATTTTGGTTGGAGAAGTCTAATGCTCTTCATGTAAGTATTAAATGACAGCATGGCAACTTTTATTTATTTTATATATAAATTATGCATTAAACTTAAATATTACTGATATACATTCCACATGAAGTGAATTACTAAAGAAATACCTAATGGTTTCCGTGTTTGGATGGCCTGATCCAAACATGCGGGATGTTGCGAGACTCGAGAAAAGCGTAAAGAAACACGAGCCGCTAGGCGAGTGTTTTTAGCTTTTCGAAAGTCGAGCAACATCCCAAGTGTTTGGATCAGGCTATCCAAACACGGAAAACCATTAGGTATTTCTTTTATAAAATAATACGAACGAACGAGCAACACAAACTTGAGTAAAATTTTGGCGTGAAATTTCCGTGTTTGGATGGCCTGATCCAAACACGGGTATTGACCAATCGAGCTTGCGTAGCATACATGTTATTTTTATAATTTGATATACATTCTACATTAATTGCGTTGAGATCGAGGCTAGGGTAAAGTTTTTAACTCCCTGGCGTTACAATTTTGCTCCAGATGTATCAATAGCAAGCAACGGCTGGCTGAACGGTCGGTCTTCTGTCCGATGCTGTTACTTTTGTGGCAGAAAAATGTACCGTGGATAACTGAAGAGTACATTATTATCCGGGATAAAATTATCACCGAAAAATCTCTGCCTGCTCGCAAAAAGATGAGCAAAAAGCTTCATTGTTTTCCTTCATTGTTTTTCTTCATTGTTTTCATTCATTGTTTTTATTCATAGTTTTCCTTCATTAAATTGTTTTCATTCATTGCTTTCCTTCATTGTTTTGCTTCATTGTTTTCCTTCATTGTTTTGCTTCATAGTTTTCCTTCATTAATTGCTTTTCTTCATTGTTTTGTTTCATTGTTTTCTTATTGTGAACAGGGTGTTACTCAAGTGAGAACGAAGGATACACCATTTCGAAAAAATGCTGCGTTTAGTACACCAGTAGAGGAGTACATGGATACTGCTAAACCTTATGAAGAATGGAAATTCGATGGTGTGTGAACTGCATGAATAAGAAAAATAAAGCTCTGGAAAAGACACAAGAACAAACAATTTTTATATACTTTTATTTACTGAATTTGTAAATATATTAAAAAATCTTAATTGATATATTGAGCAGCGCGTGAGGCAAGAATTTTGGTCCATTTTGGATCATTAGTTTGTTAGAAGCTTTATTTAAAGCTGCTACGTTCTCAAAAGAACTGGATAGCCAGCTGTTGTGGTCTAGTGGTTAGCACGCATGGCTATGAAGCTAGGGTCGGACCTCCACTCAGATCTTAAAAATAATTGATGAGAAGGTGCTGCCTTTGAAATAATATCAGCAAAATTGTAAGACTTTTAGGTCTTCTCGAATAACGACCTTAAAGAGTGAGTGTCAGGGTAGTGCTTTGCGCGCTTGTGTTTTTGTTTTCATACGAGTGCATCGCATCGTTAGAACTATAATTTGCATGTGAACTCTAGATTTATTTGGAAATGTTGAAATTGGAGTCCGATCCTGACTTCGGGGCGTTATGAAGTTAGTGTTCAAGACGACTTTTGAACAGTTGCGGTTCGCTTGTTTGTGAACCACTGCGAGCTGCGCGCAACGCCGTTTCTGACGTACAAGCTGGCCCGGATGGCTTTAGTTCCTGAATCTTTGCAAATTCAAATGAACAAAACATCAGAAGAAACAAAATATATTTATTTTCTTGTCACTCATCAAACACTTCCATTCGCAAACTTATTCGCGCTGTTTCAGCAGCATAAACCGGCCTTCCACGCTTCGGAGGCGAAGCGCTCGTAGCAGCTTCTACGTATCGAAAAGATTACTATAGTAAATGATCAATTTTACGAAAAATATCACAATAATTGATCACTCCGGTATATTTACTTCTTAGAAAACTTGAAAATGGATAATTTATAAGAAGGATTGATCAAATATCGACGGATTCATTCGTTTGTGAACTGAAATAGGCGTCCCATAAAATGGCCGCCATGAAGAAAACAAGCGCGCAAAGTACTACCCTGACACTCACTCTTTAAATCGTAGGCCCTCGAAACAACTAAACTAATATGAAATGTTTTACATATTCAGACCTTTAGAAATGTATTGTTTTCAAAATATGTAGATGCTTATAAATTAGCATAGCATGACGAGTTGCTATGGGCCTATGGCCAGCTTCGCCACTGGTGATGAGTGACGCTGTAAGGATCGATGAGTTTTCCGTAAAAAAACTTGACGTGAAAATGCCAGAAAAGTCATGATCTCTCTCGCGGAACTAAAAATTATTCATTCTCTTTGTTTGGTATGAAGAATTCTTTTATTTGAAAAGATAGATAACGCGTCGTAAAACGTATTATTCTCTATTGTGTTTAACGTCAAATCATCAGTCACTATATGTTAATTCTTTAATTATTTTTTCCAGATCGAGCATGACTTGAGTGAACAAAGAAAGAGGTTGTTTGATGCAGTCGTTGTATTGGAAAGTTGAAACTATGAATGCTCATAGTTGTGCCTTGTTCATAATCGTTTCTCTTTGGATAACACCACAAGAAGGTGAAGGTAAAACTTCAATTAACTGATTAAAAATGACCTATATAGCATTCCTATACGCTGGTTAATTCCGTGAATAATTTAGATTGCTTGACAAGCAGAGGCAGATATTTCGCTGATGTTTCATATAAGTATTCCGAATTCAAAACATGGTCCTAACCCCAAACCTTACCCTAACCCTAAACCGTATACTAACCCTAAACCATAATAACGCTTTATTTTAGAAACAACAGATGATTTTAATTCCGATAGTCTATATGACGTCATTTCGGGATTTATATAAAACTTCACCGAGATGAGATATTTGCTATTAGCACACAAAACGATATGTCCCTAAGCCCCGTTCACACGATGCCGGTACGAAATGAAACCGTAACGAAATCATTACGGTTAACTAAGCCTTGCGTTCACACGACGGCATGAAATGACATGAAACCGTAATGCTAACTCGGAACGATATGAAACCGCAATGCTAACCATAACCATAACCCAAATAAAAACTCTAATAAAGGATTACTAAACCTACTTTTCAACTGGGTACACAAGACTTGAAGTAAATATGTTACGTACTTTGACACATGCCAGGCCTATCATATGTAAATAGGTTCGAGAGCTGTGTCTATACAATTATTCAAGACAGTAAATAGACCATTTGCTGATATATATATATATATACCAAATATTACACAAAAATCTCTTTCTTTTCAGTTGGATAACAGTTCTTAAACACAACTGGTGTTGGAAACTGAAACTGAAACAGCAACTGATGAGTATCGGTTATCATATGAGGGATAAGGTGATTTCAGTTGTATCGGCACTCGAGGACGAACTATCATAATCAGTCACGAGTGAGCGAGGGACAATTATGATCATATCGACCAGCTCGAGTGATAAAACTGATATCACCTTATCCCTCTCATATGATAACTCATATACTTATCACATACTAGTGCCTTTATCAGGGTGATATGGGCTTTAATAGACCCCGTTCACACGATGCCGGTATGATTTCGAGTTTTTGATTATATCTGACCGTTTTCATCGCAGTCACTATTCAATGAGTCACTATTATATTCGATACTGAATGAGAAACTGTGAATCGAAAAACACGGCACACGGTAACGCAAGATTAGAAATCTCGACAAGCGCCATGAGGCACATTCTATTCTATCCACTCACACGCCAAGTTTGATTTGATTTAAAAAAATTGATACTCTGCGATTGGTGGGATTTTGCCATTTGGCATTTACAACTTTTGTTTATTATTTACAAAGATTAAAATTCCCGCCACCGCGCTTCTTTTACCCCGTATTTTTAGCAGAGAAAAAAGTTTCGTAAAACCGTGATGAAATCATTACGGTTAGGTGTTCACACGATGCCGGTAAGGAATAATTTCATTACGGTTTCATATCGTTCGGGTTAGGATTAGGGTTTTTGTTCCTTTCCTAACTTAATTATTAATTATTAATGTACTTCTTTTGTTTGTGGTATCAACATGTCAAATCAAATGTCAAATCAAAGCTAAAGTTTATGTATATTAGGATGAAATGTTATCACATACAGGGTGTATAAAAAAAAGCGCAACCTCGGAATTTCCCAAGAAATCCACTTTGTTTTTATTAGCACAAAAGATTTTAGGCCTCTGGGAATTTAACTGTTGATTAAATAAATGCATAAATTTCGATTCAATTAGACAGTTATGCCCCTGGAATACGATTACAAGCTATTTTAAATTCCCAGGGGCGAAAATCTTTTGTGTTTAAGAACACAGTGGATTTCTTGGGAAATTCCGAGGTTGCGCTTTTTTTTATACACCCTGTATATATATATGATATATTTACCCATGAATTGGAGGTAAACAAATCCTTGTCTTTCCTAGATATAAGCGTCAATCATTCCGGTGGTTGCTCCTACTTTTACTGGTCTCTTGACGTCTTTTGATTCTTTAATTCCGTTTTCTTACAAAAGAGGTCTAATCTTTTCCTTACTTAACCGTTGCTTCAACATTTGTTCTACCTATGCTATATTTAATGTTGAACTCGAAAAACTAAAACGCATCCTTATTAATAATGGTTATCCAGAGAAATTTCTCGACAGCTGTCTCAAAATCACCTAAACCACCCACAGTTCCTAAACGCACTGTTTATTTCTCTCTGCCGTTTACCGGACAACACTTCGTTCAAATCCGAACCCAACTCCGAAAACTTCTCTCATCTGCCTATCCTCAAATTGACATTAGATTTATCGCTCGTCCTTCAGTTGGACTTTTTCACTTCTTTTCTTTTAAAGATAAAATTCCCTTACGTCTTAGGTCACATGTTGTATATAATTTTACGTGCGGAAGCTGCGGAGCTTCTTACATCGGAGAAATAATCCCCGACATCTACATACACGTGTGTCTAACCACATGGGAATCTCACCTCTTACTGGGAAGAAGTATAGTAACCCTCCTCTTACAAGTATCCTCTCTCATCACCGTGACACTGGTCACCCTGTCTCTTTTAGTGATTTTAAGATTATTTCTAGACTCTAGTTGTACTTTCGAATCAGAACTTCTTTTGCGCGAAACTCTTCTTATTCGCGATCTCAAACCACCTTTAAACGCAAATATTGGCACCGCACCACTTTTTCTTTTGTAAGCTAATTCCTTCTTTGTCATTGTATACTAGTGTCGTCTCATCCTGTAATATGTATTTTTAGTTTCCTCTCTATTTGTTAATTATTCATAATTTATGACAACTTTGTAACTATATATTTAGGCTTTTTGCACTTATGTAATTATTATTCTCTGAAGATGTTGTGTTAACAACGAAACGTTAGAACTTTATTAAATATTATGATTTCACTCGTGTTTTACTCAATATAATGGTTTTTGTCAAAATATTATGCTGGGCTTTGATATTTATCCTAAGATTACGATTCCCGCCTGGTCAATCGATAGCCGATATATATATATATATATATATATATATATATATATATATATATATATATATATATATATATATATATATATATATATATATATATATATATATATATATTATATATATATATATATATATATATATATATATATATATATATATATATATATATATATATATATATATATATATATATATATATATATATATTGAAAGGATTTATGGTGAAGGAAAATTTCGAGTGTTGGAATATATACATTTTAAGACCAAACCGGGACCAGTTGCGAAAAATGCAACTTCAAGGCCTTCTTATATATATCAGCAAATGTTGGTCTATTTACTGTCTTGAATAATTGTATAGACACTTTTGAACCTATTTACGTATGATAGGCCTGGCATGTGTCAAAGTGCGTAACATATTTACTTCAAGTCTTTATATTCATAGTGCGCATGTTCGAAAAGTGGTTGTAATCTTAGCACGCGCAAGAAAGGTCTGAGATATCGAATGTTAATGACCAGTTCAAGCAAACCTTTTGAAGCAAAACGATTGATTCATGATAGTTTCAGATTGTGCAATTTGTACTATCTTGTCTCAAGTCGCTCAACCAAAGTTATCTCAAACCTTTTGCCAAATTCCGATTGCACCTTATCGAAAGGAATTAACACTACAGACTCTGTACAGAGCATCTTGGTATATGCAAACATTCCTTCATCAACTACAAATTATCATTGACTGAAATAAAAATAGCTGATAACTCAACTCATTACTATGCGGACTCTCAACCTGAACAATATAATATCGTATTCATAACAAAGTTACTTTTATAAACACCACATGCAAATTCAAAATTGTTTATAGAACATCGTGAGCATCGAAGTTGAGAACTTGTAGACTTAACAAACATGAATAAACAAGTTTATCTAATGAGCCAAATTATCCGAGAAAGCTTTCCTGGATTATATCTACCGACATATTATATCTTCTTCGAAAGCACGATGTATGCAAATGAGCAATTATTACAGGCCCAAACGGTCAGTTCGCATGTCGAGGACAATCTCAGCACGGTACAATCTCAGACCGCCACACCTGACACAGAATATTACATCATTGAAATGTTGAGTTTAAAAGTAGGTTTAGTATTCCTTTATTAGAGTTTTTATTTGGGTTATTGTTATTGTTAGGGTTTTTGTTCCTTTCCTAACTTAACCAGAATAAAGACCAGACAAAAACAGCAAGATCCTTTTGACGTTCGCCTTTATTCAATTTTTTAATTTTTGCATCTTAAGAACCATTAAGGGCATGCTGCAACCTCGTACCCAGGGTCTTCTCAGTGCCCGGGGAGGGAGCGCCCCAATCTCGTTCCCAGGAGGAGAGTGGAGCGAGGGAAGAGAAGACCCTGGATTATTTTGTAACCTGGCTTATTCTCGCTTATATCATCCGGGGGGCCGGATCGCTGTGAAAACATACCACAAACTTCTATAATTGAAAGTATAAACAGTATATGGATAATTTAAAAAGATTACAATTTATTGGAAAGACAGTACGGACTGCAGACAGAAGTTGAAAGATGGTGGATTACTTCGACAAATGCGTTGATTTACGGACATTTGTTGCTGTCATAAGATAAACATGATCAACGCCAGAACAGTTCGAATTTACAATATTTAATAGTACAGTCAGACTATGACTATTATTTTAAATACTAATCATGTTTATCTTATGACAGCAATATCACATGTTATATATGTTTATATATGTTATATATGTTATATATCATATATATCATATGTTATCTCATGTTTATCTTCGGACATTTGTCCAGTAAATCAACGTATTTTCGAAGTAATCCACCATCTTTCAAGGCTTTCAACTTGTCTGCAGTGCGTACTGTCTTTCCAATAAATTGTAATATTTTTAAATTATCCATATACTGTTTATACTTTCAATTATAGAAGTTTGTGGTATGTTTTCACAGCGATCCGGGCCCCCGGATGATATAAGCGAGAATAAGCCAGGTTTCAAAATAATCCAATATCCTTGGAGTCACGTGACCAGCCTTTACCAGTGTCTTCTCTTCCCTCGCTCCACTGCCCTCCTATCCTGGGCGCTACGAGGTTGGGGCATATGCTGGAGGAACTTCTCACCCAAATAATTAATTTACTTCTTTTATTTGTGGTATCAACATGTCAAATCAAATGTCAAATCAAAGCTAAAGTTTATGTAAATTAGGATGAAATGTTATCACATATAAAACCACGGACATGGTACTGATTTCCTTTGTGTTTTCCTCATGAATCATTAATGAGTTTTTAAGTAGTTATTGTAAATTGTAGCGAAGCTAATAAAATAAAAAAATAACAAATGTGTGGAAACTTCAAATACCAACGTTCAACAGATCGAATAATTCGTGGCATTATTACTCGGGTTACCACCACAGGTGGTAACCGAGTCTAGGTTTCGGTGGCATTCCTGTATTTTTATTTTTCGGGTCGACAAATTGCAATTATTGCATCATCCCGATAGGCTTTGCGAAACCACGCAGTTTGCTCATTTCTTTGTATTTTTTTTTTGTATTTAATAATTTCGTCAAAGAAGATTTACATTCATGACAGGTGGAAGAAACAGGACAGATGTCCCAATTGATATCATCCACCCTACCTATAGTATATTATTATTAAAAAAAATTTAAAATATGTTAGCTAAAAAAGTATATATACAATATAGTCTTATAAAACAGATTTCATGCAAGTTCATATAAATTCAGAGTTGAATTTCTTGAAGTAATAATCCTGCAATTTTGTTTTGAAGGAAGTTAAATTATCAATAGTCTTTAAAAAACTCGGTAATTTGTTCCATAAAAAAATTACAACTATTCCTCGAGTGTTCGCTCAAAACTCCAAAGATTCATAAGGAATGTTGCTGGCTAGTAATCTTAATCATAAACAAAATTTGATTGCAAGCATTTGTGATCTTAAAATATTTCGAGCAAAACGTGTGTCACCCGGGGTGAGATTTTGTTTCACATTTCTCCCGAGATTTCGAACGGAAATATAAAGCCAATTCCGTCGGGTATAAGGGTAAAACGCAGATGCGAAAAGGCGGATGGAGGATAAAAGGCGAATGAGAAAAGGAAAATAGGTCTGTGTCTAGAAATTTAGAATTAATAGTCTCTCACAGACTCTCCACTGCGGGCGAGTGGCGACTCAAGCAAGAATAAGTGAATAAGCAAGAACATCTGCAATAAAATTAAAATCTGAAGTAAATTAAGATGGAAGTTCAGCACGAGTAACTCGACTCAGGTACGCTCAGCGTGTCGTAAATATACTGGCTGAGAGTCAAATATCACAGCTTGTCAGGTATAAGTATTTTACACAATATTTTACTTAGCTGTACCTTATCTAGGGTTGGAAATCGCGGAATTTGCAAGAGAACAACCGCAAGTAGCCCGAGTTAACGCCTAGCGGGCGTCTTGTTTTGATTATAATTTATAATTAGCATTTACCCCTGAAAAAAGCAGGGGAATACGTGAAAACTTAACGTTTGAAAATAAAAGTTAATATAAATCTGTTTTAAATTCTAGGTAATTCACAGCTGTCTATAGTGCGAATAAAACCAGACAATAGCAGCTTCTTCTTGTTCAAGAGAGATTCTATTGAAGTTATGTGTAAGGTTACGTGCAGTGCGAAAGAAATTACTAACGTCACGTGGTGGTTTGTACTGCAGTCGTCTAAACATGATGTAATGCAAAAAAACAACACAGATTTAAAGATAATCAATAGATGGAACTCAAGTAAGTACCTAACCATACGTATTTCGGAGATGATCATGAAACAGAAACGGATTTTCATATTTATTACGAGGGGGGTGCCAGAAATTTTAGGGGGGTGAGCTGGTGAGGTAACACAAGGCGTCACCAAACGTTGTGCTTCAGGGCTCAGTCCCCACTGAGGTCCAGGGGTGGAGCCGCTGGTGGGAGGCTAGAAAGCAAAGCAACCCCGGAAAATTTTGAATCTTCACATCAGAAGGCATTCGAAGCAAAAAACTAAGGTTTTTGAAGTTGTCAAGTCAATGAATTTGGCAGGTCCTTTGAGAGAGTTAAATGACCCTGTAAACCCCGCACCCCTGGCCAGAAAATCCGCCTATGTCATGAAAACTCCTTAATTGGTGGGGCACGGGTAGCCGGGGTAGGTTGGTAATAATAATAATAATAATAATAATAATAATAATAATAATAATAATAATAATAATAATAATAATAATAATAATAATAATAATAAGCGGGTTAAAAGGAGATGGTTAAATGAGGCACAGACAAAGAAAACTGTCTCAGCACAGAATCTGGTGGATAATGCTAAGAGGTTTAAATTAGATGAGGAAGTAATGGGTCGAATAGAAGGAAGAACTGAGAGGCCCGAATATGAGGCGCCACCAGAGAGCCTTCATTGGACGACAGCAAAGAAGGTTCGCCTGGTTGAGATAGATACGGAGGAAAGGGAACGTGGACCTGGTTTCATGGGAAGAGTAGGTGATAGATGGGAACAGGAGTGTGGAGAGAGGCTAAAGGATCAGAAGTTGAGAGATAATGCTGCTAGATTTAAGAAGGAAAAATATATTGCGAACCTTGTCCTGGTGAGAAAAAGAAACGAGGAACGTGATGGAGAGGGAGCTGATGCAGGAGTTGATGATGAGGTAATGGAGGAGACAACAAGTGTGTTGGGTGTGTCAGAAAAAGAAGTGAAACAAGTACTAGAAGGAGGAACAGAAGAGGGTGAAAGAGTAGTGACAGAGAGAGAAGGAGCATTAAGAGAGGTTTTCACAGTGGAAATGATGAAGCTAACACCAACAAATGCGGACAACATTGAAAAGAGGAGCAGACTCCCGAAACTTAAAAGATTGCCTCCAGAAACAGCAGAGTGCGCAAATAATATACTAAGTGAATACCTCAAAAACAGCAAAAAGCTGGAGGAGATCACAGACGCAGTCAATGCCATGGGAAGAGCAGTAGCAACATCATTGAATGTCAAGGTGAGATCCCAGGCCATAGGTAGGAGACCGAAAGGGGAAGGAAATAGAAGAGAGAGGAAACTACGCAACCGGATTAAAGCACTGAGACAGATAATAGCGAGAGTGAATAATGAGCTCCATCGCAGAAGGATAGGAAGAGAAGCAACCAGAAAAGAAGTGCGAATCTTACAAGAATTGAAGAAGTGTGTGGAAGGAGGATCAGTAGGCACACAGGAGCTTGTGAACGCCTCGGAGAAACATCTGGATGAGCTTAGGGTGAAGAAAGTGATACTGTTGAAAGTAGTGGAGAAGAGTAAGAGAAGAAAGAATAACGCAATGTTTGAAGCGGATGAAGGGGCTTTCTACAAAAGAGTGAATAACACAAAGAAATTTAAGGGTGAGCCCCCAGCAATGGAGAGATTTGTGGAATTTTGGGGAGGTATGTGGGAGAAAGAGAAGATTACTACTGAACAGCCGTGGATGGAGAAAATTAAAGAGGAGTTGAGAAAGAAGATCAGGGATGTACAGGAGATTGAGATAAGTGAGGAGACCATCGGGAAAATTATAAAGAGGAGGAAGAATTGGACCTCTCCTGGTATAGATGGAATCCAGAACTTCTGGTGGAAGAAGTTTAATGGGACCTGGAAGGCCTTAGAACAAACAATGAAGAGCTAGATTGAAGATCCAGAGGGCATCCCGGAATGGGTGACTTTAGGTAGGACAGTCCTTTTACCAAAGATGGAGGAGCTGTCATCTGAGGAAGAGTATAGACCAATAACGTGCCTAAATACCTCGTACAAGTTATTCACTGGTCTGTTAGGACGGTACATGAGGGACCATGCTGGACGGAATGAGATTTGGGATGGAGGACAACTGGGAGCCTCAGAGGGGGTATTGGGGACGGTGGATCAACAGAACTGCTTGTTGATAAGTGTATAATGGACGAGGTGAGAGAGCACAAGAGGGAGTTGGTAGTCGCGTTTTACGATTACAGGAAAGCGTATGACAAAGTCCATCATGACTGGATGTTGATGGTGTATGAGTGGATGGGATTACCTAAGTCGCTTATAAATGTGATACGGAAACTGATGGGAAATTGGAAGACAAGGTTAGAGTTGAATGTTGGAAATCACAAATGGCAGAGTAGATGGATTAGAATAAAGTGTGGCTTCCTACAAGGAGACAGTTACTCGCCGGTAGGATTCTGCTTGACTGAGATCCCAGTTACAATGCTGCTGGAGGAGACAAGAGGATATAGGATTGGACCCCCTGGTGAAAGATACACGAAGAGGACGCATAGTCTGTTTACCGATGATTTGAAGACCTATCAGGAAAACCACAAACAGATGGAAGCCGCTAATGAAATTATCGTGAAAGCTAGCAACGATACAGGAGCGGTGTACGGGGTGAAGAAATGTGCAGAGATCATATTTAGAAGAGGAAAGATGATTAAAGGAGAGGGACTGCCTATACTGGAAGAGAGGGCGGAGGCATTGGACCCAGAGAAGGGAGATGTATATAAATTCCTTGGAATAGAACAGGGAAAGCAAATAGATAAAGAGAAAGTACTGCTGAGAATCAAGGAAGTAATGCGAGAGAGGTTGGAGAGTCTTGTAGAGCTTGAACTGTATGATAAGAACCTCATAAGAGCGATCAACTGTAGGGTCATCCCAGTGGCAGCATATGTCATGAATGTATGCCAGTTCACCCAGAAGGAGTTATATGACCTTGATATGCTGGTGAAAGGTACACTACGCAAGAAAGGTATGCTGGGCAGACAGGCAACTGACGAGAGGCTCTATCTGAAGAGACAGGATGGAGGGCGCGGTCTGAAATGCTTGCGGCAGGTTTATAAGGAAACTAAAGTGCGTGTGGCAGTGTATATGGCATGTAGTCCAAGCCGCTGGATAAAGATTGCTTGGAAGAGAGAATACAACAGTGAATACAAGAGCCTTGAAAGGGAAGCAGAACAAGCCCTGCGTGAGTTTGGATTGGAGGTTGAATTTAGAGAGGAAGAAGTATGGAGAGGTGGTGAGAAGATGGAGAAAGATTGGGCAGGATGCTGGACGGAGTTGAAGAAAGGAATGAAGAACGGATACATAGTGAAGTTGAAAAACGATTATAAGAAGAAAGCCATGCAGAGCCAAGTGTTTGTAGGGCAGGAGAACGAGAGCCCTATGTGGCTGAATACAAACATCACACCGCAGAAGATGGCTGGAATCATGAATGTGTTGGAGCAGATGGTGGAGACTCGGAAGTGGAAAGTGTCACGTGGGATAGGAGGCGAGGATGGAAAATGTAGATTGTGTAAGAAGTATGATGAAACTGTACAACATCTACTTGCAGGATGTGAGATCTTGGCAGGAACTGAGTATCTCCGTAGACACAACAATGCCTTGATGGTGCTGGCGGTTAGATGGGCTGTTGAGAGAGGTCTCCTCCCTGACAACACGGTATGGTATACAGTTAGATGGGTGAAAGGCCAAGTGCTGAAGGGGAATGGGTACAAGTTGTGCTGGGACATTGAGTATAGGATGAGAAAGACCAGTTCTGCACGCAGACCAGACTTGACACTGGAGGATGAGAAAGAGAGGAAGATTTGGATAGTGGATATGTCATGCCCTCAAGAACAGAACATCGAAGAAGCGACACGAACGAAGTTACAGAAGTACCAGCAGTTGGTGTTTGAAATCAGAGAAAGGAGAAGCGGGTATAGAGTGCAAGTGGTCCCAGTAATAATCGGATGCCTGGGAGGTGGTATTGAGAAGGCAACAACAGCAGTGAAAAAGATTATTGGAGATGAGGAAAGTGTGATTGGAATAATAAGCACAATGCAGAGGACGGTGCTCTTTGAAGGGGAAACAATAATAAGGAAGGTGCTTGGCGGGGTGGTACAGACAGAGTAGTGGGACACAACGGGATCATGTGCAACTCGGTTACCGCCCAGCAAGAGTTGGTGGGTGGATGCAAGGGCAAGAGTGTGTTGAGCTGGCTAATTAATTAACAATAATAATAATAATAATAATAATAATAATAAAAGACGAATTAGGAGCATTATACAATAGTCTCAATGTTCTTACAACAGTATATTCTTAATTTTACTCATAAAGTTTATTGCAGTTCCATTATAAGACAAAGCCCACACTATGAACAAAAATCCATTAATTTTAAAAAAGAAAAGTCTTAAGTGCTGACTTAAAATCACTTAACATATCAAAGCTTCTAGCTGTGGTAATGAATTCCACACGGTTTTGGTGCCGCAACCGAGAACGCTCTGTCTCCATGAGTCACCGTTTTGGATTTTGGCTCAAGTAGCAGATTTCGGGTCAGATGATCTCAAAGCACGAGTAGGTTTATATTTAGTTAGCAAATCAGCAATATAAACAGGTGCCTGGTCATGCAAAGTCTTGAAAGTAATTATTAGTATCTTAAATACAATCCTTGATCTCACCGGCAACCAGTGAAGATTACGAAACACAGGGGAGATATGCTCCGATTTTTTAACCTGTAACAAAGGGTTAAAACTTTTAAAACATTAAAATTTTACAACTTAAAACATTTTTTAACCCCTGGTAGAGGAGAATGGGCTGCTACTTCGTGTACCGGACACAGAATATTACATATTAATTGAAATGTTGAGTTTAGTAGTAGGGTTGGTATTTCTTTATAGTAGTGTTAGGACTAGAGTTTTTATTTGGGTTACGGTTAAGGTTTTTGTTCTTGTAAAGCTTCTGAATCCTGAGAAAATAACCTTGATGTATCTATGACGTAGTCTGTGTCCATTGTGTGTGCGATACACGAAGAAGATCCCGGAGAAAGAGATAAGCTAAAATAATAATTTCAAATTTTTCAAATCCAAGTGAACAAAACTACTCTTGTACAAAAGAACCGAGCACTAATTTTCACCAAAGACAATCCTGTCATCTGTCATGTCGATGCTTACATTCACTATAATTTGTTTTCTTCATTCCTTTTGGCTTTTTCCATCTGTTATCGCAACTTTTTTTCATTTTGTATTTTTAGATAACACCGCTGTTCAGAGTCTTATGATAGTCTGGAATCCACCTAAATATCCATCGTTTTATTACCGTTGTAATGCAGAAATCAATAATGATGACAGTGAATCACTGCACAGACTTGCTCAATATAATTATGTCCAAGGTATACTTTTTGTTTGAATAAATGCTTTGGCTTACGGGCAGCCGGTAGGTTTAATAGGGGAAGCGTAATCTAATTATAAATATCAAAGCCCAGCATATTATTTTCATAAAAGCCATTGAGTCGGACACGAGAGTAAAATCATAATATTTAATAAAATTCTAACGTTTCGTTGTTATTTATATCACAACATCTTCAGAGAATGATTTACATGAGTGTAGTGAGACTAAATAATTATATAATTACAGAGTTGTCATAAAATATAGTAACTCTCTCTGATTGGTTATTGCATGCATAATAAAAGTGACAGACAAAAAGTAAGATTATAAAAGAAAGAGTGGCACAGAACCAATATTCCCATTTAGAGAAGGTTTAAGATTGCGAATGAGTAAGCTTTCGCGTACACAGCTCAAAATCGCACAAGTTGTTGCAATGTTGTTGGCGCGTGAACAACATTGTTGAACGAACAATGTTGTTCATCATTGTTCCAACAACATTGTTCAGTATTGTTCAACCAACAATGGTTGTTCACGGTTGTTGGAACAGGGAAAAACATCATTGATAGAACAACCATGTTCACTATTGTTGTAACATGGTTGTTTGGCCTTGTTACTTCATCATGCTTGAACAACATGTTATATCATGTGTGAACAACGTTGTTGGGTCAACAAGTTGTTTTACGTTGTTCCAACAACCGTGAACAACCGTGTTCAAACGAAAACAGGTTAAACAGGATTGTTATCATGCTTGATACGCATTGTTAGAACAACATTGTTCACGCCTGTTGATTCATCATCCGTGAACAATGTTGTTGGAACAGGCGTGAACAACATTGTTGACAACGTTGTTCACAGGGTGCAGCACAACATTGTTCACGCCTGTTATGAACAACATTGTTCACGCCTGTTGACAACTTGCAACAGCTTTTCAGACTCAAAAGAGCAAGAAGAAATTATTTTAAAATCGTCAAATGAGATAGGGTGACCAGTGTCAGGGTGATGAGAAAGGATGTTAGTGGCAGAATATAGTCACCGGCAGGGGCGTCGGAAGCGGGGGGTAAAGCCCCTCTCACTTTTTTGGTGGGGGGCATGAGTATGTGAGCCCCCCCCTCCCACTTTTACCTGGTTAGTAATAGCATTAATATGCTAGTAATATGCAACCTCACATGCATTTGGTGCGACTGTTAGCGCATGGGAATACATAAAACTTAATTTCGTTAACAATGTGCTTGTTTATCTTAAAAAAGTCCAAATATTACCAGACCTTACAGATATTTTTTTTCAGAATGTTCCTCGCAGAAATCGCCGGAAATGCACTCCTGGAGCTTTCATAATTCAAATTTTTTCTGGGGTGCATGCCCCAAGACCCCCTAGAGAGGTTCGTCACAAACGTCTCAGGGATTTGTCTTACTAAGCCCCTGGCAAAATAATCCTGCGTACCATTGACTGTTCCCATAGATCAGTAGCTAGCCCTATTTTTGCCATGCATCTGCACCACAAATCCGCTCGATCAATCGCAGTGAGTAAAAGATTGTTTAGAATAACAACATGCTGGTTGTTGTTTTTATCTATATACGTCGCCGTGCCCCCTCACTTTTATTGTCGTTCCGACGCCTCTGGTCACCGGGGCGGGAATCGAATTCAAGCTAGATCCTTCGCACCACAACCCAACACACTAACCACCACACTACGACACGAACTCTAAAGCTAATTCTACATTATGATTATTTAAATGTACAAAAGAACCGAACTCCAACTCTAAAGCTAATTCTACATTTTGATTATAGTTAGATTATAATTAATATGCTATTTAGAAACATGTTTTTTTTTCAATCTAGAGAACTCTATTCCACAAGTTAACATTAGTGAGAGCAAAGTAACCAAAGACTGGGTAACACCAAACGGAACTACTGAAGGAAAATACAATAGTTCTGTGGTGTTGAGATGTAAACTGACATTTGAAGCAAATGATATATTGAGCGAAAAACACGTCGTTCTTGTCTTGAGAAAAAACAGTCAAATTATTGCTGGAAAACCGAAAATTGAATACGAAAAAGCTAAAAACGCATCTCTGGAGTATAGAATTAGTAACCTTGATGTTGGTGATGGTGGTGTGTATACTTGTTCATCTAAAATGATTTTTGGTCAAAGGACATTCACCACTTCACAATATATCAAGTTAACACGTAAGTCACTTTCTCAATCTCCTGGAGACTAGCTCACTCGATCTGATTTGACGAAACCTCCGTAATTGGGATAAAGTGGGCGAATTTGGCCCACGCTTTATTTAGATCAATTTATTTGAATTAGTGGAACCCCGCCTTACGGCCACCTCGTTAATACGGTCACCTCGTTATTACGGCCACTTTTTGTTGTCCCTGCAAAACGCCAATACATTTCCTTATAAAAATTTCCGCGTTAATACGGTCAGCCCGTTAATACAGCCAACGGCCACATTGTATAATCCCAACGTTAACAATCACCCCGTTTATACGGCCACTCACTCCAACCAAACATGCATTCTAAAATCTAAAGGACAGACAAGTGGTCACGGAAAAAAACAAGTGACCAACGGAAATAGATCTTGAGACAAGAGACAGACTTACACCTCGAGACTTAACTTTAATTGAAAGTGTCTGTGACATGTCATGTTATAGTTTCAGATAAGCAGCAGAGTTTTCAACATGGTTTACTTTTCTTCTTACTATTTCCTTCTTGCTTTGTGTGTCTTTTTCTTGTTTCATCTCTTACAGAAAGATTATTTTCAATGTCCGAAAGGTTCTTTAGCAGTTTGAATAAAAACTGCCATGACATCACTTGAAAGAGAACAGCCATGAAATTTGACCCTACCCTGTTAATACAGCCAAATTGTTATTGCGTTGGCCGGTGACCGTATTAACGGGGTTCCACTATCACTATTAGTTATTTAAATCAATATCCCTTACTTAAAGTGCCACTACGATCATATTTTTAACTATCGATATTTTTACGTATTTATAAAGCAGAGCTGCTAAATATTACTCAGTCGAAACCGTTTTGCGATTCGACGATGGCAAGTATTATTTTTCTTACTCCGAATCTGGAGTTGTTATGTCCGCCATTAATCGTTCATGTTCTTGACCAGCGTAACGAAGTGACGTCAGATTCTCAACGCGAAGACTCCACGTGGCTAATTCTTCAAGTAAATCAAGGTCGTTTTTTCAAATTCTTCGTCTGAAAGGCTGGACATTTCATCTACTTATCTAAAAAAACAAGAAAACAAATAACCTCGACAGAAATTCAGGCGTACCATTGAGAATCTGACGTCACAAACAATATTACCTTTTGAAATTGCGGGCTCACGTGGAACACGTTTTTAGTAATGGTGGCCTAAATAATAGTGATTTCAGAGCTCAAAATACTTACTTCAAAATATAATTTTTTAGTTTTTTTTTACATCGATGATCACTTTCGACCCTGAAATACTATTCTATGCTAAAGAAAATCTAAAAGACAGGGGTGCATTTTCATCGTAGTGGCACTTTAAGGTGTGCCACAGTAAACACCCCTCACACATACACTGGGGAATGGCTAATAAGCTACCAAAATTTGCATTGCTAGCCTTACATACAATAGTTTCAGTGTTTCACTTTCCATCAGTACAATCTTCTGTATCTCTTATTATTATATTATTATTATTATTATGATAATATCATGGCTACCTCGAAATCCTTTGTTTCACCAGGGACGATTAATCGCTAAATAACCTGTCAATCACCTGCATAAAACATTAGGTAAGATTAGTAACTAACCATACCTAATGTTTATACAAAAACCTGTTTTATTTCACTCAAATTGCCGCTACCAAACGCGCTACTCATCCAGCTTATATATCTGCTAAACTACTCAAAAACATTTCAATAGAATAACTAACGAAGACATGAAGTGAACCATTATCGAATTCCCAATAACCATTAATAGCAACTCACAAAGTTTTATTCCATTTGAACTTGTTGAATCGGCTAAAAGCGTTCCTATTTCCTATTGTCTTGGTATAGTCATAATATTACAAAGTGATAGCATGGCATTACGGTTGATTAGTGATCAAATGTCCCTCAAGCCTCGGGAGGTTTACTAAACCTCCCTCGGCTTTCGGGTACATGCCACGCTCTACTTATAATAAATTTTCCCGCAAAAACTAGACGGCGGGCTAGGCAGCGAATCAGCGTGCGTGATTTGGCGTACATACCAGCCACCTAATAATATTTCTTATTGAATTAGTCCCCTTGCGCCTGACTGGAGCCATGGAAAGGGAAGTTAAGTCGTTTCCTGGATATGATGTTGAACTGGTTTGTGAAATAGAAAGCTTCCCTACACCTACATGGACTTTTCGATATGGAAAACACGAAAGTATAATGCATTTTATTTTTTATAGTTACGTTAAAACCACCACAAAAATGTGTTTAATTTATTACAAAAATGTTTGCACACTGTATTTAGCAGCGACTGTGCGAAGTTTCAAGGATTTAATTTCATATCTTTTTAGTTTTGGGGCAGAATATGAGTTTTTATCAGTTGAAAGAGCTCTCTCATGAAAAGTCAATGAAACTTCAAGAACATCAAGGTAAAGATGGTCAAATAGACATCTCATCTATCAAACTTGTTTGGGCTTTTGCATATTTAGTAATCTTTGATACATCTGATAGTAGAACTTGCTTAATTTATCATCTGTTAGGGTTTCATACTTTTTCTCCCTGCTAAAGTTGGTTAGCTCAGGGGACCGCGGAGGCGTTGGGCTGCATGAGGGCCTGGGAATTTTTGAATATTTGAGCGCGAACCATAGCGCAAACCATAGCGCGAACCGTGCAGGGCAGTTAACATTTTCATTCACCTTACTTACCTGTTTGGTTGGTTAGGTGTAAGCTGTTGGCCGAGGGGGCCTTGTACTGGAGCGAGTTGTGGTACTTGGATTCAGGTTAAGATCCAACCAGGTGCTATCTTGAGCTGACCACCCCCTCGGGACAGGTTATACCTTCACACCAATAAATTGGTGGAAATTTAACTTACCGTTCTTTGTAGATTTGATTAAAGGGCGGGATGGTGGGTTTGCGATTTCGTGGAGCTCTTGATATTGCGTGACACCGCTATTCTAGCAAGTGCGCTAATGGCAGTGCGCGACAGTTCATGCCAGTCTCGAGGCCTGCTCCTCTCACCATGTGCTTGCCTCGATCGTATGCGGCGCGCGGTTACCTATCTGTTAACCTTGGTTATTGCATAACCTCACTAAACAGCGCGCGGGAAGCGGTAATTAAATACAATATGGCTGCCCAATACACTCTTGCCAATATGTCGTTATGTTTTGTTCTTAGTTGCTGTATAGTAATAATCGTCGGTTGTTCAGAACCAGATTTCAGCAATAACAAATTGCCCTCGAATATATTGTAGCTGTTCTGGCAACTTTCATTGCCATCAGATATCGCGATATTGCAGCCATTGGATGCGACTCGTTGGTGTAGTAAATGACTTTATTACACAAAACGAAAACCGTAAACACGGCTTAGAACGTTTATTACCAAGGCAGATATCTGCTGACGCGAAATGATCATGATGCGTTTCCAGCCATTTCAGAAGAGTTAAATTCCAAAATTTAATATATATAGGTGGTGATTGGGGTTATTATAGTCCCGCTCCCTGTCCCAATCGCAACCGATAGATATTATGATGGTGCCGTCCAGTCCGTTCTGCGCATGTCCACGTTTCTGTTTACATCGTTTGTTTACATTGCATTATATAAACATTGAACATGAAGTATTGCGGATTTTTTTCACACGCTTGAGCTTTTCCGCCTAAAAAGCGTGTTTTAAGAAGATGTTTGGTTCCTAAATGTGGATAATATATCAAACTACCACTCGTGCCTTTGCCACCTTTAACGAATACACGCTTTCGAACTGTCGCAAATCTATTCCGTTAAAGTTTGATTACATGTGGTGTCCCCAACGTTTCAAATATAACACATGCGCAGAACGGACTGAACTGCACCTTTAATTGATTTAGCTGTATATACATATGTTATGTCAAAAGATAATAAAATACAATTACATAAAAAAATATTACAGAAACGAAAGTACAAAATCAATTAACTAATTCGGATTATTATTTATTTAAAATAATTCGTGATCGCTGATTGGCTAACAGCCAACGGTGAAATCGTCATATCAACTCATTGCCCTACCAAATATGGAGTTGTGACATCAATGTTGCAATATGACAAAAGATTATTGCACGATTGACGCGTTACCTGGTGCAATATGAAAAACTAATATTGCACGCTATCACGTTGATAAAATTAATCTTTTAAATAAATAATAAAACAATTATTGAATTCGATTTTCGCATGATATGAAGAATTATCAAGGCCTCAGCTTGTGTTATCAGCCTTCGACTTCGGCAGATAATGTGTTATCTGCTGAAGCCGAAGGCTGATAACACAAACTGAGGCCTTGATAATTCTTCATATCATGCTCAACCTCATTCAATAATTGATAAATAACATGACATGGACTTAGAATAATAACACATAGCAAGACGTTTTGAAGTTTGAAGCGCTAGATATAAAAGAGAGGTTATCAAATGAAATGTTATTCCATGCGTAACTATGGCCTGGGATAAAAGATAAAATGAGTATGTGTATATATATTGAAAGGATAAGTGTTGCGCAAAGTCTGATACCTACAAGACCTTGCTTAATTTTATAAAATATTGTGGCTTGATATATAGTAACCTTCGTTGCTCAAGAGAGTCCCAGCCTAAATTTTCAAGCATAGGAGAGACGCGACTACTTCTAGAGTAGTCACTATGGGTAAATCTAGCTGCTCTGCATTGAATCATCTCAATGTTGTTAATGTTTCTTTTAGTGTAAGGGTCCCATACTGAGCATGCATACTCTAGCTGTGGACGCACAAGACAGCTGGTGTAAGCTTTGGACTTAACTTCCATGCTACAAGCAACTAAGTATTCTTCTACATATATTGTCACAATACTGATTCCAATTTAAGTTATGGCTTATAGTAATACCTACAGGTATTTAGTTGAAGATACTCTAATGGGTTGGTTATTCATTCATAGTTAACGATAAAGGTGAACGCTTATTGGTAATGCCTAAATGGTAGCATTTAGAAAAATTGAAATTGAGTTGCCAAGGTAGATAGTTGCGGTTCGCCGCGATTATACACCGCAAGTGACAAGTATTGCTTGCCTTACAATAAATTATAGTTACCGCACGCCACTGTAAGCATGCAAGGCTAGTCAAAATACCAGTAGTATAGCAGGTAGGGCTGCGAGCCCAATCGGTGTCAACCGTAAATATAACACCAAAAAACATCACCAAATTTGCCAAGTCGCGACTCGACAAATTTGGTGATGTTTTGGTGTTATATTTACGGTTGACACCGAATAAGCTCGCAGCCCTACCTGCTATACTACTACAGCAATCGTTAGTCAATCTAGACACCCCTCGCACGTTTTCTACTAAGTTGGTGTCAAACACATGCGAGACTAGCGAAACAATACCAAATTTATACTAAATCGCGACTCTCGCTAAATTTGACACCATTTCAGCCACATTTAAAAAATAGTCGTTTCAAAATTCTCACAAATTTATGTCAAATTACATTTAGGAAAAATAGAAAGTGTCGTTTCAACATTTTCGCGTGTTAAAAAATAAAATGTGGTACGAGCCCACTCTCACATATTAAAAAATAGAGAGTGTCATTTCAACATTTTCACAAATTTGTCGAATCACATTTAAAAAATAGAAAGCGCCGTTTCAACATTTTCACAAATTTGTCAAATCACATTTAAAAAATAATCGTTTCAACATTTTCACAAATTTGTCAAATCACATTTAAAAAATAGAAAGTGTCGTTTCAACATTTTCACAAATTTGTCAAATCACATTTAAAAAAATAGTCGTTTAAACATTTTTACAAATTTATGTGTCGTAAAAGTGTCTCACGAGTGATAAAATTGCCACCTGTTATGCAAATTAGGTTATTGCCACCTGTTAATAATAGATTAGTCCGTTTGTTCACTATTTTCAGCGTTTGTCGCCTCTTTTCTAAAATGGTGATCGTACACATATTTCGACGTTGTGATTCCTCCCGACAACAAGCCCAAGAAAGGCACGTACGGCGTCACAATCGCGACAATGCTTTCGACGTCTTTCTTTAGTAACGGGTCTTTTTGCAACTCGTCATTTAATTCCTCAGGGTTCTCAATAGCGTTCAACCCATCTAGTAAGTTAGCGAATTTGCTGATTAGCAAGTCGGTGAGAAAGGCGTTTGCGATTTCCATTCTCTTCAACTCGTATTGGTGCCATATCTTGTCGATAACCTTTGCGGACGCTTTTTTAATGTACGCTTCGGACTGACTTACCACACCATCACCGGACAGTCTAATAAGTTCGGATCTCCTAACGTCAACGTTGTCTTCCACAGTTGAGGTGTCGTCAGTCTCCTCAACTAATTCCTCAATCGTAGGATTTTCCTCACTTTTGCGTTTTACCATCACGCTACTACTTATACCCATATTTTATTGCGGAGTAACAACTTCGTGACTGTATGGATAGCGCAGTGAGATTTCAAGTCTAGCGTACTTGTTATTTTTTAGTGCGGTCACAATCGCCAACACTTCTTCTTTGCTAACGTGCCCAAGATAATCGTCAATAACAACCTTCATATCACTTCTGCTCGGACAGTAGAAGCAAACGAGCTTACTAATATTTTCTCTGTACGGTTTTGCGATCGACGTCAGTTGTTGTGTGATGACAATAACGCTCAGCATAAAATGTCGCGCGCTAAAAGCCAAGTTGACCAATTGACTAGTCCTATTCTTGACATCTTGAGAGCTCGCACAGTCGTCCAACACAATCAGAGTGTTAGTGCCTTTAAAAACATTTGTTACACACTTGAGAACAGCGTCAACACTATCCTGCGCACAGTCTATCGCTAACACGTCAGGGTCGCGCACATATTTCCAATCTTGATACGCTTTGTTCCACTCAAAAGTAGGACAAATCAACACAATGTAGTCAAATTTACTAAAGTACTCAGATTCCAATGTTTCCAGCAAATAATGCGTCTTACCACAAGCCGTCATACCAACAATTAACATATTAAACGGAGTCTCCATTAACTCACGTTTGATTTAATACTGGATTGATTGCAACCCATTGTTCATGAAGTTGACCAACCCATCACTCATCACAAACACCCTGCACATAACGTTCGCAGTCGTCGCTTTCTTAGTGATTTCAAGAAGCACGCCGGATTGTGTGTTCACAATTTTTTTACCAGTGGCGACGTTGTAATTATCTTGAACGCTCCTCAAGTCAATGACTAACGCGAAACTATTTTTATAGAATCTCTGTATGGTCATGAACTGAGCGTGTTCTTCACCCAACCCAAACAATCGTTTCGCTTCTGCGTAGAACTTCGACTTTGGGATGCCTTGTGAGTGCACACTATTTGGCACACCTTCAATTGTGATTCTAACACTCTCGATATTTGGGTAAAGAAACTCCTCACTGTCTGTTCGCACCTTATTCGTGAATAGCAACACAATCGCCTTCATGCTTTTTCTTGGAAGATTAATGTTTTCGTTCACAATGGTCGTGCCTTTGTCCCATTCAGTGGTTTTCATCAATGTGACGTGTTCGTATGACAAACTACGACCACTTGCATAGCCTGACGTTATTTCATCAGCAAGCTCCTGATTATCGATCGTTTCATACTCGAGCTCGAGGTTCTCCAGAGTGTATCCACCCACAGCGCTACCGGATTGCGCCACCATGATGTCTGTGGCCTTCGGAAGTGTGATCACATACTGCAAGTTGTTGTTCATGCTAAAAGGGGCGTACAACCCGTGGTCATTCATAATTTTACCAAGCTTAATCCGCTGTTTCGTTCCAATCACACCAAACATTAACGCGTCACTAACCTTAGCAACGTCTCCACTCGTCGCGCCACTGTCATCCTTAGAAATTAGCTTTCTCAAGTTCTCACCACCAATACCATAGTCAATCATTTGATTTCGCACAGTGATGCTTTCCCAAAGGTCACGATAAACACTAGTGTAATTTTCCCCACTGTTGTCGTACACAGCTTCTCCAGCTAGTCTCACAACAAGTTTCTCAACCAACAACTTACTAACATTATTCAAGAACCAGCTTTTGGCGTTCGCATTCTTAAAGTCGAACACTAGACCCAACGACCCAGGCACCAAACAGCTGCTAACCTTGAGCTTTGGTATATCAATGTAAAGTTCCTCACCAGGACTGACCTTATTAGGGTTCAACGTGATTACGTGTTGCGTTCTCACCCCTTTTATGACACCCATGGTTGCTCGTCTAAAACCAGGACTCAACTCCGCTGACGTGACGTTCATATACTTTACATATGTTTTATCATCTTCGAGGCTGAGACCCTCGAAGCTGAGACTACCGTTTTAGCTTGTAATAATCATACACAAACCACGCAAGTATACCACCGCGAGTACCCACAGATTCTGAGCCAACCAAGCGAGGCCCTTCGCACCCAACGTCAACACATTGTAAACTAAGTTAGCCAGCCCAACAGCCCATGGACCCATCTTCGTGATTGCATTCTTAACAGCCTGTGCGAACGACTTTGTGGCCATAGCGCCTTTCATAACAGCGGATCTCCCAGCGATAATAATTGTTGTTATAATCCCAGCCACTGAAATTGCTACAGCGCTCAACCCAACCATATTTTCTTTAGCCCATTCCTTGAATCTCTGAAACCTGTCAATGTCGACTTCTTGTTGCTCTCTAACTTCTTCAAGTTCGCGCTGTCGTAGGGTTCTGTCTATGGCTTGCTCAAGTCCTGACTCTCTTTCAGGTAAGCTAGCGTGCTCTTGCTCTTCGTCAGGCGTGAGACCAGTTTGGTCAGCTTTTCTATTAAGCTCTGCCAATCTCCCACTCGTTTCACCTAACGTTTCTTGAAAGTGGTCTGCCTGCGCTTGCAGTGCGCCAGTGTCGCCTATTCTCGACTCACGCAAGGCACTCTCACTTGGATTAAGCACACCACTCAGCTCACGGTTCTCGTTTGGTGTTAGCCCAAGTATGTCGTCGCGACCCACTCTTGTTTCAATTACTGGGAAGTCGTCTGGGGTTACTTCTGTTGTGACAGCTGTTGTTTCTGCACTCTCAGGGATTTGACTAACTAACTGTTTGAATTGCTCAATCGCGTTTTTACTACTCACATCTTTACTAAAGATCAAGCCTTTTCTCCCAGGTTTTAGAATTCGTTTGGGACTTCCATATTTACCATCTTTGTTTATCGGTTTGAAAAGAATAGCCCCTGAGTCCGCGACCTGCGACCTGTTGACTATTTCCCTTGACGTGTCGTCACGACCGAGTTTTTTTTTATACAACTCACGTATTTTCTTATTTATTAGCTTGACTCTTTTCACGTTGTTTTCTGCTAGCTCTTTGTTGGACGCTTTTAGCTCACCCAGTCTTCTCTTAATTTCCTCCTCCTCTTCAAAAGCTATACTGAAACTTACGTCATCGACGTCACCATATGACCCCTGTTCGACAAATTCTACCGCTGGGACTTCTGTGTTGGTTCCCCTTATTGTCACCGTTTTACCATCGTCAGTGTCAGTAAATGACGTCTCTTTTTGCCAATCTCGTCTCGCGTCTAGCTCACTCCTTATCTTTTTCGCATGGTCTTCATAGTCGTCGCGATTAACACGAACGTCTTCCGGTATGTCGTCTTCAGTGTGCTCATCGTTTATGTCTTTGATTAACTTTTCGATATTGGCGAGCTTCTCTTCTAATTGCTCATAACTCACGTCTTTGTACTCACCGAGGATTTCCATCTCGACCTCGTCGAAACCCTCTCCACCCTCAGCCATATTACATTAGCTCACATTTTGAATATCGCTTTCTGGTACCCACGAATTATGTTTGCTCTCATAACCCAACCATTTGACCAACGCCATCTTCTCTCCTCTGACTTTCTTTCTTTTCAACACCTTTTCAACTCTGTACACATCGTCACCATGTTTCTTATTAACCAGCGATAATTCCTGTTCATAAAATTTGCCAATAATCTGTTCACCGGTGTGGTCCTCAATTTCATACACATTCGGATCACCGCGAATAACTTTCACCACTTTAAACAGCTCTTCAGTGAAGTTGGCTTCATAGCCCTTTGTGAACACACTCTTGTATTTACTAATTCTCACTGACTCGCCAACTCTAAACTTTGGCAATGGGGTGTCTGCAAAATGATGACCAAACAAAGTGGTCCACACTTCACCCTCATTTGACTTATTGACATCCTTCGGTTTCATCATAATGCTTCGATTCACATTACCATTGTAATTGCTCACAAACTGGTCAAGAACGTCAACCCATCTATACGTTCCATGGGTATAAAAGTACTTCCACATAACACTCTTGAGGCTTCTATTAAAACGCTCAACAACAGAGGCCTTTTTATCACTCTTAGTGCTGAAATATTTAACGTCACGCTCCTTCAACAAACTTTTCACACCAACGTTGTAGAACTCAAGCCCATCATCAAATTGCGCTAACTTAGGTGTGGCTCCAAACCGATCTTTAAAGTCGTTCAACAACTTTCCAACAGCCTTAGTCATGTTCTTAGTGTCTTTTCTATAAACTGCAATGCCAAAAGCGTATCTACTCAATATTTCAATGCCTGTCAATATCCAATAATAACCTCCGTTCTGTTTTGAGTACTTACTCATGTCCACTAAATCCATTTGAAGCTCTTCACCAAGAAACCCAACAAAAGTCGCGCGGAATTTATGTCTTCTCACAATGGGTTTGTACCTAGTGTAAGTGTCCTGCGCTGTCAACCACTCTTTCACTGTTTTTCTAGTTACTTTCAATCCGTCTCCCAATGCACTTTGATACAGCCTCTCTACACCACTGTACCCTGTCTTAGGATCATAATAAATGTCTCGCAACCCTTGCTCTGTCTCCACACCAAGCTCCATATAATTCACACAATATACAGTTCCAATAACACCGCGCCAACGTCAGCGTCACCATTGTTTGGTTTGACACGAAACGTCATACTCGAGTAAATACCTTTTTTAATTCTCACCTTGGACTCAACGTATGCGTAGCGCTGTATCCCCCCATCTAAAGACTGCTCGGTGGGCACTGGCAATGTTGTGATCACATTACTACGCTTCCCATCAGTGCCCACATTGCTCTCCGTCTCAACAGCATCGCACGAGACTTCTACATACTTTAGACCTCTGTTCATGTCAATCTTGTTTGGACTGTCATGCCACTTAGCGTCTAGTAAAATTCCTGCGTCCTTCGCGAAACCAAGCAAAAGCCCAACGCCACCTGGCCTAAGTTCTGCTCGGGTGTCGGAGCCATACCACACACGCCGAACTTTGACCCTACTTTTACCTGTGGCCACCAGTTTCTCCACCACGAAGTCTACATCAACCTCCTTGAGCGCGAGTCGTAGAGCTCTAACCAACGCGTCGAAGTCGTAGTGACCCCCACTCAATCGAGTTGTCGCGAGTCCTGGATACGGTGTTCCTAATCTAGTGTATGTGAATCGAATATCATCACTACCCGTCACATTATCATAGCTCCAAAACACAGTGGCCGTCTTGACTATAATGTGTGGGTTATCATGTGTGGCTACTACACTGTAGTCAAAAGTCACGACTTTCTCCACACCTTCAATAAGCACCGTCAACTTTTGAGGACTGTCGTCTACACGCCGCTTTTCAGTGTAACCACCAGAGTCATATCCATAGTTTAGACTCATTACTTTAGCATGCGTTTAACGTTAGCTACTCGAGCGTCGCATACAAATCCAACAATATGTCACCAACGTTGACACCACTACCATCTTGGTCAGTCACGTTAAACACCAGCTGTGTAAAAGCGCCTTTGTTTATCGACACCTTCGACTCAATGTTGAAGAATTGTTGAACAGAGCTCTTCAGTGGTTGGGTGGTGGTCAATGGCAACTCGACGATAACCTCGCTTTTGCTGCCATTAACAATATTCTCAGGTCTGTTCACAATACTACAACCCACTTGTACATACTTCAGCCCTTTGTTAACATCCACAACGCTAGGGCTGGTCGTGGTTGAGGTTATCGTTGTGTTATCGTTGAACCCTAACAGCTCCCCAAATTTAAACAGCTCTAATTGTTGGTCAGTTCTTATCGCACACTTTGAATTGTGTTTGTTGGCTACTAGCTCGATAGCCCCTAATCCTCTCAATTCGTCGGCAATCATTTTAAAAGTGTGGTACCCAGACTCAAAAACGTGTTTGTTGCTGTTGTAACTTATTTCATCATTCACACCGGTCTCCACGTTAACGTAGTCCCAAAAGATGGTCGCTTTTTTCACTAGTAAGTGAGGGTCTGAGCCAAACGTCAAAAGTGCTTCTGGTAGATCCACAGTTTCCGTTGGGCCTCTAATCAACACTACAACCCTGACCATATATAATGTAGCATGTGTTATGTGTAACATATGGTATATTATATATGCAGAAAGCCCTTCGTGACTACTATGGAAAGTACTACAAACGTGCGATGGCTAACACATCAAAGGCTGCACACGACGCGAAGGCAGACCTCATCAAAAAGTATCCTCACGCCACTTTAAGCAAATTTGAGTTCTATCCAAATATTTTGCAAGATGGTAGAATCATGAGTGTCGACATATATTTCAGAAACAACGACATCCTCAGCACGGACATAACCAGCACAACCTTCAAAAATGATAAAAGCATGTGGAAGTGGCTACACAATAGTAAGTTCCCAATAATATGGCAAGGTGGTGGAACTATCCAACCACTACCAAAAGGTCATAAGAACCACTGGGGGCTTTGGGATGGTTATCCAACAGAAAATGTGTTAAATTATCCAGTGAACAACTTTAAAGTTTTCGTTAACCAAAATAGCTACTTCATGTCAAAGCTGCCAGTCTTGCGAGTCACCACGTCAAAGACAAAATCAGAGTGGGATGACAGCGAATCTTACTATCGCGTTGTGTTTGCGACGTATTGTGCGAGTTTCTGTTGTGGGGTGTCACTGCAACATTTATCAGTATCGCAAGAAGTTCACCCTGTGGTCACAAGTGTGATGAGATTTCATTTGTACTTCACCATTAGAAGACTTCTCAGAAGAATGGAAGGTGGTGAGACCATGAAATCAATAAGTAGAGAATTCAACGCTTATGAATTGTATGGCAAGATTTCCAAAATCCCCAGAAGGCACTACTACCAGAATAAAGTCCTGAGCGATGGTACTTTAGGCGAATCCAGAGTCTTCACACTCAACGACGTCCATAACGATTACAGACGATATGTCGCGCGATTGTCAGACGGCTTTACCAACATTGGGTTGCAATATCTAAACCAAAGCATAGAAGCCTTTGTGTACTCCACACTTGGTGCGCAAGCGAGAACACGTGTATCAGTCGTTGGTGGTTCTGCAGGGAGTCTAGAGACCCAACAAGAATTCCGCAAGTTGTTTGCTGACAGTGTTATACAGTATGACGTGTCGACATGGATTCTCAACATGAATAAATCGATTAGAGACACCAACGTTGTCCAAAATCTTGCAGTGTCGCCAAGTACGTGGTTAATGCCGAGTAATGTGGTGATTCTCAAGAATAAAATCGCTGGGTACAACAACTTATTAAAGATTGCCACAGAGTCCATGAGATTTGGAGTGAACACTAGCTTGAATGCAACAACACCAACAATTACGGCTAAAAAAGTCCACCAAGAAAATGTGGTGACTCACTCATTAGTAGTACCAACGACCGTGAAGAAAAAAGCTCACCAAGAAAGTGTGGTGGTACCAACGACTGTGGCTAAAAAAGTTTACCAAGAAAGTGCGGCACCACTTCCCATGAGAAAAGCAGTGGTCACAAGTAAGTCAGACACTACAACATTGGCGATAGTGTTAGGGTTCTCAGCAGTCTCTGGCTATCTACTAGCCAAATACACCTTCAGGTAGTAATGAGTCTAAACTATGGGTATGAGTCTGACGACCCTCACGATAAAATACTAAAGAGAACGAAAAGGCATCTGGACGAAGATCCTAAATTAAGCGCGACTGGTGGAAGGATGTCTGGACTAATAGACATGCAAGGCTCAGCGATAAAAAACGTAGCAGACCCAGTCGATGACTCAGACGCTGCAAATAAAAGAACTCTAGAGCAATTGCTATCGGGTTTCCTCAAGAGTCAGTCCTATAATATTGTGCTCGACTTCAACGTTAGCACACACGCCTTGAAAAATGTGGAATTTCACACCAATGGTTCAAACAAAGTGAAAGCCATTGGTGAAACAAGCAAATTAGTGCAAAACAACCCAACCTATGGTCCTATTGTTGGCATCAGCAGTGTAAGCCAAAGTTTTCTATCCCCTGTGTTAACACCACTCCCACTTGAGTCAGGTCTCCATTTTAATTGCCCCAGTATGCAATGGTGCGACCTCTCCATTTTTGTCGTGGTGAGGTTACCTACTCGCACCGCTGGATCAAATTGGGAGACAATTATATCAAACGACGACGGTCAGTGGGATAAGTTCATAGGGTACAAGACTGGTATGACCAACGGACTCGCGTATGGTGGTAGCATCCCAGCAATGGAGAGCATATGCACTGTTCCAAGTGGCGTTGACCTCACCAAAATGCATATGATATCAATACACTGGCAAATGGACAATTCACACGTCAGAGTCAACAACGTTAAGTCAACCGACTCAGACTTCGTAGCAAATATGGGAAAGATAGGCACACCTTATGGAACAATTTTTGGAATACACCGACCAAGAATACCACTCGCACCTTATGCATACCCATCGTTGATAGAATTCTACGGCGTGAAAATTGTGAGTGGTTACATGACAAACCGAGACATCATAGTCATGGGTGGAGAAATGATGAAGGAATATGGTGTAAAGTAAATGGGAGCGTGTATTTCGAGACCTCACGAAACATATAAGATAAATAAGACGACTGATCACATGTTCAAAGCTGGTGGATCATTTGGTCGCGGTGACGTTACTCTCGAGCTCCACGCTGAGATTGGTATGAGGTCTAAAAAGACCTACGGCGAACCTATTATGTTACCAGAGTCAGACACTGTGGGAGTGGTAGGAGACGTGACCTAAGTTATGTAATGGGTTTGTTTAGAAAGCTGGTTCGTAACGTTAGAAACTTTTTCAGACGACGTAGAAAACTGAAGACTAATGAAACACATCTGATGCATTGGTACACAACAAACCAGATCTATAAAAAACCTAACGCCCACATCGAGTAGTCTTTTCTCGTGGAGGGCTATATAGTGATGGTTTCCATAGCGCCTCGACTATTTGATTTCGACGGTCGTCAAATCACAACGGTTAATCACAACGGCGAAATATGGTTCAAAGCAAAAGAGGTCGCGAGCGCTCTAGGTTATGCTCGACCAAAAGATGCAGTTAACGACCATGTCGAACCTGATTGTAAAATGAAGATGGAACAGGCCTCGTTTATCAACGAACTTGGGGTCTACTCATTAGTGTTCTCGAGTAAAACGGAGCGCGCGAAACACTTTGGAAGGTGGGTGCACTCAGAGGTCTTGCCAAGCATTAGAAAGGGTTTAGCTAACGTCGGTCTCAAACACAATCAGTTTAAAATGACCACTGAGTTCGACCTTCATACGAAAGTTGTTGGTTTTCTTAGGAAATGCTATCCAGAAGCTATTTTGATAGCTGCTTGTGGTGAGAATCAAGACACTTCGAGTAAAAGAATAAATTCGTGGAAAAAAGGTTACCAACGTGGAACGCCTGACTTGATTATTGCCAACGCAAACCGACAGCATAGCGGGCTTGTGATTGAGTTCAAGAATCCAGGTGGCACAGGTAAGACGTCCAAAGAGCAAGACTCTCTGCTGCTCAGATACAAATCCGCTGGTTATCTAACACTCTTGTGCGACTCGTACGACGACGCTATTACTGCAGTAATAAAATATTTCTTTGACGTTGGGTTTCAGTGCTCTCAGTGTTTTCGTAAATTTAAAAATAAATCAGCGTTGAGTAACCATGAGAGACGCTATTGTAAAGAGACTTTCTAGACAGCGAGTAATGAGTCGAATTAGCGCTCGTTCTCGCTGTTGAGACGATGCTTGAGGTGACAACTGCTCTAGCATTTTTTAAAGATATTTTTTAACTTGATAAAAACGTTTGCGAAACTTTCTCTCTCTATTTCACAAACCTTCTGACCACTATGTGAAAAAATGTTTCTACGGTACATTGGACGCTTCGTGTGACCAATGTACAAATTTAAAAAGTGGGGTATCCGAGAACACCCTTAATTTTGTGTGGAAGGATGATGACGTCTACACACTGCACGATATTGCTCAGCACCACCAACGAATGATGGTCCTGGGTTGTATCTCCAATTGAATGGTGCGTCAACAGTTGTTCCGTAAGTGTCACGACAAACGGCGCAATACGCTTTTAGAAATGTGATGTCGTCTGCCATTGGGAACAACGCGTCAAGCTCACCAAGTCTTTTTAAATGCTCTGTTGTTATGAGACCACAAATAATGACGTGAATGCCGGCTTTAATGTATTCGCGAATAATTGGGAGTAACCCAGAGTACCAATGGCCTTCATCAATGCCGATGACGTCATAGTCAGCTATCTCGGAAGAACTCGGGAGGTTGGTGATTAACTTCGCAGGTAAACTGTCTGATCCAACGACAATGGTCTGACGATGTGTGGAGAACGCGTGGTCAGTTCGCCTGGTGTCACCTGCATTGTTCATGTAAAGGACTTTGAGCCCTGATTTACTTAACGTGATTAACCTACGAAGAGTCTCTGTTGTTTTCCCTGCGAACATGGGGCCAATCACAATTTCTAGTCTACCGAGTTTCTTCATGATTACTATACCTCCAGAGAAATGTTCTCTCTTGTTGCGGCAACTGTTGTTCGTTGTTAAATATCCGCTGAAGCTCTAAGTTTTTAAGGTGGGACTGTGAGCTCTCGTGTCTCAAGCGATACAGTGGGTCGTTGGCGGCCACACCGCATGGGTGACAGGTGTACGCGTTTTCGTCTCTCGCAAAGTGTCTGTGGGCGGGCGAGAGTACGTGGTCCCTGATATCACCCACACCCAGTATCTCATTACACCCCACCTTGCAAACGTGAACGTCGCGGTTTGCGGCGAGCTCTAACCACGCTTTGGCTTTGGTTGGGCGCGGTTTCCACATGAGGGTCGCTAAGAACACTTGGAGGAAGTTACCGAGTAATGTAGCGTTGGACTTACGAGGGTTGTTCAAGTAGACACCACTTGCTGACATAAGGTACTTGAATGATGAGTAACACCACACAGGGATTATGCCAGCTAATGTATCAGCAAGCTCGTTGGCTCTCTCCTCTCGAAGATCGATCCAAGCGTCGAGAAGATACCTCGTATGGCGGACCTGAGAGCTAAGCCGTTTTGGCTGCCCCTCAGGGTCAGGGTCGAACAGTGTGTATGTTGAGAAGTACTTGTTTAAGACGTTGGGTCCAGAGGTGTCTTGTGAGGTAGACACACTGACAAAGGCCGTTCTCAGCAAGCGGTCAATATCTTCTTCGCTAATTTCTCGGGCTTGAGTCATTATGTTATACTCTCAGAAAAAACCCTAATTTTTAGTGCGTTTGGTCTGGAACTGTGAGATACCTGTGAGGTTATCTGTGAGACACCTGTGAGGTCATCTGTGAGTAAGATAACACGTGATAGTGTATTAGATGGTTGAGGACTCACAGACGGCTGTTGAAGCTAAGATCACAGCTGATGTGAAAAGTGTTAAGGTGAAGGACCCAAAGCGCGTCGCTGCTGGTAAAAAGTTGGCTGAGATATCGAAAGCTGCGAAAGAAAAGAAAATGCGTGAAATGATAGTCAACGAGGAGCAGGGTAGTGAGTGGAGCTATGGTTACATTGTTGGAACACTTGGTGTTATCATTGCCGCTGCTTCGCTATGGTACACAATTAGCAGTGAAAAAGAGACACGATTAGAGCCTGTGAGTACTGCTATGGTTAGCGCGTCAGAAAGTCATAGAACTCGTCGTCCAACGTTAGACACATTTGACTCTTGAACAAAACACACGACAATGTATATGGCTGCGATCGATCGAAAAGAACTCATGAACGAATTGTACGATGCGCTACTTGTCACGACTGGTGCTGTGGCAGTGAGTATGATTTCTAAAAAGGCTTTGGGAGAACCATTGGGAACACCAGAGACTGTGAAGGGCACAGTGAAACTTGCTGCAGCTGTTGGTGCAGGAACGCTGCTAGTAAAATGGGCGCAATCGAAAAAGTGGATACCGACAGACCCATTCAAATCAACGTAAGTTAATGGTGAGTGTTGTGGCTGGAGGGATATTTAATGCAGTGGCTTTTGCAGGCGCTGGCTTTATGTTTTCGAAGTTTAATCACACAGGTTATGAAGCTGAGATGAAAAGGCATAACCATGCGTTGGAGCAGTTAGCTAGCGCGAAAGAAGCGTGGTATGAGAATGAGGTCGCTAAGAAAGATAAGATCCAGCGTTTACGGCAAATGCTCTCAGATGCTAACGCTGACATCAATGACACAAACCATGCGTTGGAAGAACTTAGAAGCGTAATGACCATACAGTACAGCGGACGAGTGTTCACTGAGAGTCCGAGGGTCGCGGATTACTACCAACCGAGTGCGGAAATGAAGGAGTACCAATTGTTGTTTGTTAGCGCGCTAGGTTTGGGTAGTGGAATAGTGGTGTGGGTACTCACTCGGTAAAAAAAATGTTGGAGTAGTATAAGAGTGATGGACAAACTTATGAGGCAGATGAGTTACGGCTACACAATTGACGAAATCGCGAGTGAGACACAAGTCGAGTGCGGAGGCACCCCTAGGCTCTACTACTGCTCGGATTGTGACGTTGTGAAAAATGTGACTGAATGTGGTGGGTACGCGTGTCCAAAGTGTGGTGACATCGAGTGGGGCTACGCTCAGAGTTATAGTGACATGAGACTCACGCGACCAAAAAGCGTTCACAAGCGGTCTTGGTGGATGGGGAGGAGACTACGGAACGTCGTGAAGGGTGAGCACCTTGAGTTGGTAAAAGAGGACTTCTTGAAAGTTGTCAATGCGTTGCACTCATGCAATTTGATAAAGGGTAGAAACGTCAGCAGATATGGATACTACATTATTAGGTTGTGTCACAGAAGACAATTAGAGACACTCAAGAAGGTGTCAGACCTCAAAGACGGGAAGGTGAAAGACTTGTTTGACGACAATCTGTTTGGGGTGGTGTATCCAAAGTTGGGGTGGTGCGAAAGTGGCGATCGTTATTACAACGAGTGGGTTAAGAAAAAAAGTGTAGTATAAGTATAAGCCAATGAGTCGGACTGTGAAAATCCCACTGACAAAAAGACAAGTCGAGGTTGGTGGGCGAACGCACAAGAAACTCGTTAGAACTGGCGCGACTCGAGGTAGCTACACAAATGCAGACGCTGTGAACCTACTAACAGATAGAGCGACCAACGTTCACGGCTTTTTTGGAGACCAAGAAACACAACCCACAGTTGAAGACCATAGTGACACGTCGTCGACGCAGCTGTTGGATCGAGCACTGAGAGGGTTCACAAGGTCTTATGGAGTCGAGGTAATTGACGACAGAGACATCAATCAGGTAAATGGTAGTAGAAGTGCTGTCACTAACCTTTTGAGACGCGAGCTGGGTGAGACCAACGGAATGAAAGTGGTGGAGACAGTCAAGGTCACTTTTGAGAAAGTTTTAGAACTCGATAAGACCACGTACAAAACTGCCTACTTTAACAGCGAAACGTTCGTCGTCATTAACGAGCATGACATCGAGGGTGTTGCCAATCGCGGGTCGGAGCAGATTTTGACGCGGATAGCCGGGTGGTTATCTGAGGGGTCTGGATGGACTATCGACAAAATAGATGCGCACTACGTCAACGTCGCTATTTACAGACCTTTGCATGGGAGTAGCTACATTGTGTTGCCAAAGGAGCTGCGCAACAGTATGAAGGGCTTGATAAACGTGAATAACGATGATGACAACGAGTGCTTTAGATGGTGTCACCTTGCGCACAAGTTTCCTGTTGGAAAACACTCTGACAGAACGTCAAAGTACGTCAGACATGTCAGTAAGCTGAATTACGACGGAATCGACTTCCCAGTCGCACTCAAAGACTACAACAAGATCGAGAAGGCAAACGATATTAGCATAAATGTTTTTGGGTATGAAAATTTGCAGCCATTCCCTGTGTACGTTTCTAAGGAGGTGTATCCTGACCATATGGACCTATTGTTGATAACTAACGACGCGGGCAACAAGCATTATGTGTACATTCGCGATTTTAACAAATTCATGTACCGTCAGACAAAGTATAAGGCGAGAAAGCACTTTTGTAGGTATTGTTTACAGTGTTTCACCCGCGAGGACGTGCTTGAACGTCATGTGGAAGTATGTTTAGTCATCAATGGGAAGCAAGCTATTAAAATGCCACAAAAAGGCGCGAAAGTAAAATACGAGAATTTTAGTAGACAACTAAATGTGCCGTTTGTGGTGTACGCAGACTTCGAGGCTATCACACAGAAGGTGCACACAACAAAGCTGTCAAGCGAGTGTAGCTACACAAACGCTTATCAGAGACACGTTGACTGTGGTTATGGGTATAAATTAGTTTGTTGCTACGATAACGAGTACAGTAAGCCAGTAAAAGTGTATCGTGGTGAAAACGCAGTCAACAAGTTCATTGGGGAGATGTTAGAAATTGTCGAATATTGTAAAGAGACATCTGAGAGTCACTTTAACAAAGAGATGATACTGACTGATGACGATAAGAAGGACTTTGATGAGGTTAAGAGTTGTCATATTTGTAGCGTTGAGTACATCAGCGCTGACGTTAGAGTGAGAGACCACTGTCATGTGTCAAGTAAGTACAGAGGGTCTGCACATCGTGAGTGTAATGTGAACTTTAAGTTGACTGACAAAATTCCTGTGATCTTTCATAACCTACGTGGCTACGATAGCCATTTCATCATGCAGGAGATTGGTAAGTTTGGTCAAGACATAAATGTGATACCAAACAACATGGAGAAGTACATGGCGTTCATGCTTGGAAAAAACTTGGTATTTTTGGACAGCTTTCAGTTCATGAGTAGTGGTCTAGACAACTTGGTGAGGAACCTACCAAGGGACGCTTTCAAATACACGTCAGAAGTGTTTCGCGATGAGGGGTTGGCACTCATGACAAGAAAGGGGGTCTACCCCTACGATTATATGGACTCCTTTGAAAAATTCGATGAGCGCGAGCTACCCTCCAAAAAAGATTTCCACAACGTTCTGAATGATGAGCACATCACGGAAGAAACGCACGAGCGCGCCATCGACGTGTGGGACTACTTCGACGTTAAAAATATGGGTGGGTATCACGACCTGTATTTGAAAAGCGACGTGCTCTTGCTCGCTGACGTTTTTGAGAACTTTAGAGAGACATGCCATCGCGAGTATAAATTAGACCCTTGCCATTATTTCACATCGCCTGGATTGGCTTGGGACGCCATGCTAAAGATGACCGGAGTGGAGCTTGAGTTATTGTCCGACATCGACATGTTCCAGTTTGTGGAATTAGGTATGCGTGGTGGTGTGAGCTACATTTGCAACAGACATGGTGTGGCGAATAATAATAATAATAATAATAATAATATACAGCTTATATAGCGCTTATACATAGTGCTCTAAGCGCTTTACAATTTCCTAGTAAAATAAAAATAAATACTTATAGGTTACTCAAAAGCTTGTTTGAAGAAATAAGTTTTCAATCTAGACTTAAAAATAACTAGTGATGGACTGTCTCGAATATCTTCTGGTAACCTGTTCCACATCATAGGGGCTGCAACTGAAAAAGCCCTGAAACCATAGGTCTTTAAATTGTATCTTGGGACCACTAAGCGCACTGACGATGACGATCGAAGCAGTCTGTTAGGTTTATAAATTGTAATAATGTCTCGCAGATAAGATGGAGCTAGACCATTAAGTGCTTTGTAAGCAAGCAGTAAGATCTTGAACTGAATTCGATGGTCTACTGGTAACCAATGGAGCTGAATAAGAATTGGAGTTATATGTTCGTATTTTCGCGTGTAGGTGATGAGGCGTGCAGCGGCATTCTGAACAGATTGTAATTTCTTTATCAAGTAGTTAGGGAGTCCATAAAGAAGAGAATTACAATGATCTAGTTTCGTCGTAATAAAAGCATGAACGAGGATTTCGGCAGCATTAATACTAAGGTAACGTCTAATTTTGCTGATAGATCTTAGATGATAGAAGGAGGACTTGCATATTGCTTTGACATGATCATGCATCGAGACAGTACTATCAAATATAACACCAATGTTTCTCGCCGACTCAGATGGGCAAATAACGTCAATACCAATAGTCAGCGAGTCTAAAGATGGTTGTGGTGTAAATTTTGAGCTCAAGAGTAGAAGTTCTGTCTTTTCACTGTTCAGCTTAAGATTGTTGTTAACCATCCATAGCTCGATATCACGAACGCAAGATTCTAATATACATTTTGCGTTAACCATATCTTCGTTTGCAGAGGATTTAACGGAGATGTACAACTGCGTGTCATCTGCATACATATGGTAAGACATGTTATGCCTTCTCATGATGTCACCCAGTGGAGATGTATAGAGTAGATACAGAATGGGCCCAAGTACCGATCCCTGAGGAACTCCACATTCAACATTCCTATCAATTGAGCACACACCATCTATGCAAACAGATTGTGTTCGGTTGCTAAGGTATGATTTGAACCAATCCAGAGCTTTTCCTCCAATGCCAAAACGTGTAGACAATCTTGACAATAAAATGCTGTGATCAACCGTATCAAAGGCAGCAGATAAGTCGAGAAGAAGGAGAATCACATCACAACGATCATCGATAGCACGATAAATACATGATAAATACATGGAAGGGTACGATAGATAGCACGATAAATACATGGAAGGGTACGATAAAGCGCAAGAGTCGAAGTATCTAATGTACCTTGACGCCAACAATTTGTATGGATGGGCAATGAGTCGAAGTCTACCCACGGGCGGCTTCAAGTGGTTGACTGAGAAAGAAATAGAAAAAGTTAATCTGCACGACTATCACAACAATAGTAAAAAAGGTTTACTGCTCGAGGTCGACTTGGAGTACCCAACCCATTTGCACGACCTACACAACGATTACCCGCTGGCTCCTGAAAAGATGGAGATAACTGTCGACATGTTGTCAGAGTACTGCACGAAAATCAAAAATAAGTTTAATGTGAGTGTTGGTGGTGTGAAGAAGCTGGTGACTAATTTGATGGACAAAAAAAAGTATGTGTGTCACTACGGAAATCTGCAGTTGTACATGGATCTTGGATTAAAAATCAATAAGATTCACAGGGTCCTGCAGTTTGACCAGTCCAAGTGGTTAGGTAAGTACATCGACTTTAACACAGTCAAAAGAACTGCGGCTAAGAACGCTTTTGAGAAGGACTTCTTCAAGTTGATGAACAACAGTGTGTTCGGAAAAACGATGGAAAACTTGAGGAAGCGTGTGGACGTAAGATTAGTGACCACTGCGAAGAAATTAGAAAAGCTTGTCTCGAAGCCGACGTTTGTGTCTTGCAAAATATTTAGCGAGAACTTAGTCGCTGTCCATAAGGTTAAAGAAACGTTGACACTAAATAGACCTGCATATGTGGGTATGTGCATACTAGACTTGAGTAAAACGCTGATGTACAATTTTCACTATAATTACATTATGAAAAAGTACTCTAGCGACACCTGTAGATTGCACTTCACTGACACTGACAGTCTATTGTACTCAATCAAAACTGACGACGTTTATTCCGACTTTATGATGGAGTGCGAAAAGTTCGACAATAGCGACTATCCTGCAGACAGCCCATTCTTTTTTAGAGAGAATAAGAAAGTTATTGGGAAGATGAAGGACGAGTGCGCTGGGACGCCAATTATCGAGTTCGTTGGGTTGCGCAGTAAAATGTACAGCTATTTGAAAGAGGGTGGAGGTGGTGGGAAAACTGCTAAAGGTATCAGAAAGAACATAATTAAAAAGGTGATCAGACATGAAGATTACAAAAGTGTGTTACTCGAGCAGAAACAGTTGCGACACACAATGAAGACCATTAGAAGTGTCAAACATCAGCTCGGTAGCTACGAAATTAATAAAGTGTCGCTATCCTGTTTTGATGATAAACGATACCTTTTAGAAAATGGTATTGACTCCTACGCGTATGGTCACAAAAACATTGAAGTGAGAGGCGAGGCGACAAACACTGAAAATAGTGAACAAACGGACTAATCTATTACTAACAGGTGGTAATAATTTAATTTGCATAACAGGTGGCAATTTTATCACGCGTGAGACACTTTCACGATATATAAATTTGTAAAAGCGTTGAAATGACTATTTTTTAAATGTGATTTGACAAATTTGTGAGAATGTTGAAACGGCTATTTTCCTGTGATTTGACAAATTTGTGAAAATGTTTAAACGACTATTTTTTAAATGTGATTTGACAAATTTGTGAAAATGTTAAAACGACACTTTCTATTTTTTTAAATGTGATTTGACAAATTTGTGAAAATGTTGAAACGGCGCTTTCTATTTTTTAAATGTGATTCGACAAATTTGTGAAAATGTTGAAATGACACTCTCTATTTTTTAATATGTGAGAGTGGGCTCGTACCACATTTTATTTTTTAACACGCGAAAATGTTGAAACGACACTTTCTATTTTTCCTAAATGTAATTTGACATAAATTTGTGAGAATTTTGAAACGACTATTTTTTAAATGTGGCTGAAATGGTGTCAAATTTAGCGAGAGTCGCGATTTAGTATAAATTTGGTATTGTTTCGCTAGTCTCGCATGTGTTTGACACCAACTTAGTAGAAAACGTGCGAGGGGTGTCTAGATTGACTAACGATTGCTGTAGTAGTATAGCAGGTAGGGCTGCGAGCTTATTCGGTGTCAACCGTAAATATAACACCAAAACATCACCAAATTTGTCGAGTCGCGACTTGGCAAATTTGGTGATGTTTTTTGGTGTTATATTTACGGTTGACACCGATTGGGCTCGCAGCCCTACCTGCTATACTACTAATACCTCATTCACTAAATAGAGAATGTGGTGAGGGTTTTGACATTTAAAAATTACCATCATCCCCCTTGAAAATATCTTGCATCCGCACCTGAGAAGGATGCCTTGGTCCCCGACTAAGAAACTCGATTGGGCACTCGCTCTAGCCAAATAACCGCTTCGCGATTCCTTGTACAATACTACTCACAAGACGTGACGTCAACTCAGGGACATAAGCTGACGAGTGACTAACAGTGGTGGTCTAGTGGTTACCACATATGTCTATGAGCTGGGAGACACAGGTTTAAATCCTGGGTCGGACCACCATTCGCCGGCCTTAAAAATAATTGAGGAGAAAGCCTTTGCAATAATATCAGCAAATGGTTAGACTTTCGGGTCTTCTCGGATAACGACCTTAAATCGTAGGCCCTAACCCCTATGCGCTTCTAGCCTGTTGGTGTATTCCGTTCACCAAAGAGTGATAAATCTAATAAACTAAACTAAACTAAACTGTGCCTATATTTCCTTGATGCCGTTTTCTATTTTTACAGATGTGAGAAATCATTTCTACATTGCTGGAAATCTCCTTAAAATACAAAACGTTCAAAAATACCACGAGGGTGTGTATAATTGCATTGCTGTAGACGAGAGTGGTAAGACCAAGACACAGAAGATCATTCTGAAGATCACTGAGAATAACGACAAGAACAAAGCAGCGAAACATTTGTCATTACTGGTCATTTCAGTTTGTTTAATATTTGCCACTTTGGCTTAAAGTGCATATAAACCCTCCACAGTTTTTAGTTGTTTGTATAGAGGATGCGAAAAGAGCTGGTAAGTTACTTTACAGTTTTTGATTTAGTCCATTAGTTCCCGAGATATTTGCTTCCAAAAAGCCCAATTTTGGACTCCCCGCCAGAAATTGTCAAGAATATTGTTTTCAATGCCTCAGGGCCTGGGAACCAGGAACCAACGCCGCTCGCTCACTCGCTCACTGATCTCTAATTACCAAAAACTGCGTCTTAATATCAGTTCAAGCTTGTGTTTTTTTTGGTAGTAATGCCGGATAGGTGCGTTGTTTACGGTTGTTCAAACCAGGCAAGTTTGGAGAATATATCCCTTCATAGAATACCTTACTTTAACGACGATTCGTCTGTCGCGAAGCGCAGAAGGAAGAAGTGGATAACCTTCATGCAACGAAGGAGGGACAAGTGGACGCCGATCAGCATTCTGTTGTATGTTCGGAACATTTTTTACGCCAGATTGTTTCGGTCAGCTCCGATACCGTTTCGACATATATCCGTTCCTGACTCCCAGGCCCCTCTTAAGAATAACGACGCGCGGCTTTTTCATTCAATTGGCTATGTTTAGATAGATATATTTCGGGAAATAACGGACCAAATCGAATACTGTAAAATAACTTATCAGCTCTTTTCGCATCCTCTATACAATATATGCACTTTAAGGCTCTGGAGGAGCTCGAGATTGAAGGAATGGATACCCTGGGCAGACCCCTGAGCAGACCCCTGCGCAGATATGACAAGACATATTTACAGTGTGAAAAAAATGTGACAAGACATACAGTATGAAAAAAAATGTGACAAGACATATTTACAGTCATCCATAAAGTATATTTTTCAAGTGCAAAGAATCTGAATAAAAATGTACATCTATATAATATAAGCAAGTCGCGTCGTAAAGCTCGCTAGGCGGGGGGTAAGGGTTAGGAAACTCGCTATGGGGGGCTAGGGTTTAGAAATCAGAACTCGTTAATAGGGGGGATTAGGGTAGCCTGTCTGTGTACAGCCTGAATATACACCTGTAATTCAGTCTGAAAATTCGCACGATAGCTTGTCGAGCCCCCGCTGAGCTTCTCAGATCTAAGAAGTAGATTTTGATTGTCCAAATCACAACTCTTGTCTTATTCCAGTTACAATTGGTTCTGTGGGAATTCTTGTGAGATCAAATAATCCAATCAAATAAACAATTATGAATGATATGAATATTAAACCACTCAAAATCTACTACTCAGATCTGAGTAGCTCAGTGGGGGGTCGACAAGCTATCGTGCAAATTTTCACAGACTGAATTGCATACAGGTGTATATTCAGACTGTACTCAGGCTAGGGTTAGGGTTAGGATCTTTGTTTTGGGTTCGGTTAGTCTCCTTCGCAGGCATCACCGCACTCCACTGAACCGCCGGATAGCCTGCTCGCAGGCTAGATAGGGATTAGGAGGCTGGTACGAGGGCAACGTGCTCCCACCTTCCATATATGGAATACGTACGGTAAGTCCCAGTTCCTATCCCCTGCCTGTATAAGGCTAGCATGTTTCATCTTGTTGTTCTTAATATTAGATTAATCAAATACAGAACGGCTTTGGATCCGGGGGCGGCAATGGTGTGTTTCTGAGCCCCTCCCACGGGGGGTACATGTTCCCTTGATCCCTTAATCTTTTTTGCTTTTATCCCTTGTTCCCGATTAATAAAACCAATTGTTCCCTAAAATGTTTTTACCTCGTGTTCCCTTGATCCCGAAATTTTTTGCGCTGTTTCCTTGATCCCCCAAAATGTTTATAATTGTTCCGGGGCGGGGGGGGGGGGCTGGGCATTAACTTGATGACGTCAATATTACTGAAAAACACGAATTGCCATTACACATGCCACGGTTTTCATTAATGTATATGAACATGCATTAGAAACATGTACATTAGGGGGTCCGCGGGCGTGCTCCCTCGAGAAAATGTTTGAATTTTTGATTCCCTGAAAGTGTATTTCCTGCAATTTGAGGGCACTTTTCTCGTATTTAATTACCGTTAAAGTAACACAGATTTTCCAAGTTTAGACCGCGTGGATATCTCTCCCGCGCATAGGGAATGCATTGCATGACGGCAGAAGAGAAGGAAGGAAAAGCAATTAGCTACAAAACCAAATGTATTAGGTATATTCAAGTTGAATATACGAGATTACGTTTAGACAACGCCCGGACCAAGGCCTGGCTATATGCCACTTTTAATCATTGCTCAACGAGGAACAACTCTAATCAGGAGTTCCCTTGTTCCCTGAAAATAATTTGACAATATCCCTGTTCCCTAAAAATATATGCCCTTGTTCCCTAAAACCCCTGGGAGTGGCTCGTTTCTGCGCTTGGGCTGGACTTTGGTTATCTCGATCCTTACCATCTGATGATGAGTTATTGATCATAACTAATCTTGGCGGGGTGTAGAAATGGAGTATTGCGGCCCTCCTGAGCTACAGTTGTTTTGTGTTATTAAATTAACAGTAATTATTTATTATTATTATTTATTATTATTATTTGTAAATATACTTTTAAATTCTGGGTCCGCAGTAATTCGCTATGCTGTTGCGGTCACCCTGCCATTGTTTTATTACTGTATAGTGTAATCTATGTTAGGTTTCTTTTTTGGTGTTTTTTTGCACAATGGTGAAGCTAATAAAATAAAAAATAAAATAAAAATAAAGCACGCGTCCCAAATAGATAGTTTTGGCATACATTTGTAACTTGGCGTACATAATTTCAGGTAACTTGGCATTCATTTGTAACTTGGCATTTATTCCGGGATTAAGTAGCCGGGCGCGAACAAAGTTCAAGCCCATCTCGTTCCCAGACCCAAGCACCCCAGCCGCGTACAAGCCAGAAAGGTAGCAAAATGGCGACAAAGTTAGCAGATATTGCGATATCAACCTGGCAAAAATATACGTGACACTGACATTTCGGTGTTTGTCGACATATTTTACTTTCTATTGTATATGGGTTTGAAGAATCGCGAAACAGCTACCGAAAAAATTAATAATGTCGGACGAACATAGTCCTAGTGTTAGTGACGAAGACGACGAAGAACTTGGAGTTAATACTCAAACTAAAGAAACGTTGATTGAGAAAGAAGGTTATTTGTCAAAGTGGACAAACTATATCCACGGATGGCAAGACAGATATGTAGTATTACAAAATGGCACTATCGCGTACTACAGATCTGAGTCTGACAGACAACTTGGTTGCCGTGGGTCTTTGAGTTTGGGCAAGGCAATTATTGAGGTACTTGACATTGTATTCTTGATCGTTTTATGTTTGTTTTCAAATGTCAAACTGTTTTGAGTTATGTCGTATTGATACAGCAAACTAAGCGTCTTACGACTGTCATTACCACCCGTACTTATATTAAGTATGATATGTTTTTTATGCGCCTATTAACACCTTTTTAATACGTACTTGATAAATATTTATGAAACATCTCAGTCTCAGATATTACTAAGATTATCATATTACTAAGATGAATGTTAAAATAATTTGAAGGGTGTATAGGAAAGGGTTGACGTACACTTCCGTGTATTATATTATTTTCAAGTAAAATCACATGATTTTGCTTTGTAATTTGAATTTTGTGTTTACCATGCATATCTGATTCACGAAAATAACTCAATTAAAGGTGGGCTACAGTCCCTTCTGCGCATGTGCGGGGTTTGTTTACGTATTTCTTGTTTTGTTTATGTTGGGAGACTCCACACCAGAAATGGCTGCTATATAAGTGCGTTGTTTTTATCGCAAGCGTGTAGAACAATAATATGGTGATTTAAATCCTTTGATTTCGAATTCCAATCTATTTTGCTATGCTGGTAGAGATGTCTCTAAATTGTATTTATTTCACACGCACGACATGGAAGAAATTCAAAGAAGAAAATAATTGATTAAATATGAACAATGAAGTGGCGAGACACCAAGACTACGATGCCGTGAAATACGAGTGAAATTCTCTAATTTTGGGTAAGCATTTTATAAAATACAACAAATCTTTGACCCTTTAAAGGCCTTCCATGTTCTTTAATACATGCTCTGATGTCGATTTTTTAGCTGTGTGTAAACGGTAAACTCTAACAACACCGGTGCAATGTCAAGCATATTTTTATACAATGCAAACAAACGCTCTCTTTCAGTAGTAAAAGTCTCAAGCAAGAAAAAAGAACTTCAGTATATATATATATTACTTTATATATGTACCTTATTATTGTGTGGTGTATTTATAGTATGTTTAAAATCGAAGTTGGTCGTCGGATTATATGTATTGTCATGTCAGTAAAAAAAACTCGAAAGCCGTGCGAGTTTACTGTATGTTAAATAACATGGAAGGCCTTTAAATGGTCAAAGGTTTGTTGTATTTTATGAAATGCTTATCAAAATAAACTGATTCTTCGATTCGGCGGCGATTCCCCACAGGTTTTCGAAGCATAGTAGCCGTAGAAATTGACCAAGATTTTCGCCATGTCTCGTGCGTGTGAAATAAATACAGTTTAGTCCAGGGCTGGTTTAGTCTTTAAAGGCATCTCTACCAGTCTAGTATGGTATCTTAACGTAGCTGGATCCAATAGCAAAGTAGATTAGGATTCGATATCAAAGGACTTGAATCCAGCTTGCGATAAAAACAACGTACTTAATAATATAGCAGCCATTTCTGGGGGGGAGTCTCCCAACATAAACAAAACAAGCAAAACGTAAACAAACCCCGCACATGCGCAGAAGGGACTGTAACCCACCTTTAAAGGAAATATTTACAAGTTGAAAATACATATTAATAGTGCTTATATTTTTTTGGACCCTAAAAATGTTTCCCTTGGAATTGCCCCAGTGTGCTTCTAATTGGTTAATGTGGCCTTGTCAATTAAATTGCAAAATGCTAACATAGGATTCCAAATAAAATAGTATTGAAATAAAATAATTCTTGATTTTAGCCCCATGAGTACGATGAATGTCGTTTTGATGTACGTGTCAATGATTCAATATATTATTTACGAACAAATGAGCCTGAGGAAAGGCAAGATTGGATCAGTATGCTTGAAGCTGTTAAGGTAACGTTTTAGAAATATGTGTTATTGAAGAATAAAATATAAACCAACTTCATCTACATCTTGAAGTATTATACTGTACTGTATTGTAGTGTACTGTGTATTGTACCATATTGTTCTGTACTGAAGCTTGAAGTACTGTAATGTACTATTTTGTATTGTATTGTAATAATAATAATAATAATAATAAAGACGTTTTAGGAGCGTTATAGAATAGTCTCAATGCTCTTACAACAATACATTCTTAAAGTTACTTAAGTTACTTATAAAACTAATAATAATAATAATAATAACTAAATAACAATAAAGATGTTTTAGGAGCATTATATAATAGTCTCAATGCTCTTACAACAATACATTCTTAAAGTTACCTAAGTTACTTATAAAACTAATAATAATAATAATAAAGACGTTTAAGGAGCATTGTACAATAGTAATGTACTGTAATTTTCTGTGTATAAGTCATCCTTGCATATAAGCCATCCTTGCATATTGACCAAAAAACCATGATTTTTATGATACCCTGAGTCTTGAAAGTAAATATAGTTACAAGATACAGAATAGGAAAGTGTCAGGACTCAACAGCGTCTTCTCGTAAGCTGTTTTTCCAGTTCAGGCCAGTGACATTTCCCACCATGATCCACACATTTTGTCTTTGGTAGCTTTTTTATTTTGTCAGATTGTTTCTGCCAGTCTTGAACAAGTTTTTAGTTAACACCAAACTTGCGGCCAGCAGCAAAGTTGTTTGACTTTTTTGAAAAATCAACAACATTTAATTAATGTGCTTCGTAATTTTGTCATTTTGGTGGTATGTCGAAGATTTGTTTACACCACTAGCACAAGGTTTAGAACAAAATGTGTTGAATCGATCCATTAGCGATAAGCTGATTGGCACATTTCCTGATGCATATTTTCTGACAACTGGATACTACTCTATCCAGTCTATGACTTTGTGCATCATTTTACGACCCTTTGTAAAAGTCAAAGTTGTTTTTTTATGTCAATTTTGGGTCCTAGAAAATCTACTTATACACTACAAAATATGGTACTGTACTGTAGTATTGTGATATATTGTGCTGTATATTATTGTACATCACTGTATTGTGATGTATTGTGCTGTATATTATTGTACTGCACTGACAATGTATAAATAATTATATATTTATATATAAATATTTTCAAAATAATATATGGTTTTAAACAAAAAGGAATTACCAAAACAGTCTTTAAGATCTCATCAAATTTGTTTCTTTTATTTTAAATCTAGGCATCAGATTCTGGGTATGGATCAGAGACAAGTCTTCGAAAAGGAGCATCAATGCTTTCTCTTTCATCAGTAACAAGTTTGACGTTATCATCAACTTCTTCTTCATCATTCAAGGTAATTATTAATTCTTCAGTTTGAAGCCTTTAAAGTTATAAAATTTTGAGTAATATTGCTGTTAGGTGTCTACCTTCCTTAAAGGACATCGGCAACGAAAATTAAGTTTGCCTAATATGAAAGAACTCGTAAAATGATAAAGTAACACCTTTTACAACTTTTCCGTGTTTTACTTCGTTTTTGAAATATTTCAGTTTGTTTGATATGTAAATGAGATGGTCTCTGACGTCATTGGCAGGGTAGAGACTTTTCACTCATTAAAAAATTGTCTTATATCTCAGTGATTGCTAAGTTTACAACATTCATTATCACGAGGAGTTATTATACGCACATTTTCAAGTAAATTTGTGGAACAAACTTGAATGTGCAATTCTCTACCCTGCCAATGACGTCAGAGACCATTAATTTACATATCAAACAAATGAAAATATTTCAAAAACGAAGTAAAATCCGGAAAAGTTGTAAAAGGTGTTACTATATCATTTTACGAGTTCTTTCAAATTAGACAAACTTAATTTTCGTTGCCGATGTCCTTTAAATAAAGTTGTTACTTCCTTAGTTAATGATTGCACAGAACTAGCAAGGAATTGTGGGAGAGAATGGGTATTGGGAGGAAGGTTGATTTGGGCATGTGGAAAGGAAGAATGATGATGACTGGGTGAAAGGATGTGTGAGGGTGGAGGTGTAAGGGTTGACTCATAGAGGACTACCAAAGATGACATGGAAGAAGACTGTGGGATGAAGACATGTGGATACTAGGGTAGGAAGACAGATGTGATAGGTAGGAGATGATGGAAGCAGAAGACATGGCAAGGGTAAACCCCTGTGTAAGTAGGGAAAACTACCTTTATATAGAATAAACAAATATGATAATGAGTCTGTAGCATGTAATCCAATCAGTTTGTAATGTGTTTTGTTTATATTTTAGAAAGGTCGTAGTTTGCGTGAGAAACTCATGGAGATGGAGACTTTCCGTGACATCTTGTGTCGTCAAGTGGATACCTTGCAGTCTTATTTTGACAGCTGTGCAGACATGGTTTATAATAGTCCTGTTCATGATGATCAGGGACTTCATGATGATATTTTTGATGATGATCAAGGTAGCCTAATTCTTCCTTTAAATATTTTGATCAGGGGGTGACAAGCATCTAACATCTCCCAATAATATCAATGGTTAACCAATCATAGGGGTCATGAGAATAATGGAAATGATCACCAAAGATAAACTTTTTAAAACAATTTTTCACAACTGCTGTAGTACTGTAAGATAGAGGTGTACGGGATTTAGTATCCGGCTCGATAATCCGGCTCAATAATCCGGCCGGATAGTGGATAATCGCACTATCCAGTATCCGACCGGATATTTTCTATTATCCGGCCGGATACCGGATAATTTGTTTTTGATAGTTTTCCAAGGCGTATTAAATTTGTGTTAATTCAACTACATGTATAATAAAAATAGACATGAATACAACAAAACAGCAATATTGAGCTTGTTTACTGTTGCAGTATTGTTGGTTATGGTTAACTCTCTTTTTAAACAGACAAAATATATCAATTAACTTGCAAAAAACTAAATTGAGCAAGTAACAACTACTACCATTTGCAAGCAACCGTCAGGCGTGAGCGTGTTAACACGTATATTTACGTTTCAAACGTGAGTTTGTAACCGACTTTCTTGATATTGACTTAAATCAATGGGAAGGATATTTTGCAAGTGTGGAAATTTTCTAAGACCCAACCAAGACCAGTTGCGACAAGAGGTGTGAGTTCAATTGTAAAATCCTAACCACAACAAAGATCTTGCACGTTGTAATGAGGAAACTGATCTAGGTATAAATATAAGCTGTAATCTCAAATGGGACTCCCACATCATACTGGTGGTAACCAAAGCTAATAAAATGCTGGGCCTTGTGAGAAGGACCTGCTATAGCCTGGTAGAAATCCTAATTAGGATCCTACTTAAGATCTTAACAGGATCCTATAAGATCTTAAGTAGGATCTTAAGTAGGATCTTAAGTATGATCTTAAGTAGGATCTTAAGTAAGATCTTATTAAGATCTTATAGGATCTTATAGGATCCTATAGGATCTTGCTTAAGATCCATAGGATCATATAGGGTCCTATAAGATCCTAATACGATCCTAACAAGATCCTACTTAAGATCTTAACAGGATCCTATAAGATCTTAAGTAGGATCTTAAGTAGGATCTTAAGTAGGATCTTAAGTAAGATCTTATTAAGATCTTATAGGATCTTATAGGATCCTATAGGATCTTGCTTAAGATCCATAGGATCCTATAGGGTCCTATAAGATCCTAATACGATCCTAACAAGATCCTATAAGATCTTAAATAGGATCTTAATTAAGATCTTACTTAAGATCTTATAGGATCTTATTATATAAATCTTAAGATCTTATAGGATCTTATTATAATCCTATTAGGATCCTATAGGATCTTATTCAGATCCTATAAAATCTTATTTAAGATTTTAGCATAATATATAGGATCTTAATTAGGATCCTAATTTAATTTAGGATCCTGAAAGATCCTGTTTTCAATTTAGGATCCTGTAAGATCCTATTTAAGATCCTATCATAATTCAGGATCTTGTAAGATCTTAAATAGGATCCTATCATAATTTAGGATCTTGTAAGATCCTATTTAGGATCCTATCATAATTTAGGATCTTGTAAGATCCTAGATAGGATCCTGTTTTTATTTAGGATCCTACTTAAGATTTCTACCAGGGTAGCCTCACCGAAACATGTGTAAGAAGAACTCTGTTTTTATCTCTTGTAAAATCGCAGCTGAACTATGGTACACAAGTTTGGTCACCAACCAATGTTACATTGATGAAAAGAATTGAGGCAGTGCAAAGACAAGCCACACAATGGATCCTAAGATGTAAACGGGGAGAGCTCACTTACTTGGAACGCTTTAACATTACGTCTTGATCGTTTACCACTTGCTTATGACAGAGAGATTAAAGACCTGACTTTTTATTTTAAATGTAAATATAACTTAGTTGAGCTCGATATAGATAAATTTACATCTGTGGTCTCTAGTCGGACAAGGCAGTGCTTTTTTACAGATGCTGGCAGACACCTCGCGTATGGGACTTGTCCCGTTCGTGTCTAACCATATTTGGCTATTTTATTGTAAATATTATAGATATATCATTTTTTGTGCCAAATTAAAGTTGTTAAATTAATAGCCAATAACCTATGATAAACTCCTAAGCTATCAAAGCTATAAACTATGAAGGGCTCCACTCAAAACGTTAGCACTGTATTGCGTTCCTAAAATCTCAGCAGTTCCACACCTTTTCGCTTTGCTACTGTATATATCCAAAACACTGCGTACACAGCACTCTACCTTTTTACTACTCTATGATAAACTCCTGTGAATATTAATCCTATGGGACATTATATTCTCACTTCTCTTATGCTTAACCATTGCTCTTATTTGGTGAAATTAGTTCATCCCAGAGGCATAAAGGGTTAACTGCATGTTTCCCTCAACTGTTATATTTAGCATTTGGGATATTTATATCTCAAATCATTAATAATTCATGAGGAAAACACAAAGGAAAATCTTCAGCAATCACTATAATACAAATTCTTAAAATAGTAATTTAGAAAAGTACAGTAGCTTAATTATTACATGTATTTTTATTTTAGTCAACCTTGATGCTGATGATGAGATGGATGAATTGTCATCCACCCCAACGCCTGCTGGTATGATGAATTCGAAAAAAAGATCAATGTCTGAAACCAGTCCACTCAACATCAACTTTCAGAGCAAGTGTGCAATAGATTTCAAAGGTGAAGCCATCACATTCAAGGCTACTACATCTGGTATTCTTGCAACGATGTCCCACTGTATTGATCTTTTAACAAAGAAAGAGGAATACTGGAAAAGAAAATATGAAAAGGTATATTAAAAACAGACATAGTTTGATGCTACTCTGGCTTTAAAAAGTTTTTGAATGTAACTTAAAAGTTACTGTCCATGACCCAACATTTCGACACTCCAATCTAGTGTCTTCATCAGGGGTGATCGTTGTAAAGTTAGGATCCCTATTTATACCCTCATAGAACTGATGATGACATTATCTATTAACAAGATGCAAATAAGTGTGGAGGCTTGGTGTATCAATAGTGCCCATGCCCCATTGAATCGCGATGACGATGGTTTATTACCAGAAGCTTATTTGCATCTTGTTAATAGATAACGTCATCATCGGTTCTATGAGGGTATCCTACTGTAACTTTAAAACAATCACTCCTGATGAAAACACTAGATTAGAGTGTCGAAACGTTGGGTCATGGACAGTAACTTTTCAGTTACGTTCAAAAAACTTTTTAGAGCCAGAGTAGCGTCAAACTATGTCTAAATATTTATCACCTGGCAGTGGTTGCGTTGGGAAATTATTTGTATATTAAAAAATTAAGATTTCCTGTTCACTATTTTAATACACTCATAATTTCAGTTTTATTGTGGTCAACCGATAGTGTAATATTCTTACATCTCTTGCAGGAGTCTGAGAAACGTAAAAAGCTTGAAGCGCAGTATAAAAAAGCTCTTATGGTTGCAAAAAAGAAGTCCTTTGTTAGTGGACCAGATTTTGTGGTGAGTTTGATATTTATGTTTATTATTCAAAACAATTTTTACACAAGAATGATGTTGGAAACTTGGAAAGAAAATTTGAACACACTGAAAATAATATTAAATTGGCAGCAATTTATGGATAAGGTCTATGAAGTGAAGAATTCGCTAGCTTTATTTTGCTTTAACGGACAAAGTAGCACGGCAGGAGCGTACGCTGAAAATGTCAAGTAAATCTGCTGCATAGTCTTCAAGCTATCAACTCTCAAAGTTTGGCATGGCTAAATGTTTTTGGTGAAATCTGAAACGTGCGGTTCGTTGTCTTGTGACGTATATGCAGGTGTACTAACTATGCATAAGAACAATGGATTTGAACTTTAATGATCCACCTGCATACGTCATTCCCAGTCTTTCCCTATTTTGTAACGTTAAACTATATGCCAATGGACAAACTTTGAGAGTTGATAGCTCGAAGAATATGCAGCAGATTCACTTGAAATTTTCAGTGAACGATCCTGCCGTGCACTTTGTTCGTTAGAGCAAAAAAATGCTTGCGATTTTTTCACTTCATAGACACTTTAAAGCATGTGAAAAATTACTGGCATTTTTTGGCTTTAAAGGACATTGGCAACAAAAATTAAGTTTGCCTAATATGAAAGAACTCGTAAAATAATAGAGTAACACCTTTTACAACTTTTCCGTATTTTACTTCGTTTTTGAAATATTTCAGTTTGTTTGATATGTAAATGAGATCGTCTCTGACGTGTCAGGTGCAGGGTAGAGAATTTTCATAAATTAAAAAATGTCTCAGTGACTTCTAAGTTTATAATGTTCATTATCATGAGTAGTTATTATACACACATTTTCAAATAAATTTGTGGAACAAACTTGAAGATGGAACTGATATTTTAATGAGTGTAAATTCTCTACCCTGCACCTGACGTTAGACACCATCTCATTTACATATCAAACAAACTGAAATATTTCAAAAACGAAGTAAAATTAAATACAGAAAAGTTGTAAAAGGTGTTACTCTATCATTTTACGAGTTCTTTCATATTAGACAAACTTAATTTTTGTTGCCAATGTCCTTTAACACGCTAGATTTTTAGCTTGCTGTAACTTTTAAGTTTTCAATAATAACTTTTAGCCAAAGTAGCATTAAACTATATGGTAAATTTTATTAAGAGATTGTTGCCAATCTTGTATTTACCAGGAAGGACCCCATATGATGTTAAATGAAGAAGAGTTTTATGATGCTGTTGAGACTGCACTTGATAAACATGACGAAGAAGAAGATGAGGATGACTTGGTGAGAATTTTGTTCTGTTTGTGCGATTTATCTTCTTCTAGAACACACCCAAGAGCCACTGCGGCGCCCGCCCCCTTTAAAATCCTGCAAACAAGTGTTTTCTGTTTTTTACCATGTCAAGACGAAGAAGTCGAAGCGATAAACGCAATATTATATGACCGATTATAAGCACAATGTTTTGGTAGCTTATCCGATTTTCATTGCAAAAGCAAGTTTGCATGCACTCAGAGATATTTTAACATGGGTTCCAAGATAATTTTTTTTATAAAACGACGTTCAAAAGCTGTCAGTTCAATTGGTTTCACTTGCGTTTTTTGGCATGTCCTGTTAATTTCATTAACTTAGCAACATTAATTGGCAGACATTTGTCGTAAACAACTCTTTAAAGTTCAAACGTTTTTGCCCTCATTTCGCAAAAATTCTTGTCATAAATTGCCGGAAAAGCACTTCTGGGCTTTGCAAAATTAAACATTTTCCTAAGGGGGCAATGGGGCATGCCCCCAGACCCCCGAGTGAACATACACCACAGCGTGCTGATTATTCATGTGCGACCCTCCCCCCCCCCCTTTCAAACAACCCTGGATCCGCCACTTCCACACGCCAGGGAAACTTCATTATATATGTAGGATTTGAATGATGGTATCGTTTCGGGCCACTTATTTGGCTTGGGCCCTGGGGCAGTTGCCACGGCTAACCTCCCCCCCTTCTCGGCAGGGCTCAACACACAGAATAATATTAGACTTCCTATTCATTATTTTAACAATACACCGATTTTTTAGTGTTTTTTATTCAAAATATTTATGTCTGAATAATGATTTTATCTCACAATTTAGGGCATGTGTATTCAGCCTTGTGAAATGCCAACAGCAATTCCAGAATCAGAAGACTCGCATTGTTTTTCTGATGAGGTTAGTTTACACATACTGTACATGTATTAGAGTTGGGCGGTATGGGAATTTCAATACTGGTATTCGAAAAATGTCGTGGTATACCGTTTCAATCTTTTAGCAAATGTATGATCTACAGTAAGTACAGTTGACACCCAATAAACCCAAACATTCAAGGAAAAATGGAAAAAAGTTCGAGTTATCGGGAGTTTGTTTCGTTAAATGATTAATGTTTGTTTCTTTAAATTAGATGGATAAATCAGTACTTTACTTTTATTACATATTTCAACTCCATATTCAAAGGCCTAGTCTTCATACAGTGTATATGATCGCTACGATGAGTACGATCGCCACGATTGCTCAAAAGTCAAAAATGAACTCAACGATCAAACGAAAACCACAAACCACAATCGCAATTGTTGCGATCGCCGAGACAGAACATTATCCATCTTAAATCGTTAAAAAGTTAAAATCTAATCAAGTTAAAATCAAGTTAAAATCTAATCTATATATTATATCGTACCCGCATTTGTAAAAATCCTACCCGCATTTGTAAAAATCTTACCCTTATGCTTAAAGCACCATCCTGTAAAACTAGTGCTTTCCAAGCCTCCTACTTTAACAGAATTGTTCCTCTCTGGAATTCTGTTTGTAAAATAGCACCACCCAATAGTCTCTGCAGTCTTGCAACATTCAAAAGATTTTTACTCAATAATTATTTAATATCATCACTGACATCTATTTTTGACGTTGATATGACTTGTACCTGGTCATTATCCCGTAACTGCTCCTGTCATTGATAGTTTTCCAATGTACCAACTGCTTGGATTCCACGGAGCATCGTTGTATGTGTGCAGCTTCAAGCTCGTTCTTTTGAATTCCACTCAGTTTTATTCATTTTGTTCTTTCGGTGGAGTTCGAAAGAATGGGGTTGGGGCTGCGCGTGTGTGTTGGTGCATCGTGAATTCCAAGCAGTTGATCTATGACTTATGTATTTTTAATTTCAACGGGAAGGCGCCTCGCATGGGTCTTCGAGTCCCGTTCGCGCTCTTTCAGTTTGGGTATTTTTTGTATTTACATTAATATATCTAATAAAAAATCGATCAAACTATAAAACTATTTCACGCGCACGCCACTTTATGTTTGTTTTTTGAACTTTTCTTACTGTTTAAATAAAAAGATAAACTGATGTTAGTCATTAGTTAACTTACGGTATCAACGACATATCGTGAATAACTAAAAACACCGGTATACCACCCAACTTTAACATGCATATAGCGTAATTATGAAGGTATACTTCTATATCATGAAACTTTAAAATGACAAAAAAACAATAAAACACTTGGTAAGTATATTTCTTAAAACTTGTACCAGGGATTACTAAAAGGTACCTACCTGCCTGGAGGAAAAATATAATTTTAGGATTATTTCTAACAGGTTACTACGAACATGAGAGCAAGTCTTCTGTACATTCAAGAAGATGTTGATGAAAATTGGGCTTTAGTTTATGAAGATGGTGAAATGAAGGTACAGTTGAAGGGTGAGGCTATTCTGCACTCAGTTGATGTAGTGACGTCATACGAACAATTCACGAAGTTCGTCGGGAAATGCTCGGTCTATCTTCGCGTTGCGCGAAATATAATATTCCCAGCGAATTTTAATTCAAAATGAATCGGTGTAACGGTGCTTGAACTTGTAAACAAAAGACTAAAAATGTGGGAAAAGGGGGCAATTATTTTGTCGGTTTTATCGATGTATGTCCCTCCCTACAGTGTATGGCTACTCTGTGAACTTGACGACTGTATAATAAACAGGTTTCTCCACCCTTGACCCAGTTATGATTGAATCAAAATAATGAATAATACGTCAACTGAGTGCAGCATCTCAAAGTATAGTTAATATGTATGGCATATGTATACAGTATACTATTTTCTATTTCCGTCTGAAGACTCTGAATGAGGGTAGGCACTAAAAACATTAAAACAACATATAAACATAAAGTAATCAAAAAGAGATAGTAATCAAAACATCGCCACTAGCACTCCTGAATTGGAAGATGAAGAATAACTCCTTACTCTTCTGGCATGCAGTTCAATTAATGGTTGCATCTTCTTGATTTATCTACATTTACGAACATTTTCCGACGATTTGTCGATATAACGTCACTACATCAACTGAGTGCAGAATAGCCTCACCCTACAGTTGAAATATACCCAGGCACTTGTTTTGCTACCCGCCGCGTGACGCGCGCGTGTATGCGACCCCGGTTTGCGAAATGAGACCAAAAAGCTTCCCCCTCTCCCCTTGGCGTTTCTCCCCTCGTGTTTTCTCGCGCGCGTCACGCGGTGGGTAGCAAAACAAGCGCCTGTGTACGAGGCTGGAAATATACTGTAAGACAATAGACCTTTCCGCACGACAACTAGCACTCATCCATGTCACCTTTTGATTGGCTATTTAATAACGGACACGCGTGTTGCCATTTGATTGGCTGTTAAATAAGTTCGGACAACAAACAGCCAATCAAAAGGGGACACGCATGAGTGGTAGCTGCCGTGCGGAAAGGTCTATTAAGAATATAGTGGCAAAATCCCTATTTTAGTTGTCTTATTAAAGTTGATTCATACATGAGTAATATTAACTGTATATTAAATTTAAACTGTAAAATTTGTACAAACTTATAGTTTTTATTGTTTCACAAGAGAAGTTAGAGTACTTACGTATATTCATGGACGACGTTTCGGACGATGTGTCCTCCATGAATATACGTATATTACTGTACGTATATATTCGTCCGTGAATACAGTAAAAACCCGCGTATAAGAACCTAGATTTTTCCAAGTTACAAATTAGGCTATTTAGGTTCTTAAACAGGTTCTTATTTTCTTAAGAGAAAAGCGACTTGGTTTTCGTAAGTGTGGTCTATTATTTATATAAATTATGCATAAATTTTCTCCAAAGTACTGCAATCTAAGCAAATACAAACCCTATATGCACTTTAAAGCTACACTGTATGTAATTTACAGCTTACTGTGTGTAAATTCAATGGAACAAAACAACGTATACAACTGTAGACATATATACACTATATTATATACACTAGTCAAGGTCCTCCACAGAACCTGCTTTCAAATTTTAGCCTAAAACAGGTTCTTATGTAAAGGGGTCTACATAGAAAATCTTAGCCTGACAGGTTCTTAAAATCTAGGTTCTTATACGCGAGTTTTTAATGTATACGTAAGTATTCTTACTTAAAGTGCCCCTAACCTCAACATTTTTTACCGTCTTATTTGGAAGAACTTTTAAAATGATAAAGTAACTTCTTTTGAAGATTTTCACTTCTTCGCTTTCTTTTTGAGATATATCACTTTGTTTGTGCATATGCATAATGCATAATGATCTGGAATTTCGTCACACATGCATAACGTCACACTAAAGTGTGAATAACACGTGTGTGCGTTTCTCCCACAACACCAAACTTCTTGATTTTAAAGGATTTCGTTCGAGAATGAAAGAGATATACACATTTCTCCAATAAGTCATTATGCATGTGTGACGAAATTCCAGACATTTGCATATCAAACAAACTGATATATCTAAAAAAGAAAGCAAAGAAACGAAAATCTTCAAAAGAAGTTACTTTATCATTTTAAAAGTTCTTCCAAAAAAGACAATAAAACATTTTGAGGTTATGGGCACTTTAAGTATTTTTCGACACATTGAAGTTCTCTTATCTCTCCTTTTCATATTATATCCAGTTCTTTTGAGAACATAGAAGTTAACAGGGTTCGTAGCGTTGAAAGTCTTGAATTTGTGGATTGGTATAATTTTGACCAACCGTTAATGTTTATCGAAGATACCAGTTCACTTCAGTTTGGATCCTATCTGAGTGGAAGTCTTTGAAAAGTCTTTGAAAATACTTGTAAAAGTCGGTGAAAGTCTTGCAGTTTGTGTGCTCCCAAACTTCCAAATTAGGCCTTGAAATTTCATACCAGACATTGTGATCGGTATGAAACAAAGTTTGCCAGTCAAGCTGTATTTTTTGCCAGTCAAAATCATATTGTTCTCTGAAAAATACGCTTTTCTCTTCAACTCACTATTGGCATGAAAAGCATGGAAAAAGGCAAATTGGAAAATAAACTTGTTTATTTTGTTGCTGTTGTGTGCAAAGCACATGGTAAATCTGACGGTGACAGTGACTGTAGATTGCGAAAAAAATACCTGTCATCCACGACTGCTATGCGATGATATTAGCCGAGTAAACTGACACATTCACCAGTCAGTGACTGTCACCAGTCAGTGACTGGTGACATTTGAGCCCAGTACGAGTCCTGGTTGATACATATTTTTTTTATTTTTTTTACAAGGTCCATCGCAGAGATTATGAAGAAGGTGGAGTGGTTTGTGATCCTCTGAAAGCAACTCATTCTGTAAAGGTTAGCATGATTTCTTATTTTCGTTTGGGTTTTTTGTGGGAAAACCACACGAATAATTTATTGCTAAACTTTCAATCTGTTGACTCAGGTCTTCGTCATAGCAATGAGCATAGGCGTATGATATTTGTGTGTGTCGAGCGTATAACACGCTGCATGCATATGCGAAGTGTATCACATGCATATACCATACACAACTGCAAACTAATAAAATAAGAAAACCAGACAAACAAGCAAACTAATAAAATAAGTAAAACAGACAAACTAGCAAACTAATAAAATAAGTAAACAGACAAACTAGCAAACTAATAAAATAAGTAAAACAGACAAACATGCAAACTAATAAAATAAGTAAAACAGACAAACAAGCAAACAAATAAAATAAGTAAAACAGACAAACAAGCAAACTAATAAACTAAGTAAAACAGACAAACAAGCAAACAAATAAAATAAGTAAAACAGACAAGCAAGCAAACTAATAAAATAAGTAAAATAGACAAACAAGCAAACAAATAAAATAAGTAAAACAGACAAACAAGCAAACTAATAAAATAAGTAAAACAGACAAACAAGCAAACTAATAAAATAAGTAAAACAGACAAACTAGCAAACTAATAAAATAAGTAAAACAGACAAACTAGCAAACTAATAAAATAAGTAAAACAGACAAACATGCAAACTAATAAAATAAGTAAAACAGACAAACAAGCAAACAAATAAAATAAGTAAAACAGACAAACAAGCAAACTAATAAAATAAGTAAAACAGACAAACAAGCAAACAAATAAAATAAGTAAAACAGACAAGCAAGCAAACTAATAAAATAAGTAAAATAGACAAACAAGCAAACAAATAAAATAAGTAAAACAGACAAACAAGCAAACTAATAAAATAAGTAAAACAGACAAACAAGCAAACTAATAAAATAAGTAAAACAGACAAACAAGCAAACAAATAAAATAAGTAAAACAGACAAACAAGCAAACTAATAAAATAAGTAAAACAGACAAACAAGCAAACTAATAAAATAAGTAAAACATACAAACAAGCAAACTAATAAAATAAGTAAAACAGACAAACAAGCAAACAAATAAAATAAGTAAAACAGACAAACAAGCAAACTAATAAAATAAGTAAAACAGACAAACCAAACTAATAAAATAAGTAAAACAGACATTACAAGCAAGCAAACTAATAAAATAAGTAAAACAGACAAACAAGCAAACTAATAAAATCAGTAAAACAGACAAGCAAGCAAACTAATAAAATAAGTAAAACAGACAAGCAAGCAAACTAATAAAATAAGTAAAACAGACAAACAAGCAAACTAATAAAATAAGTAAAACAGACAAACAAGCAAACAAATAAAATAAGTAAAACAGACAAACAAGCAAACAAATAAAATAAGTGAAACAGACAAGCAAGCAAACAAATAAAATAAGTAAAACAGACAAGCAAGCAAACTAATAAAATAAGTAAAACAGACAAACAAGCAAACTAATAAAATAAGTAAAACAGACAAGCAAGCAAACAAATAAAATAAGTAAAACAAACAAACAAGCAAAGTAATAAAATAAGTAAAACAAACAAACAAGCAAAGTAATAAAATAAATAAAACAGACAAACAAGCAAACTAATAAAATAAGTAAAACAGACAAACAAGCAAACAAATAAAATAAGTGAAACAGACAAGCAAGCAAACAAATAAAATAAGTAAAACAGACAAGCAAGCAAACTAATAAAATAAGTAAAACAGACAAGCAAGCAAACAAATAAAATAAGTAAAACAAACAAACAAACAAGCAAAGTAATAAAATAAGTAAAACAAGCAAACAAGCAAACAAATAAAATAAGTAAAACAGACAAGCAAGCAAACTAATAAAATAAGTAAAACAGACAAGCAAGCAAACTAATAAAATAAGTAAAACAGACAAACAAGCAAACAAATAAAATAAGTAAAACAAACAAAAAAGCAAACTAATAAAATAAGTAAAACAGACAAGCAAGTAAACTAATTAAATAAGTAAAACAGACAAGCAAGCAAACTAATAAAATAAGTAAAACAGACAAACAAGCAAACAAATAAAATAAGTAAAACAAACAAACAAGCAAAGTAATAAAATAAGTAAAACAGACAAACAAGCAAACTAATAAAATAAGTAAAACAAACAAACAAGCAAAGTAATAAAATAAGTAAAACAGACAAACAAGCAAACTAATAAAATAAGTAAAACAGACAAACAAGCAAACAAATAAAATAAAATAAGTGAAACAGACAAGCAAGCAAACAAATAAAATAAGTAAAACAAACAAACAAGCAAAGTAATAAAATAAGTAAAACAGACAAACAAGCAAACTAATAAAATAAGTAAAACAAACAAACAAGCAAAGTAATAAAATAAGTAAAACAGACAAACAAGCAAACAAATAAAATAAGTAAAACAAACAAACAAGCAAAGTAATAAAATAAGTAAAACAGACAAACAAGCAAACTAATAAAATAAGTAAAACAAACAAACAAGCAAAGTAATAAAATAAGTAAAACAGACAAACAAGCAAACTAATAAAATAAGTAAAACAGACAAACAAGCAAAGTAATAAAATAAGTAAAACAAACAAACAAGCAAAGTAATAAAATAAGTAAAACAGACAAACAAGGAAACTAATAAAATAAGTAAAACAGACAAGCAAGCAAACAAATAAAATAAGTAAAACAAACAAAACAAGCAAACTAATAAAATAAGTAAAACAGACAAACAAGCAAACAAATAAAATAAGTGAAACAGACAAGCAAGCAAACAAATAAAATAAGTGAAACAGACAAGCAAGCAAACAAATAAAATAAGTAAAACAGACAAACAAGCAAACAAATAAAATAAGTAAAACAAACAAACAAGCAAAGTAATAAAATAAGTAAAACAAGCAAACAAGCAAACAAATAAAATAAGTAAAACAAACAAAACAAGCAAACTAATAAAATAAGTAAAACAAGCAAACAAGCAAACAAATAAAATAAGTGAAACAGACAAGCAAGCAAACAAATAAAATAAGTAAAACAGACAAGCAAGCAAACTAATAAAATAAGTAAAACAGACAAACAAGCAAAGTAATAAAATAAGTAAAACATACAAACAAGCAAACTAATAAAATAAGTAAAACAGACAAACTAGCAAACAAATAAAATAAGTAAAACATACAAACAAGCAAAGTAATAAAATAAGTAAAACAAACAAACAAGCAAAGTAATAAAATAAGTAAAACAAGCAAACAAGCAAACAAATAAAATAAGTAAAACAAACAAAACAAGCAAACTAATAAAATAAGTAAAACAAGCAAACAAGCAAACAAATAAAATAAGTAAAACAGACAAGCAAGCAAACTAATAAAATAAGTAAAACAGACAAGCAAGCAAACTAATAAAATAAGTAAAACAGACAAACAAGCAAAGTAATAAAATAAGTAAAACAAGCAAACAAGCAAACAAATAAAATAAGTAAAACAGACAAGCAAGCAAACTAATAAAATAAGTAAAACAAACAAACAAGCAAAGTAATAAAATAAGTAAAACAAGCAAACAAGCAAACAAATAAAATAAGTAAAACAGACAAGCAAGCAAACTAATAAAATAAGTAAAACAAACAAACAAGCAAAGTAATAAAATAAGTAAAACAAGCAAACAAGCAAACAAATAAAATAAGTAAAACAGACAAGCAAGCAAACTAATAAAATAAGTAAAACAAACAAACAAGCAAAGTAATAAAATAAGTAAAACAAGCAAACAAGCAAACAAATAAAATAAGTAAAACAGACAAGCAAGCAAACTAATAAAATAAGTAAAACAGACAAGCAAGCAAACTAATAAAATAAGTAAAACAGACAAACAAGCAAAGTAATAAAATAAGTAAAACAAGCAAACAAGCAAACAAATAAAATAAGTAAAACAGACAAGCAAGCAAACTAATAAAATAAGTAAAACAGACAAGCAAGCAAACTAATAAAATAAGTAAAACAGACAAACAAGCAAACAAATAAAATAAGTAAAACAAACAAACAAGCAAACTAATAAAATAAGTAAAACAGACAAGCAAGTAAACTAATTAAATAAGTAAAACAGACAAGCAAGCAAACTAATAAAATAAGTAAAACAGACAAACAAGCAAACAAATAAAATAAGTAAAACAAACAAACAAGCAAAGTAATAAAATAACTAAAACAGACAAACAAGCAAACTAATAAAATAAGTAAAACAAACAAACAAGCAAAGTAATAAAATAAGTAAAACAGACAAACAAGCAAACTAATAAAATAAGTAAAACAGACAAGCAAGTAAACTAATTAAATAAGTAAAACAGACAAGCAAGCAAACTAATAAAATAAGTAAAACAGACAAACAAGCAAACAAATAAAATAAGTAAAACAGACAAACAAGCAAACTAATAAAATAAGTAAAACAGACAAACAAGCAAACTAATAAAATAAGTAAAACAGACAAGCAAGCAAACAAACAAATAAAATAAGTAAAACAAACAAACAAGCAAACTAATAAAATAAGTAAAACAAGCAAACTAATAAAATAAGTAAAACAAGCAAACTAATAAAATAAGTAAAACAGACAAACAAGCAAACAAATAAAATAAGTAAAACAGACAAACAAGCAAACTAATTAAATAAGTAAAACAGACAAACAAGCAAACAAATAAAATAAGTAAAACAGACAAACAAGCAAACTAATAAAATAAGTAAAACAGACAAACAAGCAAACTAATAAAATAAGTAAAACAGACAAACAAGCAAACAAATAAAATAAGTAAAACAGACAAACAAGCAAACTAATAAAATAAGTAAAACAGACAAACTAGCAAACTAATAAAATAAGTAAAACAGACAAGCAAGCAAACAAATAAAATAAGTAAAACAGACAAACTAGCAAACTAATAAAATAAGTAAAACAGACAAACTAGCAAACTAATAAAATAAGTAAAACAGACAAGCAAGCAAACAAATAAAATAAGTAAAACAGACAAACTAGCAAACTAATAAAATAAGTAAAACAGACAAACTAGCAAACTAATAAAATAAGTAAAACAGACAAACAAGCAAACTAATAAAATAAGTAAAACAGACAAACTAGCAAACTAATAAAAAATAAGTAAAACAGACAAACAAGCAAACAAATAAAATAAGTAAAACAGACAAACAAGCAAACTAATAAAATAAGTAAAACAGACAAACTAGCAAACTAATAAAATAAGTAAAACAGACAAGCAAGCAAACTAATAAAATAAGTAAAACAGACAAACAAGCAAACAAATAAAATAAGTAAAACAGACAAACAAGCAAACTAATAAAATAAGTAAAACAGACAAACTAGCAAACTAATAAAATAAGTAAAACAGACAAGCAAGCAAACAAATAAAATAAGTAAAACAGACAAACAAGCAAACTAATAAAATAAGTAAAACAGACAAACAAGCAAACAAATAAAATAAGTAAAACAGACAAACAAGCAAACTAATAAAATAAGTAAAACAGACAAACTAGCAAACTAATAAAATAAGTAAAACAGACAAGCAAGCAAACAAATAAAATAAGTAAAACAGACAAACAAGCAAACTAATAAAATAAGTAAAACAGACAAACAAGCAAACTAATAAAAAATAAGTAAAACAGACAAACAAGCAAACTAATAAAATAAGTAAAATAGACAAACTAGCAAACTAATAAAATAAGTAAAACAGACAAGCAAGCAAACTAATAAAATAAGTAAAACAGACAAGCAAGCAAACTAATAAAATAAGTAAAACAGACAAGCAAGCAAACTAATAAAATGAGTAAAACAAACAAACAAGCAAACTAATAAAATAAGTAAAACAGACAAACAAGCAAACAAATAAAATAAGTAAAACAAACAAACAAGCAAACCAATAAAATAAGTAAAACAAGCAAACTAATAAAATAAGTAAAACAAGCAAACTAATGAAATAAGTAAAACAAACAAACAAGCAAACTAATAAAATAAGTAAAACAAACAAACAAGCAAACTAATAAAATAAGTAAAACAAGCAAACTAATAAAATAAGTAAAACAAGCAAACTAATAAAATAAGTAAAACAAACAAACAAGCAAACTAATAAAATAAGTAAAACAAGCAAACTAATAAAATAAGTAAAACAAGCAAACTAATAAAATAAGTAAAACAGACAAGCAAGCAAACAAATAAAATAAGTAAAACAGACAAACAAGCAAACTAATAAAATAAGTAAAACAGACAAACAAGCAAACTAATAAAATAAGTAAAACAGACAAACAAGCAAACTAGCAAACTAATAAAATAAGTAAAACAGACAAGCAAGCAAACAAATAAAATAAGTAAAACAGACAAACAAGCAAACTAATAAAATAAGTAAAACAGACAAACTAGCAAACTAATAAAATAAGTAAAACAGACAAACAATCAAACTAATAAAAAATAAGTAAAACAGACAAACAAGCAAACAAATAAAATAAGTAAAACAGACAAACAAGCAAACTAATAAAATAAGTAAAACAGACAAGCAAGCAAACTAATAAAATAAGTAAAACAGACAAGCAAGCAAGCAAACTAATAAAATAAGTAAAATAGACAAACAAGCAAACTAATAAAATAAGTAAAACAGACAAACTAGCAAACTAATAAAATAAGTAAAACAGACAAGCAAGCAAACAAATAAAATAAGTAAAACAAGCAAACTAATAAAATAAGTAAAACAAACAAACAAGCAAAGTAATAAAATAAGTAAAACAGACAAACAAGCAAACTAATAAAATAAGTAAAACAGACAAACTAGCAAACTAATAAAATAAGTAAAACAGACAAGCAAGCAAACTAATAAAATAAGTAAAACAGACAAGCAAGCAAGCAAACTAATAAAATAAGTAAAATAGACAAACAAGCAAACTAATAAAATAAGTAAAACAGACAAACTAGCAAACTAATAAAATAAGTAAAACAGACAAATTAGCTAGCAAACTAATAAAATAAGTAAAACAGACAAACATGCAAACTAATAAAATAGGTAAAACAGACAAACAAGCAAACAAATAAAATAAGTAAAACAGACAAACAAGCAAACTAATAAAATAAGTAAAACAGACAAAGAAGCAAACAAATAAAATAAGTAAAACAGACAAGCAAGCAAACTAATAAAATAAGTAAAATAGACAAACAAGCAAACAAATAAAATAAGTAAAACAGACAAACAAGCAAACTAATAAAATAAGTAAAACAGACAAACAAGCAAACTAATAAAATAAGTAAAACAGACAAACAAGCAAACAAATAAAATAAGTAAAACAGACAAACATGCAAACTAATAAAATAAGTAAAACAGACAAACAAGCAAACTAATAAAATAAGTAAAACAGACAAGCAAGCAAACAAATAAAATAAGTAAAACAGACAAACTAGCAAACTAATAAAATAAGTAAAACAGACAAACATGCAAACTAATAAAATAAGTAAAACAGACAAACAAGCAAACTAATAAAATAAGTAAAACAGACAAACAAGCAAACAAATAAAATAAGTAAAACAGACAAGCAAGCAAACTAATAAAATAAGTAAAACAAACAAACAAGCAAACTAATAAAATAAGTAAAACAGACAAACAAGCAAACTAATAAAATAAGTAAAACAGACAAGCAAGCAAACAAATAAAATAAGTAAAACAAACAAACAAGCAAACTAATAAAATAAGTAAAACAAGCAAACTAATAAAATAAGTAAAACAGACAAGCAAGCAAACTAATTAAATAAGTAAAACAGACAAGCAAGCAAACAAATAAAATAAGTAAAACAGACAAAACAAGCAAACTAATAAAATAAGTAAAACAAACAAACAAGCAAAGTAATAAAATAAGTAAAACAGACAAGCAAGCAAACTAATAAAATAAGTAAAATAGACAAACAAGCAAACAAATAAAATAAGTAAAACAGACAAACAAGCAAACTAATAAAATAAGTAAAACAGACAAACAAGCAAACTAATAAAATAAGTAAAACAGACAAACAAGCAAACTAATAAAATAAGTAAAACAAACAAACAAGCAAACTAATAAAATAAGTAAAACAGACAAACTAGCAAACTAATAAAATAAGTAAAACAGACAAACTAGCAAACTAATAAAATAAGTAAAACAGACAAACATGCAAACTAATAAAATAAGTAAAACAGACAAACAAGCAAACAAATAAAATAAGTAAAACAGACAAACAAGCAAACTAATAAAATAAGTAAAACAGACAAACAAGCAAACTAATAAAATAAGTAAAACAGACAAGCAAGCAAACAAATAAAATAAGTAAAACAGACAAAACAAGCAAACTAATAAAATAAGTAAAACAGACAAACAAGCAAACAAATAAAATAAGTAAAACAGACAAGCAAGCAAACTAATAAAATAAGTAAAATAGACAAACAAGCAAACAAATAAAATAAGTAAAACAGACAAACAAGCAAACTAATAAAATAAGTAAAACAGACAAACAAGCAAACTAATAAAATAAGTAAAACAGACAAACTAGCAAACTAATAAAATAAGAAAAACAGACAAACTAGCAAACTAATAAAATAAGTAAAACAGACAAACATGCAAACTAATAAAATAAGTAAAACAGACAAACAAGCAAACAAATAAAATAATAAAACAGACAAACAAGCAAACTAATAAAATAAGTAAAACAGACAAACAAGCAAACTAATGAAATAAGTAAAACAGACAAACAAGCAAACAAATAAAATAAGTAAAACAGACAAGCAAGCAAACTAATAAAATAAGTAAAACAGACAAACAAGCAAACTAATAAAATAAGTAAAACAGACAAACAAGCAAACTAATAAAATAAGTAAAACAGACAAACAAGCAAACTAATAAAATAAGTAAAACAGACAAACAAGCAAACTAATAAAATAAGTAAAACAGACAAACAAGCAAACAAATAAAATAAGTAAAATGACAAACAAGCAAACAGATACTAATTTTGATGATGACATAGTGGTCTACTGTTCCAGTTGACATAAAAAGCAATCACGCTGTCTTCCAAACAATGACATGAGTAATAAAATAAGCTGACATGTTATTGTTCCAACGAAAGGACCACAGTTACGAACTGTATGATTATTTCAGGGAGTTACTGGACGGGAGATGGCTCATTATTTCTTTGACAAAGATGTTCGCCTGGATTGGGATAGTAAGTATATTATAGAATACAAGGTTGTAAAAAGCTAAGGTCCGTTTGCAACGCCAAACTTTTCATGTGCTGTGCCTAATGTAAATGAGCTTGAACAAAGGATTTTGTTAATTTACATTCGGTTCTGCATTTAAGAAGTTCGACGTTTGAAACGGGCCTTACTTATTAATGTTTTATACAAATAGTTTTCGGTTATACACCTTGCATATATTTAATTTTAATTTTAATTGGTGTCTAACCGAAAACTATCTGTCTGATTTACACATCGCTATACAAAAGTTTAAATCTTTCATAATAACATTTAATTAATTTAATTAATTTTCCATATAGGCACTTTGGACTTATGTAAAGTGATTGAAATATTTTCGCCCAGCACTATGATATTTCATCAAGTCTATAAACGTGTGTGGCCATCTTCGCAGCGCGAGACACTCTTTATGTCACACATTGAAGAAATCCCTTCATCTGAAATATTATTGAATCGTTTGGAATACGAAGTCGGCAATCCCTGGTTGTCAATAAATTATTCAATTGAACATAATGATGTTCCAGTAAGTACATTTAATAATCTTTCATTATCGTTATATCATTTTCGTTATTATGCGTTCGTTGTTGACTTCCTTGTTGATGTTGATGTTGACTTCCCCCCGGCCAACTTTCAATGTCAGTTGTGATGTCATTTCCGTCGAATACGAAGAGTTATTGGACGGAGCGATCCCAAAAAATATTATGCTGCTGATGTCGATATCTCAAAGCTGTCCAAAAACGCTATCCAAAAAACTGATTTTCCTTCGTCTTTTTGGTAATCATTATTTTTGAAAAACTGAAGAACATTAGTTTAACAAGTTAAGGAACTTTGGTTAAAGGGATATGGCAATATAAATTAACTTTGTCTCATTTGAAAGAACTCGTGAAATGGTATAACAAGACCTTTTACAATTTTCCCTTATCTTTTTTGGTTTTCGAAATAATTTGACGAAAGACAGCGTGCTGTCCGCCATCTTGGAATTATTTTCGATATGCATGTGACGTCATAAGTAGGGTAAAGTGAAATTTTTATCTTGCCAACCTTACGACATTATGAGCCAGAAACTCGATTATGTTGCATTATTTCCATTTTCAATTGGCCCACAACATTTTAAAATGGCTTCCGCGGAAATTCGGTCACCTATGGAGTAGTTCATCAGGTTTACCCTGCTTGTGACGTCACCAATTTCCTAGTTAATTAGGTCAAATATTACAACAAGATGGCGGATTGTAGATTGTCCTTTGTCATAATTATCTGAAATATTTCAAAAACCAAGAAAGATACAGAAAAATTGTAAAAGGTCTTCTTATACCATTTTACGAGTTCTTTCAAATGAGACAAAGTTAATTTATATTGCCATATCCCTTTAAGGAACTTTACAAGTAGCTTTTAATATCCGAGAATAGTAAACTAGAAGTTTAGTACGCAAGGGAAGTGCTGCCTTGAAATCCAAGGCAGTCATGATATTGGGCTTATTGAAGTCAAAGTGGCAGCAGACGTAGTACTGCCTTGTACCCATGCGGTTAAGGTTTAAGTGAGACCAGAGCAGCAAGCTCTACATATATATGGAACTCACACTGAGCTTGCTGGACCAAAGGTACTCTGGGGTTAGACATCTATCTGTGGTAAGACATTCATTACGCACAGCCATGGGCGCGTGATGTATGGGGGGCCCCTGGTACATTTGCAGATGCCTCACATCTGCCCCCTCCCTTGTTAAAATGGTACTACGATCATATTTTTACCTATCGATATTTTTACGTATTTACGAAGCACAGCTTCTAAATATTACTCGGTCGAAACCGTTTTGCGATTCGACGATGGCAAGTATTATTTTTCTGACTCAGAATCTGGAGTTGTTATGTCCACCATTAATCGTTCATGTTCCTGACCAGTGTGACGAAGTGACGTCAGATTCTCAACGCGAAGACTCCACATGGCTAATTCTTCAAGTAAATCAAGGTCGTTTTTTCAAATTCTTCGTCTGAAAGTCAGAACATTTCATCTACTTCTCGAAGAAAACAAGAAAACAAGTAACCTCGACTGAAATTCAGGCGTAGCATTGAGAATATGACATCACAAACAATATCACCTTTTGAAATTGCGGGCTCACTTGGAACACGTTTTTAGTAATGGTGGCCTAAATAATAGTGATTTCAGAGCTCAAAATACTTACTTCAAAATACCATTTTTTAATTATTTTTTTACATCGATCACTTTCGACCCTGAAATACCATTCTATGCTAAAGAAAATCTAAAAGACATGGTGAATTTTCATCGTAGCGGCACTTTAACTCCCCTTGTGTTGTAACCGTTCTCAACATTTATTCACAATATAGTAGTTCGTGAACATGTATAATATTAAGCAGATGTAACTGAACAGGTCCATAAAAATGCAGTTGAACATAAAGATAAAGTTTTCGATACAGTAAACACCCACTATGAAGAACCTACATTTTTCCAAACCAGCCTGGGATAGGTTCTTATATATTTGATATCTAACAAAAAATCAGGGTGTTAGGTTCTTATAAATTGGTTTGTAATTATTTTACCATGCACAAAACTGGAGAAAGACAACTCAATAAACCATAAAGCCACAATTCAGCAACTGATAAACACTTATGTCAATGAGATGATATGGATGAAATTAACTAGGCAGTACTTTCAGTTTTCTTTGTAGATGATGACTAGTATATAACAATATTAAGGTACATCTTGCTTAACACTGAACAGTTTACTGCAACTGCAACCAGATGTTGGTGTCATCCTCATTTGGGACGTTGCTACAGTGGAATTATAAATTGATTTTGTGACATAAGAACCTATTTCAAATATCAGGGTAATCAGGCTCAAACAGGTTCTTATTGAGAGGGGCACAAAATCCCTAATTTCAGCCTGAGGTTCTTATAGGTGGAAGGTTCTTCATAGCGGGTGTTTACTGTATGTAGCAAAGCGAAAAGGTGGTGAGTTGCTGAGATTTTTAGGAATGAAATACTGTGGCTCCGCTCGAAACGTCAGTATTTCGTTCCTCTCAGCAGTGCACTACCTTTTCTCTTTGCTATACCTTTCAAATATAATTTGCTATACCTTTTGAAATCTAGAGTCCCTGGAATGCCATTTCTACATTTTTGGGAAGAATTTGTAGAATTATGAAGGTTATAAAACGGCTGCAAGTATACTGGTGATTACATCGGTAGGCTCTGACACTACAGTATGTTCAGTATCCGTGCTAGTACTTGCGGACGTTGCGGTTGACGAAGTTGACGAACTAATGGACTCTGAGCCTGATATTAAGACAGCGCTGGTTTGCAATCTGCTATCGGTAGAACTGCACAACTAATCACTTTGTTTGCTTCGTTTGCTAGAAGCTCCAAAATAGTCTAACACGGTTTCTTGTTGTCTATCCTCAGTATGCTAATGAAATTGCGTGCGCCAGCGAGCCTCTTAATCATATAGCCATGCGTACACGCATCACGCATGGGAAATGCGTGGGAGATTAGTACTGAATGACGTCATTGACGTGCGAGACTGGCCCGCCCTTGGCTACGCCACTGGCTGAAAGAGACACAAGATTACCACAGTAGCCCATTAACTGCATCTATATAATTTCAATAACATGTCTGAGGCTTGTATAAGTTAGTTTCTTATAAAACAATTCGCATAGTTGACATTAACCATGCCCTTGTTGTCCATCAACTCAGGAACTCCAAACTTCTTGTTATTCTTATTGTTATATTCAGATCAACAAATATGTACGTGCCACGTGCAATGTGGCCTTTTTCTGTCAGACAGTGATTAAACCACGGGCAGATGGTGAACCGTTGACAAGAGATCATGTGTCTTGTCGAATCACATACAGTTGCACTGGTAAGTTTGACAAAATTATACTAAAGCTTAAAGTGCCACTAAACTCAAACATTTTTATTGTCTTATTTGGAAGAACATTTAAAATGACAAAGTAACTTCTTTTGAAGTTTTTAGTTTCTTCGCTTTCTTTTTGAGATACCGTAGAATCTCGAAAGTAACCGCCCTGAGAAAGTAGCCGCCCTTCTTGAAGTAACTAACCCCCCGAAAATAGCCTATTCCGATGTCTATAACTATTGTATAAATACGTTGTAATATCTGTTTAACAATTTATTTTGAATGGCATGGATTAAAACATGTATAAAACAGTAATATCAAAGATTCAGGAATTTCAGACAGTATAGTTATAAGTTTGTCTTTGTGTCATTGATCAGACGTCCTCTTCAATTTCGGTATCTGAATATTCGGTATCGAGTACGGTAAATTATTAGCATTAGATAATAAGTAACAACTCTTATGTAATTTAATCAAACTAAAATAAAACTTTGAAACGTTGTGCAGAATGTACAGTTGTGGTTACAAATTGGCCGATGCTAAGAATAACAACCCGAAAGTAAGCGCCCATCCGAAAGTAGCGGGGCGGCTACTTTCCAGATTCTACGGTATATCAGTTTGTTTGATATGCAAATGTCCGGAATTTACGTCACACGTGCATAATGAGTTAACAGAGAATGTTATATATATCTTTGCGTTCATCAAATAAAAATACTAAAGTGTGAATAACACGTGTGCATGTTTCTCCCACAACATGAAACTTCTCGATTTTAAAGGATTTCGTTCGAGAATGAAAGAGATACACATTTCTCCAATAAGCCATGCCTGTGTGACGTAAATTCCGGATACAAACTGATATATCTAAAAAAGAAAGCGAAGAAACGAAAAACTTCAAAAGAAGTTACTTTATCATTTTAAATGTTCTTCCAAATAAGACAATAAAAATGTTTGAGTTTAGGGAAACTTTAAGAAATACAAAACATTTTCCGTGTTTCCATAGAATTATAGAAACACGAATGGAAATAGCACTCCGTCGAGATGACGTCAGTATCCATGTTTGTCCGCTGTTACCCATAATTCTTGCGGCCATACCAAAATAAAATAGCTCATTTGCAATAATTTGTGAGTCAAATTTGGTTGGTTTGTCCGCATTTTGAGCTATTCTTGGGCAAGCTGCCTTAAATTTTATGTTCGCGAACCCATGATGTAATAATGACTCTATCTTATTATGGTTAAATAAATGTAAAAAAACCCTGCAAAGCTGAAAACCATCTTTGGATGCTATCTAGTCGAAAACTAAGCATCAAGAATTGGTCATTTTAACTTGTAAAATAGATTACATCCCAGTCAACAAATTAATGGAAGCTTTTGGTGTTAAACTGTATTCTACACCATAGCAACAAACAAGATCTTATTTGTTAATACCAAATTCGGTATAGAACATTCAATTTTTTCACAGGGTAAAAAGCATCCATTAATTTGTTGACTGGGATGTAATCTATTTTACAAGTTAAAATGACCAATTCTTGATGCTTAGTTTTTTACTAGATAGCATCCAAAGATGGTTTTCAGCTTTGCAGGGTTTTTTTACATTTATGTTTTTGCCTGGGAGGGCATCTGTAATGCTATTTGTTTAGAGCATGTTATAAGCTTTAAAATGATATATAGCTTGTTGCATATACATTTAACCATAATAAGATAGACCCATTATTACTCGGACCGTAGCACGAGTCTTAGTTTCGGCTTCATTATTATTAGTATTCGTATTAGTATTATTTTGCGGGTTCACAAATTTGCAAAATTGCGCAATAACTCGTACCCAAGGTTTTCACCCTTGCCTCAATTTTCCTTGCCTTCACCCTGTTCCTTGTTGTCAATGAATCGCAGTCTGACAAGCATTTACGAGACCTGTAAACCCGCAAACTAATGCAAAGATTCTCTCCAAGATGAGAGAAACACAGATGAGAGATTAAAGAAAGAACTCGCAGAACCGTGGACGAAACGTCAACATATGATTGTATCAGGATAAATGATGCCATATGACAACATATAGTCGTTGCAAGGCATGCAAGCGAATTGAAGCGAGTTCGGACTTTCGTTTTATTGGCAATGAATCGCAATTGGAAAAGTTTACCGAGACCTGTAAACCCGCAAACCATTGCAAAGATTCTCTCCAAGATGAGAGAAACACAGAAGAGAGATCAATCATGAAGACGGAATGGACAGCCGAAGGACAGGGAAATATTATTATGCCGTGTTGACATTTATACTGTGAAACTCCGTAATATTAATCATGAAACGTTGTGTTTTTGTGCGATTTAAATCAATTCTATATCGAAAATCGAAATGATCACTTGAATCTGGCGAATCGAACGCTGTAGGTTTCGTCTACTTAAAATATGAAGATCAGATGTTATATGAGAAAATGCGTAAGCGATTAAAGCGAGACTCGTCTTTAAAATCAAAGGACATTGATTTAATGCTTTTATGTCCATTAAACCGATGTAATTTCGTAACAGATATGTTTCGTATACCTTGCCGTTGATTTTTATATAAATTTTGACACACGAAGACCTTCAATCGAACAGATATTAGAAAAAATAGCATTGGCGTGTTTAGTGTTTACATTAAATTCCATCTGCGTGTCAGGCGTTCTTCATTGGGGGGGGGGGGGGCTAACCTGCGTGTAGACGCCTGATTTTTCTTCGTCATTTCTAGACCAACTTGCTTGATGCTTCTAAAAGTTTCCCACTTTAAACGAGCGCTGCACAATGCCTTCAGTGCCTGATTACAGAAATAAATGCATTAAATATTATCCTTTGTAATATAAGACAAGTGAGCGGGTTTTCTAATCCCTACTGTCTAACATGCCACCAATGTATACCCATCTCCGCAGGCAATATAACGCCTAGCTGGGGTCTTGTTACATCATGGGTTCGCGACCATAACATTTAAGGTAGCTTGCCCCCTTAATAGCAGTCAGACGCAACGCTATTTGTAAGAATGAGAGATCACAGTGTGAACCATGCATGCCCTCATAAGAAATGTTGAGCTCATATAATCCAATTGTTATAATGAAACACGGGTTTTAGCCATCTGCACAAGTGTGCACGTTTTCAAAGTATTATTTTATAGAATTGGTGAATTCAGGGTATTATATATAAGTTATCCGAGTGTGTCAGTAGAATTTGTAGTCTTGAGAGTAAACTAAAGAGTGTTGATCAAATTTTGTGTTTTACATTTATTTATTAAACATTACTCTTATTTTTTACCAGTGAATCCAGGTGGTTGGGCACCTCCTTCTGTTGTTCGCGCTGTATCAAAAAGAGAGTGTCCAAAATTCCTTCGCAAAATTGGAAGTTTTTGTCAAACAGCGTTCAACGACAAAGAAATAGTGATATAGGTTATAGTGTTATTACGTCGTAAAGAGTATTAAATGCGGTATATATATATATATATATATATATATATATATATATATATATATATATATATATATATATATATATATATATATATATATATATATTATATATATATATATATATATATATATATTGTAAAAACATATTTACTTCACGTATATGTGTATCATTATCGGTAAGGACACATACATTTCAATAGCTACCACGAAACAATCTTGTACGTAGTGAAATTAATTTATAATAATAATCTGAATATTAAATTACAACAACGAAATTGCGTGAAAAGTTTCCAAAAAATTTATTTCCAAACAAATAGAAATTGTAAAAATGAGTTAAGCTTTCGTCGTATACAACGACATCATCAGAACAAAGAAAAGTGTTATTTGCATTTGCATTTTTACAATTTTTTTTATTCTACATGTTACTAAAGGATACCTTTATTCGTCATAAATATAAATAAATAAACGAATTATCATACATGTAAACACTTCAGCGGTTAAGGGAGTGGTCATTAATTATTGGGGGGGGGGGGGGTAAATTTAGGGGGAGGGCGGTAAATTTATGGGGAGGGCTAAGATATTTTGGACCCACGCCAAAGAGGTCACAACTTTTTGGGCGCCTGTTTTAACAACAAGACTTTTAAAATCTTTTTAAGCTACTTCAATGGACCATCCAGCTCCACCTTGGTCCCTTAACCAGCAATCAAGACCTCAAACATTCTGCTTGATAACGAGGCTTCCAGGAGTAAAACAAAAGGAATAATTTCCTCTTTTGTTAAAAAATGACCTTAGTTTTGTCAGATACCCCTGGAAGCCTTGGTATCAAGCAGATTGTTTTACATCTCGAACGTGATTCATTGGCTGGAATGGTTGACTTTCAACGCCCAGTTTCTGTAACGAGGCTTGGACTCAGAACAATTTTTTTCAACATCTATCGTATTTATTATCAAAAAATAGCAACTTATGACCCTTGCATTTCCTTGCTAAAACAAATGGTATTCTTAATATGGTCTCAAACAACAAGTCTATACTCAAAAACTTTGTGGATATTTGACAGTCTATTTGCTAGTCACCAGATAGTAAAATAAACGAGCCAAAATTTTATAGACCCTTCTAATGTATTATCATTGGTTGCTTTTGTAAATGCACGAAGTGCACTTGCGTATAGGCACACTACGCCCCAGGTAATTTGCCGTTATTTAATACTTCTCTCAATAGCGGATTGGTATCCCACCTTTAATTTCTTGACAGTGTATTGAAAACTCCTGTGTCTAAGTTGATTGCAATGATGAACAACTTGTCATAATTTTCTGGGCTGGTGTTTTGGGGAGGGCCAAGATTTTTTGGACCCAAATTTGAGGGAGGGCCCTCTTTTTTTCTGGGCCCTCGTTTTAGACATTTTACCGGCCCTGCCCCCCCAATAATTAATGACCACTCCCTAAAAACGTTTTACAACGGTAAAGCTGTTATCAATTAATGTGTGTCCTGTTGTAATAAACCTATCTGTGCCTAAAAAGTTATCATTAACAAATATATTTACAAATATAATGTAATATAAAAAAATTCAAGTTACAAATAAAATTTAAATATCGCTTTATAAAACGTACTGACCAGCATGGTGATTGGTAATAATAAAAATAAAGTTAAAATAGCCATCCAAACGTTTTTCAAAAATCTCATACTTTTCAGTTCTATACGTATTTCTAATAGCAGTTCGTTATAATTTTTTGCTTCCGTAAAAAAGAACGATTTTCTAGCATATTCGGTTTTAATATTTGGGAATCGTAAAAGACATTCATTGTTTCTTGTTTTCGTGCTATGATTTATTATGTTAATAGATAAACACCAGAACGAGGGATTTATGCGGCATACAACCCCGAGGACGCGACGCGAGGGCTGTATATGGCATAATGGTGTTTATCTGACTTATTATTACATTGAGGAGGTTTCCAACAAAGTTTTGTCGATTTTGGACAAAGATTTTCCTAGTTCTTTCTTCGTTTTTTATCTTATTAGTATTCATAGGGATGTATGGCGCATACATCTCGCGGTACATCAAGGAAACCGACTCAATGTAATAATAAGGTAAAATATTCCTACAAAATCGAGCATATATCCTTATCAAGGCATATTTACGTACCACCTTTACAAGCCTTTCTATTACAGTAAGTCAATAAACAGGTTTTTACGAAGGGTATGCACGTTCTCATATTATAATAGACACGTATGTTATGTATTTAGACTCGGTAATTCTAAATCTGTTTTCAGAATTGAATGGTTAAATATTGACCGGAAACATGGGAAAATCCCGCAGGGGGGTTATGATAAAATCCGGGGGAGACGTGTTTCTAGTAGTCTTTGATTTCTAAACCAAATTTGTTGAGTCGTATTAATATGCAAATATGGCTGCAGTTGGACCAGGAAGCGAAAGCTGGGAAGAAATATCTTTGCCATCCGAATTGAAACTTAGTAATGTCGGAAAAAATATGGACGAGAACGACAATGAAGAGCAAAAGGCAAAGGTGAGTTGGCTCTTACCCCTACGGCTACGTAATGTCACAATTTCAAATATTTGCATCTGACTTTACGACTTCGAAAATGGGAAAAGATGGAATACATGGTGTTAAATTTGATCATTTGAATGCTGAACGTAGTGTTTGTTAATATAATGAAATGTCAATCTGTTGGAAACTTGAACAAAACTTTGCCATTTGCACTGCAGCCATGCATATCATCCCAAACAACGAGTGAAGTTTCATATAAATCCCAAAATGACGTCACATTAGACTATCAGCAGTAAAATTCGAAATTAAAGGTGCCGTCTAGTCCGTTCTGCGCATGTGTGATATTTCAAATGTGCGGGACTCCACATGTCAACAAACTTCAACGGAATAGGTTTGCGACAGTTTGAAACCAAGTATTCATCGTAGGTGGTGAAATGGCAGTTAAATATATCCACATTTAGAAACAGAACAGCTTCTAATAACATGCTTTAGGCGGAAAAGCTCTAGCGTGGAAAACAAATCTGCAATACTTCTTGTTCAATGTTTATATAATGCAATGTAAACAAACGATGTAAACAGAAACGTGGACATGTGCAGAATGGACTGGACGGCACCTTTAAAATCAGCTGTTTCTAAAATAAAGCATTTAGGGTTAGGGTCAGTATTAGGTTCAGGATTAGGGTTAGGATTAGTGTAAGGTTTGGGGTTAGGACTATGTTTTAAATTTGGGATACTTTAATATTTAAAAAAAATAACAAAATAACATGTATGCTACGCAGGCTCTGATTGGTCAATACCGTGTTTGGATCAAGCCATCCAAACATGGAAATTTCCCACCAAAATGTCCTTATGTTTTGCTGCTCATTCTCAATACCTAATGGTTTTTCCGTGTTTGGATACTCTGATCCAAACACTTGGGAAGTTGCTTGACTTTTGAAAAGCTAAAAAACATTCGCGTAGCAGCTCATGTTTTTTTTACACTTTTCTCCAGTCTCACAACTTCCTGTGTGTTTGGATCACAACAGGGAAACCATTAGGTATTTCGTTAATAGTTAGCCCAAATTCCAACAGTCCTAAGTGAGTAACAGTCCCTACTGTGCATGTGTGGCATTTGTGAGACACAAAACTATACTTGAAATGCAATTGATATATCTAGTATTATTATACAGCTCCAAGGAAGAGCATAACGTTGTGAGTTGGATGATCCGTATTTAAATAGAGATGCATATACATCCCACAGCTTGCTTGGTTTGTTTGCAAATTGTGCAAGGGATTTTCGATTTGTATTGCCATTTTTGCATGGCCAGATTGTGTAAAAAGGGATTTTTAGGAAAATTTCTGACAAAATTATGCATGACAAAGCTTTCCAGTCTGGTATACTGTACATCCAAGGCAGTGTATCTACAGTAGAAGATGATGTGAGCTACTGATCCCAAAACCTCACAGTGGGGGTTTGGGTTTTAGCTCTTAACAGAGCCATTCTAGAGCTCTTAGGAGATATTGAACATTTCTCGGTTGTTAAAATTGACCAAAATGAGTGAACAGTGAGTGCTGCATTATAATTCAATTTCTTTGGACAGATGATCATGTGGGGAGACAGCTGCCAATGTCTAATTTGCTAATGTTCCTAAGCTTGTTAATGCCCCAAGACTGATTTTCCAGTTTTTTGGTTTTCCAGTTTTTTGGTTTTCCAGTTTTTTGGTTTTCCATTTTTTCACTCAAAGCATCATTGATAAAATCAGTTTGGAAAAAAATCAGTTCAGGGACCGCGGAGCCGGGGGGGCTAGGGGGGCTGTAGCCCCCCCAATATTTTCCGGACCGGAAGTTTGATCGGCTGCATTAACAAACATGGCGGCTAATTTAAAGTACTCCATTTCAACCTAAAAACTTTGAATTCCCAAAGAAGAATTATGGCATTTCAGTCAACATTGATTAATCTATTCCCCTGGATTCACTGCAACGAAGAAAATTACTCGGTTTTATGTTTTATTTGTTCAAAACAGAATGCTAAAAATTACTTGTCAGGGTCAACCTATACAAGGATAGTGAATCGAATTTCATTCAGCTTTTGAAACTAATTAAGAAGCAAAGATGATCCTGTTCTATTTGAGTGGATTCAAAGGCAAAATGTGGAAAAATTAATATATGAGCCATGACATTCAAAATGAGATTCTCTCAAAAATGGTACATCAAGTACAAAGAGATCTTGTCAATGATATAGGATGCAACTTTTTTTCAATAAAGCTGATGAGTATACCGATATCAGTAACCTTGAACAACTAACTATTTGTCTTCGATGGGTTGATGAGATGCTCGATGTACAGTACGAAGACTTTCTTGGGTTTTATAGGGTTCCTAACATTGCATCTGACACATGTGGTATCGGTCATAAAAGATGCCTTTATCAGACTAGCTAATAGGATTTCTAAAATCCGAAGAGATTTCCTTGCAAATGGAATATTTGAAAGAAAATTACGCGGACGATATAATGCATGCCCAATTGGATATCTTTAAACTGCTAATGAAGAACACTAAGATAATTTGTTTTTCGTATGTCCTAAATGCGGTGAAAAATCTTGCTATACTCATGCTGGTAAAATCTTGCATATAATCTTGCATATAATCATGTGGGGGAAGAATACACCCATGACGTCAGCCCCCCCAAAATAAAAATGCTCCGCGGTCCCTGCAGTTTGCAAATGTAGAGGGTAGATTGTTATCCACCTTTAACATACTTTATAGGCATAGTTAATAGAAACACTGTCAGTGTTTCTATTAACTATGGTATAGGTAAGGAAAATCTTAAACAGGTTTGCTTTGCAGGAGGTGTCATCAAAGAAGCTTTGTGGTTATCTGGAAAAGTTAGGTGGTACGTCCTGTATAACATTTTAATAGTGTAATTTAATACATGTCATAAAATGTACTGTATGTATTGAATATACATTGTTTTTAACACAATTGCCTTAGAGTGTTCTTGTATAAGTTAGCAATATATTTTGTAGTATAAGTGGCATATATATACATTTGCTAACAATATTACATTTTTTTAAATTTTATTTTATCTTATTTCAGAAAAAGGAATAATAAAAACATGGAAAAGAAGATGGTAATTTGTCACCTTTAATAATTGTTAAGACTGAAAATCATCTTTCCAGTACAATTTCTAGTATCTGCACCTATTGAGAATGACATGATTCCAGGGCTGCCAAGAGACAGGATGGGCCCCGGGAGAAGGAAAGGTGGCGGGCCACTAGCGTCAGACAAAGCTTGCGTCGAATCGCACTTTGTCGAGATGACGTCAGTAGCCATGTTTGTCCGCATTTACCCATAATTCTTGTGGCCATACCAAAAGAAAATAGTTAATTTGCAATCATTTATGAGTCAAATTTGGTTTGTTTGTCTGCATTTTGAGCTATTAATAACAGCCACTTAAAGGGCTATTTTACTCTCATGCGACTAACGGTATTTATTGACTTTTCTAAACCATTTTAAACACAATTAATTTGACGTTTATCGCAAAAGCAAATGCGTTAGATCAACAGTAACAAACTAATAATTTATATTTTATTAAATTAACATGCCGCTTTACGGGCCTTTTTTGAGCAAACGTGTCAATTACCCCAGTAAAGTCAATCTTTTTTGTCAACTCTCAACACTGAGAACAGCAAGGTCGTTCAGCCTCGCATAAAAAAATGGGCTTGCAGATGTTCCTTTTCTGTTGTGACAGTTGAACTTTTGTGACATGCTCCTGCAACAGTGGATCGTAATGTACAAAAAGCTCCAGAATTCCAAGAAAATTGCCATTGTGGACATCTCCGATCCTCTGAGAAGTTCCACGGAAAGGGAAACCTCTCTGCCCCCAAAAAGTAACAAGTGTATGATCCTTGTGAGAAGCTTCTTCCATTTGTTTGCCTCTGAAAGAATGCTTCTATCAAGGAGGTCATTGAAATCTACAGGCTGCTGATATACATCACTCTAATTCGCACCATACTATGTAGCACTTTTTATGTGCAGCACTCATGTATTGGAAGCCTGTCGAATAGTTTCCTCCACCTGTTTTCACTTTCCCATCCACCTTGTGATGCTAATGTTGACTGAGCTGAATGTTGGATGGTATGAGAGAACAGTCTATATGGCAGGCAGAATAACGCATTGTTGGTGGGACTGAAAACGAGCCATCTTCTGGGATAACTCCCAGTTCGCCATTCAGCTTCTTTGCATTCAGGACAGAACTTTGGAAATGCTTGCCATCAATATCACAAGGAAACTCCTTCGGGTGTGGTAGATGTCCTTGTTGGACAATCCCTTCTACGTAGGAGACAGTGATGACGTTTTGATGTCGAATCCGACATTTTTGGGCTTGATAGATCCTACTGTTCTGAAATTTGTTGAGTGAATGGCTGCAGAATTGGCTCTTCGTGTGACTCATCCACTTCATTTTCTAAGAACCTTGATCTTCAGTGGTTTTGAGGGAAAGTGACGGTTCAGACTGAACATCACTTGGTGCATCTTTTTCTTGTGCTTCAATTGTCATTTCTGTTGAGGAGGATATGCTGTAGGTTTGTAGCTTTTTTCACTTTGGCATGGGCCCAGGTTTTGCGTCACGAGGAATTCTCCGACGCAGGGGCTAAGGTTCCCGACAGGGGGGCTAACAGGTAGTGGTAATTCTTCTAGGGTGGTCTGGCGGCATGTTCCCCCAAGGAATTTTTGATTTTCTAAGCCTCTGTAACCCCCCTCTGGCACCACCCCTGCTTCAGGCCCCTTACGGGACCCAGGGCCCCATAATTTACATGGCGTTGTTGACATTCATGGCTCGGAGCAGTTGCCCTGGCTCCGCCCCCTCTCGGCGGTCCTGCATGAGCAGTATACCAGGGCTCAAGATTTGCGGTATCCCAATATCCACGGGATACTATATTTTAATTTTGGATATTGCATATCATAGGCTTAGTATCCCGACGGGATACTATAAAAAATTTGAATTTCCGATCCAAACTCCGAAGTCTACATTTTTGCGAAATGTTCGACAAAATAGCTCTGTTTCTTCCGTAATAGGCTTAGTATCCCGACGGGATACTATAAAAAATTTGAATTTCCGATCCAAACTCCGAAGTCTACATTTTGGCGAAATGTTCGACAAAATAGCTCTGTTTCTTCCGTGTATTGTTTTTTGTTGTTTGTCGCGTGAATAGGTAATGGTCTGGGCACAAGATTAATTCTCAACATACAGTACGCTAAATTGTAGAATACCCGTCCACTTTCGCTATTTGTATCTGTTGACAGTTAGTAAAAGGGTCAAATTACGGAAAGTTCATCATATACAATTGCTTCGTTCTATTTTAAAACCCCATTTCATTTGATAACAATCAACCAGTACACACAGTATAAACCTTCGACATTATATTTAAAGACATTTTAGAGCATCCTGGTTTGTATTTCTGCCTTAAATGCGGTTTCAAAAGTGAACGGGTATTCTATAATTGCTCCCCTGTTTTTTGGATATTTTAACTATCCAAATCTGGGATACTAAATTTCAAAGAGGGACACCAGATTTTAAGGTGTTGGTATCCACTTGGATACTGGTAAAAAATTTAAATCTTGAGCCCTGAGTATACCGGTAGTGGAGGACATATAGTAAAGGGATATATGGTGAAATGTTACCAAGTGTATGTGAAATGACTGAAATTTTTTGAAGGTTTGTGTATCAAGCAAGAAGATGCCTGTTATACTATTACAGAAACCCTGATGATCAGTCAGAGTTAGGGTAAGTACTAAGTACATTGTATGCTTGTTTATGTTCACGGCTGGACATCAAGTGCAAGAACAAATATATTTCTGAGCCCCAGACAGTGATCAAACCTGACATTATTTGTTTGGATTATGTGTTATGTGCTAACTGGACAAATGTTCCAAAAACATTTTAACCCAGAGTATTAGCATCAAACTATGTCTAGCAACCTATATTTGCATCCTACCAATCTGGCTCTGTTTTAATTTTAGAAATATCAATATAAGTGATGCCATCTTTACCATGAATATATCATCTGGACGAATGGACCAGTTTGACATTCAGTAAATATTTAATGTTTTTTTTCTACTAATCATCGTACGTTTCAGGCACACGCACAAAAATACTTGGAAGAACAAACCAATCTGGCCTGAATTTTGTGTCACATTCACATTAATTTATATAATGTATTATTTATGAATTGGCCAAGTTTTTGTAAATTTTATAATAATAATAATAAAAGTCTTTATTAGCAAGAATAGTCACAACAGACGTGTGGCTTTACAAAAGATACAAATAATAGTTCCTACAATTCCATAATAGTAATAGTAATACTAAAGAAAGTTCCTCATTACTACACAAACTGAAAGAGACATCTGTTTACAAAGGATCTCTTAAATCTCTCTGTCCTGATCTTAGGAAGGATAAAATCGTGTCCACGCTTTCTAAGAATCCTGGGCCTCTTGGGAGGCAACAAATCATATAATACATGACAAGTGTTTTCTGAAATTACTTTCCATAGCTTGCTGTCTCTCACTCTAATTATCTCTGACATCATACTGCGCTTGGACGTATAACATAAACGAAAGGGCCGATTTAGAAACTTATCAATACGATCCAATTAATTAACCCTTGTAGGCGGAGCTCCAAACCTCTATTCCATACAGAATTAGGGCCATGATAAGCGAATCAAATAGCTTACTTATTTGATCTTTAGGATATCATATCCGTAAAATTTACAAACTCGTAATATATACAAGCGACTGCTAGCTTTGGTTAATAAGCTATCAATTTGAAGGTCCCAGTTACAGGGATTTTCATGAAATGTTATATACCCAAAAGTTTAAGTAGGAATAAGGGGTGGTAATGGTTTGGTACCCTTACAAAAAAATCCTATAGGATCCTTAGGAATTCCTATAGGAAAATTGCATTTCCTAAGGAAATGGGCAAAAATCTAATAAGAATAAATTTCCTATAGGATTTCCTATAGGAATTCCAATAGGAAATTTAAAATCCTATAGGAATAGCTATAGGATCCTATAGGATTTGGGAAAAAATCTAATAGGAATAATTCCTATAGGAATTCCTATTGAATTTTTTTGTAAGGGTAGTTCTACCTCACACCACCATCTCCCACATTGTCTTCGTCAGGTTCAGCGACATACGATTACTCAGTGCCCAACTCTCAATGTTATAACATATGCAACGATCTTAATTTCTCTGATCCTGATTGAAATTTGATCTGAAATCTTTGATAAGCAGCTGGCTAATTGAATATTAATTTGCAGAACTCCAACCCGTGATTATCATCTGCAAGCTCAAGACCAACAAACCGCATTGTATTGGCTTCAAGAGCTTCAGGTATTATCAACAGTAGACTCTCTTAATTGTGCCTAATTTTTTATGGAAGGGTTAACTTTTATTTTGATCAGGAGAAATGATATTCAGAATTTCAAAACTAATTGTTTTCTAGGCCCGAAGACGCGAGTACAGCAAAAAAATCACAGCAATGTGTCATGATAACAGTGAAGTTAACATTTCTTCACGAGTAAGAATTTTTTATTTGTTTTGTTATAGTATAGCAATGAGGGTATAAACCTGAAGAACTAGTCTCATACATGCAAACTCTGTATTATTAATTAACTGTCAAAACGTTCAACTTTGTTGTAATACTGTAGACTTCCGTTTACTTCTAGGTTGTTTCTGAACCTTGTGAATCTTCTGGATTAATAGCAGGAGTTGGTGGGGAGCAAATTCAAGAAGAAGGTGGGTTTTTTGTTCCAACAGATTTATTATGAAACAACTTACAAAGTACTAAGACCAATTGATAGTACCGTGAAACAATTTGGTGTGGAGGTTCAAAGTGTACATCAACAACAGAGACAATAAATTTAATTAAACAATCCTAAAATGTACCCATTGTAATCTCAATTGTTGGAGCATATGTGTATCTCACAATATCTCACAACAATTGGGTTGTCAGGATTTAATTTATGTTGCACTTGGAAATTTTCTGAGATTGGTATGAAAACTACTGTAGTAAAAAATGCAATCCTAAATTCATTAATTTGTACTTTTTGTTATTCTTTTGGCAGTTACATGAAAAGCTGTACAGTATATATGTATTTTGTGTGTCTTTACTAGATGATGATACTTTTGAATCTATTCCTGCACCAGAGACAGTTGGAGAAAATGCTGCAAAATATTCACAAGACAGTCGACCTGGACTCCAAAAGCTTGTAAACTTAATGTGTGTAATGTTACATATCACTTTTGTAATCAGTACAGGGAGTAAGCTAGGACAAAAAAATCACACAGTTTTCTCAAAATTTGGGTCTGCCAAAATATATATTATTTATAATATTTATAAATCTCATAACGTAACTATAAACATAACTAAACTTTAAAAGCAGCTTGGGTGTGGTCATCAGCAATGACCTTAAGTGGTCCTCCATATTGCTAAATGTGTTGCTAAAGCTAATCATATGCTTGGGTTTCTTCGCAGGAACTGTACTCAAATGTCCGTTGCCGTCGTCTACTTTATTTAGCGCTCGTGCGTTCTCACTTGTCTTACGGCAGTGAAATCTGGGCTCCTCAGGACAAGTCACTTCTTGAGGGTGTTCAGAGACGAGCCACTAAATTCATACTCCAAGATTATGAATCGTCTTACCCTGACCGTCTTAAAAGGCTTAACTTATTACCGATATCATATTGGCTTGAAATTAAGGATCTTCTCTTCTTTTTTAAGTGCAAACAAGGTCTCTACGATCTAGATATCTCCCGTTTTGTTACTTTTTCTTCTATTCGCTCGTCTCGCACTCTTTCAAGTCAAAACAACTTGCTTGAAGCCAATCCTTGTAGGACTTCTCTTTTTAGAAATTATTTTTTCAACAGAATTGTATTTCTCTGGAACCATATCTCTCCGATAGTTCGCAATAGTACTTCTGTTTCCATTTTTAAACATAAACTTTATATTCACTACTCTTCTAAGTTAGACTCCAATTTCGATGTTAATAGACTGCGCACCTGGAAAAGTTTCTGTTCTAAATGTCGTTCTTTCAATCCAAGCTGTTGCTCTTAAATCTTTATTCTTATGTAATTTGTGTATTAGTTTTTATATTGTGTTTTTACTTAAATATGTTTATTATGTAATTTTTTGTTCGGTTGGTCTTCACATGGGACTCCTGTCCTGTTGATCATTCCTTCAATCATGTTCAAGTATTGCGCTCTTTATTTACTGTATATTTGCATTCTTGTATGGTTGTAAAGTTAATAAATAAATAAAGCTCTATACACTTGTTAGCACACACTTCCAACCCCCTTATAGCTCTATGCTTCGCTTTGTTGACTTGCGTTGCTGTCACTCTAATTCAGGTCAGTGGCGACACTATGGGTGTACAAACGCTGCGCCGCACCGGGGCCAAGGGGGCCTATCCAAGCCCCAATTAAACTATTAACAGAATGCACGGGTCTTCTTTAGATTTTACTCAAAAGTGCTCTCAAAATGCAGGAAATGCCATTTCAGAGACCCTAATTTCCGGCGGATAATCACCCCGGAGCCTCTACATATGTCATTACTTTGTGGAAGGGGGGTCCAAATCTTTTTTGCACCGGGGCCCACACCCACGTAGTGCCGCCACTGATTCAGGTAAATACAATACAGATATTTTTTTCTTCTGGCTTACATTCTGCAGTAGTAATAACATAGCTGTAGTAGTTTTGTGTAGCTCCAGGTATGACTGCAATACTCTGTTTCATTTTCATATTTATTTAGTAAACGCACATCAACAGAACGCCCTACTGAGCTGCAAAGGAGGTGAAACATTCATTAATTTTTGTGAATCAGTGTGCATGTAAAGTTAAAATTAATTTACTTTTAAATGCTTACAGTATCTCATATTTGAGCTTTGAAACACATGTATCGTTATAATAATTTTTGGCAATTTCTGATAAAAATTGCTTACCATATTTTCTGGGTAATCCGATTACCCGCACGGCGTATATTAACCCGCACAGTCACGAAAATATCACTTTTCGAAAAATAAATCCGCGTTTTGCCCGCACCGTTAGATAAACCCGCAGATTCTAAAATTAGTTTGAGAATTATAATGTAAAACGGAAAAACATATTTTTTAGAAAAAATAACATGCGACATGCACAAATTTTTTGTCAAACATTTGTAAAACGTGTAACAATAGTTACGAGTAAAAAACAACTACCGGTACGAGCACAAGATTAAACATTGGTATAATGATTACATGTAATAATATTTATATATAAAGTACTGCTCTAATGAAAGTTAACCTTGAGAATCGAGCACGATTCGAGTTTGAGCGAGAAACGCGCGAGGTTCGAGACACTGAAGAAAATAATTTTACGCGAAATTTTCAAGAATCGCGAACGTTTTGATGCGAGCGCGATTCTCGAATGTTTGGCTTGACCGAGCACAATACTCGAATGTTCTTGAGCGAGTGCATGGCGAGGATTTCACTCTGACGATGGGATACATGTAGTTATTGTATATAGTTGTTCAGATTTGATTATCTACGATGGCGAGACTTTCCTCTTACGTGAAACACCTCTTACATGAAATAGATTGACGATTCACGCATTGCTTTAATCACTTTGTTATGTCTCAGTCTTATATAAGTTAACAGATTACCGGCCGCACCACCGTATTACCCGCACTGATTACGTTTTACATCAAAATCAACAGATAAACCGCGGGTAATCGCCCAGAAAATACGGTAATATACCGTAGAATCCCGCTTTTAAGCCCCCCCGATTATAAGCCCCCCTCGATTATAAGCCCCCCCCGATTATAAGCCCACCATTTCAAACCCTCATTAGCACCTTTTATAGTAAAAATAACAACGAAAAAACAGAGAAACAGCGCAACTAGCGTTGAAACAAAAGTTTCAACATTCTCATTATGGCAAGTTAATTGGATAACTGCTGTAACGTAGGTGACATTACTAAAATTTCAGAGTTCAGTACTTCAGTTGGCGTTATGTCTCCTTACGATGCATTTTGTGCTTGTCGTATTCTTTTCTTCACATCGACTTTGTGCTTCTTGTCTTTCAATGCCGACGAATCGATTTTGAGTTTCATCTTAACAGTGATGACGATGACGACGAAGATCATTTCGAGGCAGCTACATAACTTGTGTAGCAGATTTTGTTATAGACATACGCGACGTTTTCCACATTATAACTTCTGGTTACTATTTGTTACTTTTATAGAAATTTGAAGCAGTATAACTTGAACTTTTAAGTTGCGCCGGGGTTTTTAATAACGTTTCATATGGAATGGATTGTTTTTGGAATGGTTCTCTGGCCAAAATCAGAAATCTTTATTTGTTATTGTTTTTGCACTTGCGATATTAAGCAAAACGTCGAGTAATAAAGTGCCAACATAGTTGTCTGTTGCGTTTTGAAACGTTTTTTCTATCCCGCTTATTAGCCCTCCGGTTATAAGCCCCCCGGTTATAAGCCCCCGGTTATAAGACCCCCGGTTATAAGCCCACTCAAAACCCCCTTACGAAGTTGTATAAGCCCAGGGATTATAAGCGGGATTCTACGGTATTATCATCAGCTAAAGTTTCATCTTAATGCCTTTCCCCCTGCTAAACATGGTCTACTATTTACAGAAAGTGACGTCAACTCAAATGTTATACAGTGATTCGGCTTATGATATTTTGCGAAACGAAACAGATTTGCGAAACGAAACAACAATTTGCAAAACGTGTCTTAAAGCCAGTTAGGCGGGGGTTATGGTTAGAAAACTTGTTAGGTGGGTGGTTAGGATCTTTGTTCTTTTGGGGTCAGTAATTATAAAAATCCACCTCGTTAGGAAAATTGTTGTTTCGTTTTGCCATAGTCAATCGAGATATGGTCTGGAAACTCGGCAAACTTCAAAGCGACTATAATGAGCTACATGTACGTTTTGATGTTGAACCGTACCTTACACCGTGCACATCCTTTGTTTTAGGTTTATTAATATTTAAACAACACGGTTGAGCGATTAAACCCAAACGATTCTATTGGATGATTGCTTCATTATACTAAAATACAATAGGTTCAGTGACCGTGCACCGTGCACAAAATTGCATAAAGACGAACAAAAAGATAGAACAAAGACTTTAGCTGAGTTTCCAGACCATATCTCGATTGACTATGGTTTTGCAAACCTGTTTCGTTTCGCAAAACACCATAAGCCCAGTGATTCAACAGTGAAATACAAAGAAAGTTTGGGAATTGAATAAATGTTTTTCAATTTTGAGAGCAAATTCTCTTTGTATTTCACTGTTGAGTCACTCATGTGCAATGTATTTTGTATGTCCCTGGGTTGATGTCGCGTCTTCCTGTGAATAATACCATATATTTGACTGATTAAAGTGCCCCGGATAGAACTCGCCAACGGCCTGCGTGCAAACAAAATAAAATCTCTTTAGCTACTAGCGCCACGATATTTTGTGAAGAGCCTCGTTCGTCAATCATCATATAACGTGTTCTGCTTTACTGATGAACTTCTGGCAGTTGTTAGTTTATCGACTGTTATATAATGTCAACTTTTTGTGTTCATATTTAACTGCATTTTTATGCAAGCCTTGTACAGAGAACTATGTTATACAACTAGTTTATCTTTACTGTATGTTCAACTGCATTTTTTATGTAACTGTTGAACTTACATGTGTTGACTTCAATATTAACTGTTCAACTTACATCTGATTCTGTTGACTTACATCTGTTGACTTCAATAAGCCCGCCACTTATTTGTGCTATTTTTCACAATATCGCAACTGCCTTGAATTTTGAGGCAGCACTTTCCTTGCGATAGTAACTTCTAGTATAATAGTGTATCTGTTGCAAATATGTTTTGTTTTTATTATCACTTTAGTTGTTCATTATCAAATGAGCCATCAACAAAGAGATCGTCAAGAATGTTTGTATTAGATGATGTCAATAATTTATAGAAATTTGCCTTGATATTCTGACCAGATAGAGACAACACAGGCCTGGAAATAGTTTTTCTGACATTACCGGACATTTTGACGGGTAGACTTGGCACTTCTACGGGTCATACGAATTTTTTACCGGACATTAATCAAAATGTATAGTTTTGTATTGAGAACTTACACTCACTGCAGTGCATTGCTTGTAGTGTCAAAATTCATTGCATTTTGTGATGACAACATGGGCGGTATACAGTTGTCAAGAATCATAATAATGTGAATTGTACTAATGGAAACCAAATTTCAACCGGACAGCTTGACCGGCAAGAAAACGATCTTGCCGGTCAAAGGAAATTTGGTGCCGGTCATTGTCCGATGACCGGCGCTTAGTTCCAGGCCTGCAACACGATATATATTTTGGCATCTACATGCAGTAACCTGATATTTATTTTTTTCGTTTAATTTACTTTTATTAATACGCTTTCTGTTGGAAAATAATGTAATATTAATGTACCAATTTAAAAGTCATTTTATTACTGTAATAAAAATTTACTTTGGATTCATAGAATTTAAGAACAACACCAAATAACTTCGTTCATTGAAGTGAAATAATAAATTTATGGTTACCAAATTTTAAGCTTATTTCCTCAAGTTTGACCGTTTTACATGACCGCCATTAATGCGTTGTCACCATTGGGCTATTCCATTTAATAGCCCTATCGAGGACACTGGAATTCTTCAGGGGTTGAGTAGAAAAAATTGAATTCTTCAGCAGGGCTCAAAATAACGGCCGGTAGGTCGCCGGTCAAAATGACCGGTCAACTTGATTTTAACTCGGTCAAAATCTGTTTTTGACCGGTCATTAATACGCATACACTTACAGTGAAACAAATAATAACGAATTTGTTTCGAGAAATCGCTTTTATTGTTTCATGTTTTAAACGCTCAAGACGTTAGCAATCACATTGTAAAAGTGAACAGGCACCAACCCTATATTTACGTTTTGCACAAGATCAAACAATGTTTTTGTCGTACGTAACTTGACGTACAGTACTTACAGTGAATTTGCGTACTCGCCATGAAATATACAGTCTTTCTCTGACAAGATTTCAGCAGATATTCCGAAGAGAAAAAACGATTTGAAATTCTATCGGAAGGCATACAAATGTGTCGACCGGTCAAAATGACCGGTGAGGTAAAAAAGTGACCGGTCAAGAGGCATTTTTGGCCGGTCATTGTCCGTTGACCGGCCGTTATTTTGAGCCCTGTTCAGGGTAACTATCAATTTCTTCAGGGTAATAGCTGTAAGATAGGAATTCTTCAGGGAACTGTTGTAAGATAGGAATTCTTCAGGGATCTGTTGTAAGATAGGAATTCTTCAGGGAACTGTTGTAAGATAGGAATTCTTCAGGGAACTGTTGTAAGATAGGAATTCTTCAGGGAACTGTTGTAAGATAGGAATTCTTCAGGGAACTGTTGTAAGATAGGAATTATTCAGGGTTATATATAAACCCTTGTCCTCGATAAGGGGGATACGGTTATTAAATGGAATAGCCCATTTGTGCGGAAAAGAAGCTCAAAGTTGGCAGTCTTAAATTTATTATCTTGCTTTAATGTTAAGTGAGTGTACTTTATTTGGTGTTATACTTTGATTTTCTGATAAAACATTGCAACACAATTTTTCATTGTAGTAGCACTTTTAACTTTTGTCATATAATGTCTTCATTTTTATTTACAAAGATTTTCAGTAAGTCGTGGTTCATCATCAGGTGCCGACAAGACAGTACCAGAGTGTCCTCAGTGTAAAAAGGTTTGTTTCAAAAGTAAAATATTTTAGAAATATATTCCGTCCGAATTTTTAGCAGTTAAGTCAAAGTAATTATACAGTGTGTAACACTGTAGAAAATAGTTAGATCCCAAAATCACTCAGTGTTGGAAAATAGGTAAAGGTGTCGTCCAGTCCGTTCTGCGCATGTGTGATATTTCAAACGTGCCGGACTCCATATGTCAACAATCTTCAACGGAATAGATTTGCGACAGTTCGAAAGCGAGTATTCGTCAAAGGTGGCGAAGGCGCGAATGGTAGTTAAATATATTATCCACATTTAGGAACAGAACAGCTTCTTATATATCATGCTTTTTAGGCAGAAAAGCCAAGCGTGGAAAACAAATCCGCAATACTTCATGTTCAATGTTTATATAATGCAATGTAAACAAACGATGTAAACAGAAACGTGGACATGTGCAGAACGGACTTGACGGCACCTTTAAATCACAAATTTACTCGTAATAGCTTGACAGCTTATCAATCAACAGTTCTTCTGCTATCAGAAGTTCCAAAAAATTTCCAAAGCGGAAGTACGCCCCTTTTTTACTTATCTTAAAAATAATTAGCATAATTTCCGGCAACACTTTGCGATAAAATTCTCTTGACTTTTCATTAAATATTTTGTGTTATCATGTTTTAAAATTGTGCGTACCTATTTTGTTACACGTAAGGTACTCTGAAAGATGCGTTGATTCGTTGTTTTTTTGTTACTATTTCAGCTGAATTTACAGCTAGAAACCTGTACTGCACGTCTTGAGGAAGTACAAGAGTAAGTCATTACATGAACTCTAGCAGTGCCAACCAAAACTGTTTTTAAATTTAAAAATTTTTAAATTTTGATCATTGTTAATATTTGTATTAAATAGATATTCTCAAGTAAGAGAAGACACTATCAACTCTCTCAATACTTTTATAAGGTGGGTTAATTTCCAATGTCCAGACGTTCATAATTTAAAAGGTTCAAACCGAGATTTTTATTGTTTTCGAGTGTTTGGAGTCCCCTGATGAAACACGACAAACGAGTGTTTGATCTTGCTTCTCAACCGAGTATTATTTTAACTGGATGTTTACAAAGCTGAACCTTTTGTGACAGTGATCACCAAGGGGTACAAGATTTATTCACACAAACGTTGTTTGTCTCGAGATAAATGACCAAAGGCAAAGCCGTCGGTTTGACTTAATATCGCTTTTAAACGGCCAAAAGCTACCATTCATTTCAATATTTTGCCGAACACACATTCAAGCAATTTATAGAGGCATTCGGTAGAGCAATTTAAAGGTTTCAATTGAAAAAGGAGAAGCACCGTGCCCAACCTCGTTCCCAGGGCATTTTGTCTCCACGGTGGAAGGTCGGCGAAAATGGAATTTCCATATGTACTTCTAGTACGTATTCCATATAAGGAAGTGACCGACGAGCAAATAGAAGGCATCAACGAACAAATACATGGCACTCGTACCAGCCCACTGGATGTGAGATTATTAACACGTTACGATATGTTCGATTATCCGCTCTTTTTAAGAAAACTACGTTCGCTAGCAGGATAAGCTGTACGCATATTGTAAACAGATAATTTATCTTTGTTTTAATATATATTGTAGCTTTGGGATTTGATTATTTCTCAAGAAAACGTTCGTCGAAGACAGCCGTGTTTTTGTTTACAAGATGGTATCCGTATTAGGAAAATTATATTTTGGCATGTTCGATTATCCGCGCTTTTAAAGAGAACTAAATTAGCTACCGGGATAAAGCTGTACGTATGTTGTAAATAGATAATTTAACTTTCCTTTGATATATTCTATAGCTTTGGGGGTGGTTTATTTCTCAAGAAAACGTTTGCCAAAGGGTTAGGACCTTTGTTGTTTTGGGGTCGGTTTACAATCCAATTAACTAGGAGGCTGGTACGAGGGTTGAACGTGTCAGCTATTTGCTCGTTAATTCACTCTATTTGCTCGTCAATGCCTTCTATTTGTGCTTCCTTATAAGGAATACGTACTACAGTGTGTATAAAAAAACCCGCTACCCTTAGAAAATGAATTAGCATTCTTAAAGAGACCTATTGTAATTTAAAAAAAAATTATACACCTGGGAAATTAAGATGGTCCAAGCGCTGCGTTAATCAAGAAGAGAGAAAGCAGTTTTCAATACGAATGCAATCCAAGTTATTTTTGCGCATTCGTTGCTCAAAGGTGTCTAAGCCTTCAAACTATTACAATGGGTTCTTTGAAAAAAATGCTAATTCACAGTTGCTTCCGGTAGCGGTTTTTTTTATACACACTGTAGATACCCCTATCGGAATTTCTGGGTGTTTAGATATGATAATTTTTGTGGTCTTTGTTCCATTGCCTTTGTCTACTTTGTTACCTGAATAATTGAAAAATATTCAATGCTGTTCAGAGTTGTTCCATGTCATCATTCGTGGGCATAAAAGCAGCTAACAAGCTTAATAATCCACCATACATCCATGGTTATCTCTTACAAAAGGTATGAAGAAGCATGTATCCAATTTAGCGAAAGCTATCACTTCTAATTTGCTGTAAAATTTGAGGACAGCATTCAGATTTAGATGAATAAATTATACTCGGCTGAATTAATTGAGTTTTATGACAAGCCAATCGCATTATAGAATGGACCAGCCGATCCCGGGGCCATTTTCGCCGACCTTCCGCCGTCGAGGCAAAATACCCTGGGTACGAGGTTGGCACCGTGCCTTTTATTTTATCGTTAGGAGATTGTAAAGTTTTATAATAATGCAAATGAGTGTTTTATCTCTGTGTTTTGACTCTGTGTTTTGACTAGGATGAATCTTGATGTCCAATAGACCGATTGCAAAACTCCCTGAAAGCGAGGCTTTTCTGTGGTTACCGTTGCTAGGGCCCGATTCACGTTTGTTCATTGGCCATTGTTATATGTCTGACAATTTTCACCCAATAAAATATCGTGAATCGGGCCCTAGCAACGGTAACCACCGAGAAGCCTCGCTTCCAGGGCGTTTTGCAATCGGTCTCAAGATCTTTAGTGATCTTGATGCGCCTTCCAGTTGGACATCAAGATTCATCCTCATCAAAACACAGTGAACCAAGGCCTTTACCTGGTACTTCAATTGGCTGATAATCTCATGAATTATTATGAGGTTGAGAAGTAATATATGAAACACGAGGAAGAGTGTTTCATCAGGATATCTAAACACCGAGACGTTTGTTGAAACTTCGAGGTGTTTGGATATCCTGATAAAACACTCTTCCGAGTGTTTCATATTACATCTCAAATAAATCAGTATTTTAAGAGAAAATCGAGGTGAAAGTTGGCTTAATTTATGTAATTTCTTCCTCCGATATCCAAACCACCGTCTCGGTGCTGATTTCCTTTGTTTTCGCCTCATGAATTACTAATGAGTTTGAGATGACCATCTCTCGATCGACTATGGTCTGTTAGCCGTATCACAATTTATTGTGCTTAAACTTTGTTTTTTTCTTTCCTTTCTTCAATAGAGAGGTAGTTCTGGAAAAGAGCTCTAGGTCTGTATTTTGGAAGCTTTATATGTTATAAACAGTTTGCATGCATTAAAACTGTATTATATATCGAAACTTTATCATATTGAATACAGTAAGTTATTTCAAGGCATATTTTAACATTATTATAACCCCCCACTCACACAAAATCATCTACTCATTACCATACGTAAATCGTTACAGCAGACATGTCAGGCAATACATTGGGTCGGTCACAGTGTGAATGATTTGATTCTTTGACGAAACAATGCTAGGTTCACTTGGTTCAGCTATAAAGTTTGAAGACCTTGAACACAAAATGACCTTTAATTTACACAAAGTAATGCAGTTAATGCATGGTCCAATGTAGTGCGGGCGCATGCGAAACGTCAAGTGCATTACAACTACAACATTAACTTGAGATAACAGTTAAACTTCACTTCAGTACAAGTGTGTCAACGTAGTACATAATACATTAAAACACTTTTTCCAAATCTTGTTTTAGTAACTTATTTCAAGCAATATTCGGTATACACACTGTACTAAGTTAAAAGTGTGACGTTAAATATTATAATATTCATAATTATGTAAAATCTCCACCCAAAATGCAGGAAATGGCATTTCAGTAGCCTGTGTACAGCCTGAATATACACCTGTAATACAATGTATTACGACGAAAAAATTGTTGAGGCGAGCGCGATTTGAACTCGCACCTTCGGGATTCCGGTCCGCTTCTCTACCTATAGTTAAGCTACCGGTAAAATTAGCACACTGTTCGATAGAGGTATCTAGTACGTATTCCTTATAAGGAAGCTCAAATAGAAGGCATTGACGAGCAAATAGAGTGAATTAATGAGCAAATAGCTGACACGTTCAACCCTCGTACCAGCCTCCTTGTTAATTGGATTGTAACCGACCCGAAAACAACAAAGGTCCTAACCCTTTGTCAAACGTTTTCTTTAGAAATAAACCAACCCCAAAGCTACAGAATATATCAAAGGAAAGTTAAATGATCTATTTACAACATACGTACAGCTTTATCCCGGCAGCTAACTTAGTTCTCTTTAAAAGCGCGGATAATCGAACATGCCAAAATATAATTTTCCTAATACGGATACCATCTTGTAAACAAAAACACGGCTGTCTTCGACGAACGTTTTCTTGAGAAATAATTAACTCCCAAAGCTACAATATATATTAAAAGAAAGATAAAAATCTGTTTACAATATGCGTACAGCTTATCCTGCCAGCGAATGTAGTTTTCTTAAAAAGAGCGGATAATCGAACATATCGTAACGTGCTAATAATCCCACATCCAGCGGGCTGGTACGAGTGCCATGTATTTGTTCGTTAATGCCTTCTATTTGCTCGTCAATGCCTTCTATTTGCTCGTCGGTCACTTCCTTATATGGAATACGTACTAGAAGTACATATGTACTGTTCCCAGTTGACGCATTGAAAATTTACGTAATTGGAGGATTGGTGCCCACCTTCAGGCACCACAGCCCACCTTCAGGCACCAGTCACACTGTCAAAGCAGTGGAATTTATACTTACCTAGCATTTCCTTAGGTGTGGGAGGGTGGGACAACAAAGCGCAAGAGCATGAGCTTCCAAAGTTTCCACCAAATGATAGCGCGCGCAAAACCAGTCAAGCTCAGACAACGCTGACAAGACTCTGACAAGCGCTGCGATCTCTTCACATATTTAATTGAGTGACCGCTGACTAACATTGACTCCTTTTTTACCTTGCCTAAATTACACTTAGCCACATTTAAATGCGCGGGATATTTTACCTAACCACTAAGTTACTAACCCTAATCACTTTTGTTCTACGTGATCAATCATAAAACTAGGTAGGTAGGTAGGTACCTACATCGTTTAGTGGTTTTACCGATAATACGATGTATTTTGCGAGAAAAATGCAAGAAACGAGTAAGATGCCCGACCGTATTTATATCGGTAAAACCATTAATTACATGACTGTTCAAATGAAATAGACAGTTCACATCCGACATTTAGATTTTACCTCTACTAAACCTGTTAAACTGGTATAGAAGTGTACAATACGGATTTGACCAGTTCTCTTAGGGGGCTTTCCATTTATATGGTCAGACTGGTTAGTCTGGCCCAGGGTTCGAATTAGTTGAGTAAAAACGATGTGCATTTTTCCAGGAAAACATGATGTCCAAGCGGGCCCTCTCAATATAAAAATAATAATGGTGTGCAAAAAATTGAAATATGCCAAAAGGAATTCTAGGCTAGACATGAGATACGACAAAGATCAAATTTCAGCCGCCATTTTGCACGGGCAGCTCCTGGAAATTATGCGGGAAAGTGATTCGTTCCCAGGGCACTTTAGAACAGACACGCAAAATATGGCGTCGACGACAATGGTCAATCTATTATGGCTTTTCTTTACAATTTTATATTTTTTCACCTTTGGGAAATAGTACTGTTAACTTAACTTATAGTTTTTCAGAACTATTTGTTTGTGTTCAATACTGAGACTATTTTTTTCTGCACATCGTTTTGTAAAGTGATGTGCAACTTTTACTATTTGGGCCAAAACGATGTGCAAATTGCAAATTGCACATTGCACACCATTAATTTGAACCCTGGTCTGGCCATAATGGATCTCCTCTTGATTAGGCCCAAATATTCCTGGCAGACCAGCCGCACTCCTCAAACGTATCGTGTTCCATTTAGCAAGATATTGCTGCAGACAGACCGGTCTGACAGTGTAGTTGGAAAGCCCCGTAAACCTTATTAGGAAAAATGACCTCATTGTTATATAATAATTACCTACATGTATATATGTAACATAATTCACATCACGTTCAGACCATTCCTTGTCAATCTTTCTTTAAAATTCTTTGTTTCAAGGGAGGCCTTGCAGACTGAATCATCGTTAAAAGATAACGACGAGAAAAACAAGTATATCGAAAAGGTGGTGTTTCTGTATTTATTATCCTTTTATTTATTATCCTAATCGGTTGCGTTTCATTCAATATAAAGATATGTTCGTGTTCACTAAACTAGAAATCCTAAAAAAATTGTTTAAATTTTATTCTTTAGCTGGAAAAAAAATTGAGGTAAGTTATCAGTTTTCTCGTCAATTTATCTCGTTAATTTTTGTCTCGATCGATTACGGGAAAGTAATGAATTCCAAATTTGTTTTCAAAATTGAAAACGTTTAAATATTGACCGAGATAACGTTCAAAATAATATACGATGAAGCAGCCTTGGCGATTAATTTCTAAGTCAAATACATATATGGAAAAAGTGATGGTCTCCGAATCAACGTTTCGGCGCTCTAACCTTTGAGCTGCTATTGAGACACGGTCAGAACAGTAAATGATTTCTCCATATACATCTTAAATTCGCCGCTTTCACTCGACACCAACAGGCAGACATCGCATCTAACAATAACGTGGAGCAAAGCCTCTCGAGCGCACTTCCCAAAGTAGCGAAGCGATACACAACTTCTTGTATACAGAGGGCTTTAAGAATAATAATTAATATTATAGAGAGGATTTAATATAGTCAAATACATATATGGAAAAAGTTACTCCCCCAACCGGGAATCGAACCCTGATCTCCAAATCAACGTTTCGAGTGAAAGCGGCGAATTTAATATGCATATGGAGAAATCACTGACTGTTCTGACCGTGTCTCATTAGCTCAAAGGTTAGAGCGCCGAAACGTTGATTCGGAGACCATGGGTTCGATTCCCGGTTGGGGCAGCAGCGCTTGAAATAACTTTCCCAAAGTTCCCGATCATGGTGATCGTCAGTCATGATTTTCCGCTGATCAAATGAAAATCTGGCCGATCGCGAACGTTTTCCTAAGTTCACTACATTGTGACTGTCACTACTAGTAAAATTGCGGTCACAATCTATTTTCACACTCTTTTGATTCTAGATGTGATGACTGAGATAATTTTCTTTCTTCTTGAAATGCCTTTTGATTTCTCCAAAAGATAATACATTATACAGTGAAAAACCACTGCTGAAAATCTCATGCTAGTTCAGACTATATAAGCCGTTCCGAGGATGTATCAGAAATCACTTCGCATAAATTGTAATATGAATCGTAAAAGAATAATCAAAGTGTGCAAACCGTCGTTCAATGATGGTGTAATTACAATGTACTTTCAATTGGTCTGTACATGTGTGGGATCGGGATTCTTGCATTCGCAACAAAACGTCCGCATTGCGCTAAAATTAAACAACGATATCAATCTGTGTCCGTAATAAAAACAACAAGCACTTCAAAAATTCCAACATGTTTATTTGTCTTTTAACTGTACGCGTGCGCATCTTTTTGAATGCCATGGTCCAATATATTTCTTGCCGATCAAGATGATCACCAACCCTGCTTTTCCGCCGATCATAAACAATTTCTTGCCGATCATTGATCGGTGATCCGCGCTTATTTCGAGCCCTGGGACAGTCACTTTTTCCATATATTAATATTAATTAATTTCTAAGTACAATTAATTTTGACTTATTGAAAAAGCATGTATATATGTTTGGGATTATGTAACATTATTATGAACTAACATAACATAATTATGAAGAATTATGTGTGTGTTTATCCCATGATACTAAACATACGAAGTTACGTTTAGAGTGTTTCAATTTGATATTTTATTTATTTATTTAATTTAATATTTATACAGGATGCTCCGCTCACCAATGGTGGTTTTCAGGGAGGTCCTGTCGTAAATATATAAGTAATGTAAATACATGATAGATTATAAAACTATAAGAAGAGAAACGTTACCGCGCTCAAACAAATAAAGTAATTTGAAAATTGGTGAGGTTAGAATAGTTTCTTTAAGTTTGTTTTAAAATATTCTAAACTTGAGGATTCCCTTAGGTCAGTTGACAATAAATTCCAATCGCACACAGAATGATACTTCATTTGCTGTTTACCCCAGTTCGTATGTGGTCGCGGTAGATGAAAATTGTCTCCCCGACGTGTGTTGTAGTTGTGAATGTTGGAAGTCTTCAGAAGTTCAAAATCAAAGTCTGCGATATGTCATTAAAATCTCTTAACTGGAAACCATTATCTCTTCGTCGTCGCTACCATCGTTGTCTCTCAATTTTTAAGCATGTCAACCATAGTAGCAGAGGCGTAGTTAGGAAGATCGAGGATAAGTCTGGCGGCATTGTTCTGTTGAACTTGTAGGCGTTCCATGAGTGTGGAATTATTTTTGTCTCCCCACACTATGTCACTGTAATCAAATAAAGGAAGTGGTGAGTCTAGCATCTAGCATGGAGAGGTAGTAAGTGTTTCACACGACATATTCCCAAAGATATACATGCTTTTTCAGTAAGTCATTATGCAGTGTGACGTCACAGTGAGGATCATTTACATATCAAACAAATCTTAATATCTCAAGAACAAAGTGAGATATGGAAGAGTTGAAAAGGCCAATTTTTATAATTTCTATATTTTTTCAAGTAAGAGTGTTTATTTCGAAGTGAATTTTTCACTGCGTAAACACTTTAAATATGCATGAAATCACTGGGCTCCGAATTTTAAATATGTTCTTGGTTTTTAGTACTCAAAATGAAGAACTCTCAGGTTTAAAAAAAGAAATAGCGATGTTGAAAGAAGTTATATCCAGCAAAGACGAAGTTGTGATGAGGACAACAAACCAGGCTTGTTTTTTTACTTGGATGTTTTGTAGTTTGCTTTTTGTCTGCTTCATGTATACCATGCACGGCTATGGAAATTAAATTAATCTGATGTTTCACAATGTCTTGCTGTAGTTAGCTACTGTGTGTAGCACAGAAGAAGCAACGAACAAGTCAAAAACACCTCCAGAATCTAGTCTTCCTCAAACCAGTGAAAAAAACACTCCGTTTAGCAACCTAGGAAGGTATTCATGAACCGTCGTTTGATTGAAACGCTGTATGTTTAAACTATTGAGCAGCCATGATGTTGGTATAACGTCCTTTAATATTTTAATTTTTAGCAGCGGAGAATCATACCGGTCTTTCGTTTATCACATTGACGATCTTGAGACTGATGAAGAAAAAGTTTGCAAACTGAAGGTTTGTTCATTTTTAAAAGGGAAACTTTAGTTAAAAAAACTAAACTACTTTTTAAATAAAAGGTATTTAAGTATAATGTTCAGAAATATTAATAGTTTCACGGTATCTACTCGAAAATTTAACGTAGGTAAAACATTCCTAGATCTTACTCGAGAAAAAACGTTTTCATTCTCGTATTTTATCCTTCTGGTCGCCGCCATTTTAGAGTTTTTCGACGGCTCAAAATTGAATTTGTTTTTGTTAAATATATTGACATTTTTATTTAGGAGGCGCTCCTAGCTTACATCGCTCAAAATAATTTCTTAAACAGCGAAGTTGTGGAGTTAAACAAATTAAGAAAGAACGACACGGAAAGAATAAGAACATATATCGCGTAAGTTGTGTGCAATATTCAGGATGGTATTTTGAAAATATTCGTACTGTATTACTTCTGAAAATATCGACCACTGGCTGTTGCTTAATGCAATATTTGTTCAATATTCACTGAATTTTCTTTTTTGTTGCAGAAAAAATCAAACTCAAGAAGCAGATTTGTGTCGAATTAAAAGTAAATTTTACCTCCTTGTTCAGGAAGTTCATACACCAGTGAAAGGTAAAATTACTTATTTTGTGTTTTTATTACGTCACTCTAGTTGCGATCACATTATAGAGACCCGGGCAAAGAGACCCGGGCAAAGAGACCCGGGCAAAGAGATCCCGGCAAAGAGACCCGGGCAAACATTCCCGGGCAAACATTCCCTATTATTTAAAGTGCCTATGCAATGAAAAATTCAGTTGTAAAATAACTCTTTAATTTTGTTTGAAAGAACTCTTGAAACTATAAATACTAACCATTTACAACTTTTTCATATCTCACTTCACTCTTGAGATATTAAGATTTATTTGATATGTAAATGATCATACTTATGACATCACAATGCATAATGACTTAATAAAACTCTGCATATCTTTACATTATCACATGAATCGTGTGATGATTTCGGCATATTTGATGTCATTGGATACATCCACGCACATGCACCTGCATTTCAAGTGATTTCATTACATAATCTCAAGGATATATAAGCGTTTTATATAAAGTCATTATGCAGTGTGATGTCATAAGTATGATCATTTACATATTAAACAAATCTTAATATCTAAAGAGTGAAGTGAGATGTGAAAAAGTGGTAAATGGTTAGTCTTTATAGTTTCAAGAGTTCTTTATAAACAAAAGAGTTATTTTACTACTGAATTTTTCATTGCATAGGTAGTAGAACAAGTAGACGAGGTTGATGAAAAAAATTGTACCCTCAACCATGACATCTGCTTCTTCTACTATCTTATATCGTAGTTTAGCAGCAATTGCAGAATATCCCGCCACATCCAGCTACGGAAGTGGCTACGCAGTCATAATCCGTAGTTTGTTTGTTTTTTTACAGATGGCGCACCTGGTTTACCACAAGACATTGTATCACAACTTCTTGATGAGGCCATAGAAATTGAAACTCAGTCAAAGAAGAGTGCTGATGAAAGGTAGATAAATCACGATGAAATAAAGTTAAATTAAACTGCCCATGACTCCAAATACAATATTACTAATATATATTCTACGTGAAGTAAATAGTTGAATACCAAAATATTTTATGATTTGAGTTTTGCGTTGATGTTCTAGAAAGGTTTGTTTGTCAGAAATGCTAATGAGTGTGACGTCATTTACGGCATCATTTCGGATACAATATTCTACTGTTAAAGCAAATTAATCTAACTCAAACATTGATGATGTACTTGACCGCTATAGTAAAGATTTTATCAACTTTTTCACTCAAATCCTCAACCAGTCTATCACACGGAAAGCAGAAAAGAAAGCCAAATGCCGTAAATGACGTCACATCATTAGAATTTCAGTTGAAACAAACCTTTCTAGAAAATCAAGGCAAAGCTCAACTCATAAAATATTTTGGCATTCAACTTTTCACTTCATGTAGCATCTATATCAGTAATATCGTATTTGGGGTCGTGGGCACTTTAAGCTAAATTCACCTAGATAAATTAGTGAGGGAATTATGTACATACTGCAGAAGAAAATTACTGTTGATTGACCTATACATGTACTATATGATTTTATAAAATAATTTTACTCTACGCACGATGTGATTGGTCAGCTTATCGGTCTCGATCAGGCTACGGAGTCTGGAATGACGTCAGTAACTAATGAAATTTGCATTAAATCAAAATCAAAAGCATTTTATATCGTAATTATCCAAAGTATAAGAAATTGTTTCTGAATTATTTTATAAAAATAATAAAATACGTTTGCTTGGGTCTCTATTTAACAATTAGACAACGAGCCCGCGTTTTCTATGAGCAGATAGTTAACGAGGCGGAGCCGAGTTAACTATCGCTCTTAGAAAACAAGGGCGAGTTGTGTAATTGTTTTAGTATAAATTTACAAGTTTCTAACCCAAGAAATAACTTTTATTTCACATTTTAAAATTTTTATTTCACACTTAAAAAAGAGAAATAACAGTCATTTAGCTAAATGTTTTATATTTTGCAATCTCTCCATTATTTTTCGTTCCCTTTCTTAATGATGCATATTTTCTCGTAACATTATAATTTGTTTCCCTCACAGTAAAAGCTCGCATGATCTTTATGGTTTTTATACAAGATTGGTACGCGGAGATGACGATGCTTTGGTGGCTGTGGCAGGTAAACTGCACAGACGATCTGATGAGATTGTTAAGGTAAGGAGGTGTAAGGATTTATCACGTATCCTAATTTAAACTAAATGGTGTAAATAAAGTGAATTAATAGAGACATTCATTTGGTTGACAAAAACCTTATCAAGCTATAACAAAAATCCTCCATCGAAATGTGGCTCACGAGCGCAGTTTTCCAAACTCACTGCAAAAACGAAGTCTCTTCCATACTATGTAAATAATATAACAAGGACGGGTTTCTCTACCCTGGGTGCCAGTGGTTCTTCTTCACCCGTTGGGGGATAACGGGGGCACGCCAGGGTAGGGTTTCTCCTAATACTTGTTAAACTGTTTGTCAATAGTTTGTATCTAATTTGTAAATTATATGCTGGGATTTGTTTGTAAAGAGTTTGTAAATTACTGGGAAGTTGTTTGTGAAATACGTGCAACTTATTTCAAGTTTCACGTCCTTGAAAACCCTGCCGGCAGATTACAAACGTATTTGAATTTCTGACATAATCGAAAATTAAACCCAATTTTACATACTATTTACAAATAAGTTGCCAGTAATTTACAAACTATTTACAAACGAGTTGCCATATTTTACAGACTATTAACAAATAAGTTGCCACTAATTTACAAAATATTTACAAACAAATTGGCAGTAGTTTACAAACTATTTACAAATAAGTTGCACGTATTTCACAAACTAGATACAAACTATTGACAAACAGTTTAACAATTATTAGGAGAAATCTTAGCTTGTGAATTTACAAACAGTTTACAAAATTTCTACAAAGAAGGCATGCAATTTACATAGTATGTCAAACTACAATTAGTATGTAAATTGGATTTACAATCTATTTCCAAAGTAATTACATATTATTTACATAGTATGGAAGAGGCTTCGTTTTTCCGGTGACTATGGTTCCAACAAGATAGATAAGTAGTTAAAATACAACATTTTGCAATGCATACAATAAACAAGTAGTCAATGATATTGCTCGTACAAATAAGGATTTATACACTACTCGTGATATTTGAAAATTGTGCCAAATTGCACTCGCCTAACGGCTCGAGCAATTTTGGCACAATTTTCAAATATCACTCGTAGTGTAAATCCTTAATTGACGGCACCGAAAAAGATGGCGCCTGGTACATTTAACCATAATTCCTTGCGCGCAGTAAACATTGAATCTCGTAGAAATAGCAGAAGATCGAGTTTCAAAAATATTATAAGTTTGGTAAAAAGGAAGATTTTACGTATTTAATTCATGTTTACAAGGTAAACAATGTTTAGCTGTTATTAAAGGTGATTTAAGGTCGCAACGCATTCTAGTAAAATGTACAGCAGCTATTTTTCAGTTTCGGTACCCTCAATATTTGTATTTTTATCTCCAAGGCAAATGCAAACAGTGATGATGTGCGTCAAACGTCAATACAAGTGAAATGGGAAAATTACATGATGACTAATAGCAAAAAGGTGTTGCAGAAAACTGTAAGTGCATGCTGTTAAATTTACTTTACCCTTACCCTAACCCTGGCACTTTAAAGAGTGAGTGTCAGGGTAGTGCTTTGCGCGCTTGTTTTCTTCTTGGCGGCCATTTTATGGGACGCCTATTTCAGTTCACAAACGAATCCGTCGATATTTGATCAATCCTTCTTATAAATTATCCATTTTCAAGTTTTCTAAGAAGTAAATATACCTGAGTGATCAATTATTGTGATATTTTTCGTAAAATTGATCATTTACTATTGTAATCTTTTCGATACATAGAAGCTGCTACGAGCGCTTCGCCTCCGAAGCGTGGAAGGCCGGGTTATGCTGCTGAAACAGCGCGAATAAGTTTGCGAATGGAAGTATTTGATGAGTGACAAGTAAAGAAATATATTTTGTTTCTTCTGATGGTTTGTTCATTTGAATTTTCAAAGATCTGAACTAAAGCCATCCGGGCCAGCTTGTTCGTCAGAAACGGCGTTGCGCGCGGCCCGCAGTGGTTCACAAACAAGCGAACCGCACCTGTTCAAATCGTCTTGAACACTAACTTCATAACGCCCAGTCAGGATCGGACTCCAATTTCAACATTTCCAAATAAATCTAGAGTTCACATGCAAATTATAGTTCTAACGATGCGATGCACTGCAATCAATCCGTATGAAAACAAAAACACAAGCGCGCAAAGCACTACCCTGACACTCACTCTTTAAGAACTGTAAGGCCCATGTCAAATGTCGCTCCTCTCATGCGCCAAATCAAATAGGTGCATAATATTAAAGTGATACAAAAGTGTGGCGTTTGATTAGGTGCAGCCAGAAACTCTGCACTATCCTCCTTGATACCTACAGTAGTTGGTTTTCATTTGACATTTTGTCAACATTCTTGTTTCAGCCGGAGTTGAAAAATTTGGTTCGATCTGGCATACCTCACGACCTACGTGGCAAGATGTGGCTTAAATTCATCAACAGTCATGTTCAATCTATAAAACGTGTGTCAGGAAAAGGATATTACGAGCGATTACTTGTAGTAAATAAAGACAAAGCCTCTCCTGCTGTTAAACAAATTGGTTTAGACTTGTTAAGGACACTTCCAAGCAATAAATATTACGACAAAAAAGGTGCGGGCGGGGTAAGTACTGTACACTCTGAAAAAATAGGTACGTAATGCGTACATGTCTCTGCTAATACTCATTATTATACATTCAAACTTCATTCTCGTTTCTTATTGGTCAATGTCTGGCAGCTGTGACGTCATTTTCGTCGAATACTAACTGCTTATTGACCGAGCGCGAGGTCTGTACAGTGAAATATCGGACCGATGTTTTTATAGTACGGACCGAGCGAGCGAAGCGAGCCGAGGTCCGTGCATAAAAACAGAGGTCCGATATTTCACTGTACAGACCGAACAAGCGAGGTCAATAAGCAGTTTATTATATGGCCTAGACAAGAATTTTTTCAAAGCCTTTGTATTTGTAGAACTATTTATCCGAGTTTCGCTTGCCTTCCGCTTACCGAGCATTTGGTTGGCTTCTCTATTTTCATTACATGGTTTTGCTTTACACACACAAAAATATAAAAATTTATTCTCTGGATTCCAGAGAGTATTTGGCTCGTATTCATCGCCGTCAAGTTTACGTGCATCTATAAAGAATTTGCACAGCAAGTGATTTAATTCTTCGGGAGCAAGACATTCAATCTTTACGTTTTCCTTGTTTATTTTTTCAAGATAACGATAAAAAGATTTCATGTCGCTGGCGGTTTTCTTTAGTGTGTTCGCACTCTGTTGTTCTTTAATAAAATTCTCGATTTCTTGCTGACTATTTGATTCATGTTGGATTTCGTTGTTGTTTTCCTCCATACTTTCAAGTTTGTCAACGGTTTGAATTTCTAGGGCATTACCACCTTGCGTAATGCCCGACAATTTCCCGCTCAGGTCATTACGGCTTTTTCCGGACCGCAAATTAACCAATCAGCGTCCGTCATTTTGCTCAGCCATATAATAATATTACTTATTGGATTCCTCTGAGCCCAATATTACAAAATATTTAAGTCGAGAATTCAATATTGGGCGAGACCGAAGGTCGAGCCTAATATTCCAAATCGAGACTTAAATATTTTGTAATATTGGGCGAAGATGAATCCAATAAGTGTTTTATTATATCGAACAATTCAACAAAATATCTTAACACAAAGATGTTTCTTCGCACGTAAACAGTCAAAAGGTTACTTGTCAATAATAAGTCAAAAGGTTACTGGTCAAAGAATAATAAAAAGACTCGAAATAACACATCACGTTCCGCGAGAGGGTACTTTTTCAACCAATGAAATTTCGATTTAGATAAAAGGCAACGCGAGTGACGTTGCTTTGCACGTGAACAGCCCGTGTAAACAGTCCAAAGGTTGCTGCCCAATATGTAGCTGCCCTACATCGTAAAATATTGAGATATCACGTGATGCTAATAGAGACAGTTGATTGGTGGGTTATATGTGAGGGTATAATAATGTGAATTATTGGACGAGGTTGAGCAAAATATCGTGTATGTCCGTGGAAGGCAGGTCAATTATTCCGAGTTCAATAATTGTTTTATCATTCAATTTATTTTTTCTAGCAAGATCTATATATATATATATATATATATGGTCATCAATAATTTATTTGGTCAGCAATAAGGAAGCTAGTATACCGAATTCAGTGAACATTTTATTCTTAGTGGCGACAGTTTACTGAAATAAACAAGCAATAAATAAATAAGTTGTTTTATCAATAAATAGTGTGACTTGAAAACACAGGAATCCCAACCAATGAAGCTTTGGTGTAAAGGTGTCCATTCCTTTTTTCGCTTCCGCGTAGAACTTTCTTACAACAGCTGCAAACTTGATTTTCGATAACACTAGCTCATCTTCTTCCAATTTTCTTTCATTTATGTATTGGCGAAATACATTGAAAGTAAACACGACAAGTCGTTTTGCGACATCTCGGCAAAACGAGCCATGAAGTTACAGTTGTCGAGAGCATTAACGCGCATGAGTATTTGCAGCAGAGCAACGTTGCTCAGTAATGCGCATGTGCAGCTCGTTATTTGTACGCAGTTATTTGCAGCTGACGTAGCCAATCATAATCAAGAGAAAAATAAATTGAATGATAATGTGAATTATTGGACGGAGGTGTCCAAAAAAATTATTGGATGTTGATGACGTCACTACCTCAAAGCGCGCCAAAATAACAAAATGGCTTGCAGTAGATTTGCCTCTGTTGACGAAGACAACAGTGACGACGAAGACAACAGTGACGACAACGATGAAGACAACAGTGACGACATGTATTGTATTCGGCAATTACGTATGATATCAAGAATTGTTCAGACCTCGGTCAATCTTATCCGCCTCATCCTTCGGAAGATAACATTGACCTCAGTCTAGATTATTCTTGATATCATGCGTAAGCCTCATTTGTTTATTAACAGCACATTACTGATAACATCAGAATGGATAATAGGTCCGCGGAATGCGTACATGTGCTGCCGCAAAAAGGTAGAAGGGATGATTCTGAATGAACTTATATCTACAGCTCAGTTAGTATTTTGTGCGCGAGCTGTATAATGTGATGTCAAAATTGTTTATATCGAACGCGAACGCTACCTAGATCGACATTGTCGTTTACTCTCGTGAATGTTAATATGTTAAAGTGCCTATTTCACGTTTGGGGATTTTACATATCCGTAAAATTTGGGTCTTCCTGATCAAAATCATATATCTTGTCAGCCGAAAATTTCAACTTCATGGAGTTTTTCACTGTGAAAGTTATCGGATGTGATGTCACAAGAGATATTCCAAACCAGTTTTCTTTTGTTACTTGCCACAAAAATGCCTTTTGTGACATCACATCCGATAACTTTCACAGCAAAAAACTCCACAAAGATGAAATTTTCGGCTCACAAGATATATTATAATTTTGCTCAGGAAGACACAAATATTAGGAATATGTAATAATGAAATTGAACAGTCGAACTACAACATCCTGTCTGCATGTTCATGCTATTGATGAATTAATGATGCTAACTAGGAAGATTCTTAAAAGCATTATTGAGAGAATATTTTTCACCTAATTGTAAACTGAAATGATCCGGAACGTGCGCAACTACGAGAGTTTTCTTGTGATGTAACTATCCCCTTTGTTGATATGCTTTTATGTATAGATTGATCAGTTACGCCGTGTCTTATTAGCTTACAGTTGGCATAATCCAGATATTGGCTATTGCCAGGTTGGTATGACCTTACAGTTTTATTTTTTTTGTAGTATTATTTTAATTTAAAATTTTGAATTCAATTTTTCGGCATTAAATTTTAATTTCGGGAAAAATACCATAATTCAATTTATTTTTCATGCTTACCTTATCTTTGTTTTAGGGCTTAAATCGTCTTGCAGCCATTGCCTTACTTTATCTGGGTGAAGAGGACTCATTTTGGTATGTTTCATTTTTTGTTAAACAAATCATTCTCAGCGTAATTTATCCGAAAATTGAATAATTTTACAAAATTTCAATATCAAACGCCAGAGGTATGCTGTTTGAAACAAGCCATATTTCTTTTATCTTAGGACTGTGGTGTGTCTTGTTGAATTTGTGATGCCGAAGGACTATTATAGTAACACATTGATTGCATCTCAATGTGACCAGGTTGGTAGCTACATGATCTGGGACAGTTGCTTAAAAGGCGATTAACACTAATCCTACATTTGATAATGTAATTGACTGTTTATTTTGATTAGTCCCTTGTATTATTCTATAAATGCCTTTATTTTACGCATGACAACATTACTGCATTCTGATTCACTCTATATATGGATTCGTTTTTGCATCTGCGTAGCAGAGCGCTATGTTATCGACCGAGATGTTCGTTTGTAGGATGCTTTCGTTCACCTCGTCACTTTACGTCATATCTGCTGACAAATCCACAGTACCCCAAGCTCATGTCGTAATTTATATGATTTTTTTTTATATTTCTAAAAGACTAACAATGCTAGAATGTTGCCGTAAATTTAGAGAATTTTTAAAGAATCTAATTCGGTTTTTGATCAGAAAGTTTGTAACGGAAAACAAGACGGGGTAGGGTGATTGAAGGTTGCAACCGCATTGCCCCCTCCGCCAGTTATGCCACCCCTGATATATCGTTATACTGTACGGTCATTGTCTTCATCCAATTTTCACTTCAACAGCAGACGCATGTACGCACTGCGTACCTATTCTTTTACGTTCAGAGAGTCTTGAAAGATATATTAACAGAGAAAAGTCCAAAAGTTAGTGAACACTTGGACAAGTTAAAGTAAGTTGCATTATCTAGACACGCTGTATAATATACTTTGCTTATATAAGACGGGCAGTTATGCTGCCTTTGCAGAGCTTTAGCAAACCAAAGAATTGTGGCGAAAATGTTCTCAGTGATGTTGTGTGTAGTAACGTCATTGTTGTCGTGGTTACTCTTGCCAAGAAAGTCGACTAGAAACATTTTTCGACAGACTTTTATATCAACTTAGAAATAAAGGTGCTCGGGTTAGGTCTCAAGAATAGTTTACTTTCAACATTCCTAGAATATCCCATTAACCACGTAAAACCATGAATACATTCACGTCCGCCATAGATATTGTAGGCAGTGCACACACCACTGCGCACAGCTAAACTATTATATCTTTGTACTATATAATTACAACATTATATATTGTGTTAATATACACACTGTGAATGTGGGAGAGCTTGGAGTAGACAGACGATGCATGGACGATCGTCAAGCTCGTATCCTCAGAAAAATGATTCTGAGTCCCGGACAGGAATCGAACCTGTAACCTGCCGGTGAGACGCTCTAATCAATTGAGCTACATTATATATTATTTATTTATTTTGTATATAGCCTCAATGGCGTAACAGAGGTAGACGGGGCCCTTGTCTTGGGTCTGGGGCCCCATGAAGGCTCGTCTATAACTTCTATATTATCACTATACAGTACAATGTTAAACAATCGTGAATACCTAGACATCTATATATTCCTTCCTCCTCCAGTTAACGTTGGCAAATCGGTAAATCAGCTCTTTCTTATCAACTGAAGGTCAATCTCAGGACATTAAAGATTCTTCACCATAAATCGCAGATTCACAGGAGGCCGGGGGTCCGCGAGAGTCCCCGTAAATTAGTTCTGACTTACAAATATGATGATGAAATATATGTCAGTAATGTCGATGTTAAGCCGTAATTTTTCATTATAATCTTCCACTCCATTTTTGGCAGGAGCCCCACTGGGTCGGGGGCCCTTAGTTCCCGACCTAACCCTACCTAATGATCGTTACGCCCCACTGTATAGCCTATAACTAATCAACGTGCAAATAAAAGATTGATTGATTGATTGATTGATTGATTGTGTCACCATCACATTTTGTACTCAAATGAGCAATGATTACAACTTTATCACGTCAGTATGAAGTCAAATCTAAACCACCCTATTATATAAACTGAAGGAATGAGACTGCAACCGTTATTCTTTTGTAGGATCGATTTGTCTTTGGTAACATTTAATTGGTTTTTGACAGCATTTGTTGACAGTGTTCAGATTGAGGTTTGTTAAATAACAATATTTAAAAACTTAATTTACATTATAACCTGATAAAATATACCATATAAATACTCATAAATTATTGTCATGATCGCGCTTGTCTGTGTACAGGTGGCTTTGTCCATTGTCCTATAATTGTAATCTATTTATATTTTACTTTAATGTAGATTGTCCTTCGAATTTGGGACTCTCTACTGTATGAAGGATCAAAGGTAACATTGTTTTTATAGCTGTGTTTTTTGTCCTGGTATTCTTTGTCTTATCGTGTTTGTTTAGAGAGATAGATTTTAATAAGACAAATTACTTTGCAGCCGCAGAGGCTGAATTGCGTAATTTACAATGTTGTAATATAGTAATATAATAGGAATTAAAAATATAAGAATCTAACATATAAATAAATATATAACAAACTATATTAATAGTATCACTGTAAATGATAACACAGATGGTAAAAGTTCGAAGCCTACACATAGAAGGAATAAAAGTTTGTTTAAAACGATTTGTTTTGAATGTTGGCAAGCTGAACTTCCTATTACGTCTGAGATTGTACTTGGGTGCGTGCTTTGCTGGTAAGAGGAAATTTAACCTGTGAGTCGCTGTATTTGTTATAGAGTTGAATAGTTTATCACACATATCTTCGCGTCTTTTATACAAAGTACATATGTTAAACTTGTCAACATTGCTCTGGTAAGACACTGTCGGTGAAATGATACTGAGAGCAACTTTTGCACTCGTTCCTGATCGTTGTTAAGCTAATTCGGAAGTGAATAATGGAAGACGGTGGCACAGTATTCAAGGCAGGTCTAATGCAAATACAATATAAATTCACTATCTCATTTGCTGGAACATTGGCGCGCTTTAGTAGCACAAGAAAATAGAGGCGCTTGTTAGCTTTCTTGATTACTTCGTCGAGGTGGTGTTTCCACTGAAGATTATTTGAAAGGGTAACGCCCAAGATCTTAGCATGGGTGACAATAGGTAATTCCTTTCCATTTACAGTAATTGGGTCAAAAACATGCTTATTGTTTTTGAAGTCAATAACGAGTTCCTTACATTTAGCCACATTCAGTTGGTGTTTGTTGCTAATTAACTTTTAACTAACTTTTAATAACAGATACTCAAGCCTGGAAATAATTATTTTCGCTGTACCTGTCAGAATGACCAGCACAAATGAATTTGTAACGGACATACAAAAATTTGTATCTGTCACGGTACAACTTAGCGTAACATCTCAAAACTTAGCGTAACGTCTCTAAACCTAGCGTTACGTCTCATAACTTAGCGCAATGTCTTAAAACCCAGCGTAACGTCTCATAACATAACATAACACAATATCTCCAAACTTAGCGTAACATCTCATAACTTAGCGCAATGTCTCCAAAGGTTAATGTCTCCAAACTTAGCGTTACGTCTCTTAACTTAGCGCAATGTCTTAAAACTTAGTGTAACGTCTCCAGACTTAGCGTAACGTCTCATAACATAACACAATATCTCCAAACTTAGCGTAACGTCTCATAACTTAGCGCAATGTCTCCAAAGCTTAATGTCTCCAGACTTAGCGTAACGTCTCATAACATAACATAACACAATTGACAATACATGTATCTCCAAACTTAGCGTAACGTCTCATAACTTAGCGCAATGTCTCCAAAGCTTAATGTCTCCAAAGCTTAATGTCTCCAAAGCTTAATGTCTCCAAACTTAGCGCAATGCCTCCAAATTTAGCGCAATGTCTCCAAACTTAGCGCAATGTCTCCAAACTTAGCGTAATGACTCTCATTGAGATTGTACAGGGGGAATACGCATGCTGCGTATTTGTGGGGATGAAGTGCTCCCAAAGGTCACCCTCAACCCCATAGACTCATACGAATTGATGGAAATATAATTAGTCGAAAGTAGGAAATGTCCAATCGGGGATTATTACCCCTTGGACATTTTAGGATGCCCTTGGGGATCATTACCCCTTGAGCAAAGTCATACTTGGGGATTATTACCCCTATGACTGCAGTCCTACTTGGGGATTATTACCCCTAGGATATTAGACTAGAGTCCTACTTGGGGATTATTACCCCTAGGACAACTAAGACTGTAACGTTGAGTTGTTGGGATGAGGTCTGACCACAGTTTTTACCAGTCGGAGTACTTCTCCCCGAACCCTTCTCCCACAAAACATTGTGTGTGTGTCATAGCAGTTTTCTTCGTTCTCGCGATGATTGCGCACAACGCATTGGATTATTAATACAATACAAAATCTAAAGCAGAGTCCATTCAACACAAAACATTTTAATTTTCAAAAAAGTTGAGTTAATCTTCGGACAAGATGAGCATCGGACAAAATGACCGACAGAATTAATATTGTAACTGTTAAATCTCTAGAAATGGGATATTTAGACAATTTACGCTTTATTCTCTGACAAGGACCTTCACTCGAAACGTTTTATAGATTGAATCGTACCCAAACATATTTGTGTCTGACTTCAGTTTTAGCCAACAGAGTTTTCTGCTCGTAGATGCTTATACGTAATGTGTATAAACTTTTAATAACTCTCTGCTCTCGTGTATTTCTTAGATCCTGTTCCGGTTTGTATTAGCCATATTTCGATTGAATGAATCAAAGATCTTAGAGATTACAGAACATATGGAAATGTTTACTTTTTTACGAAATATGACATCTAAGCTCACCAACGACGATAGATTATATCAAGTAAGTATTTGCTGACATTTTTTCCGAAATATTTTTATCCCCGACAGGAATCCAACCTGTAACCTCCTCATTGCCAGTGAGATGATCAGGAAATATTTGAGTAAAAAGAGTCGTGAGAAGTTGGTGTATGCATTTATAACATCAAAACTTGACAGCTGCAATAGCATCCTTTATGGCTTACCAGAAGTAGCCTGTGTACAGGCTGGATATACACCTGTAATACAGTCTGTGAAAACTCGCACGATAGCTTGTCGACCCCCCGCTGAGCTACTCAGATCTGAGTAGTAGATTTTGAGTGGTTTAATAGTCATATGATTCATAATTGTTTATTTGATTGGATTATTTGATCTCACAAGAATTCCCAGAGAACCAATTGTACCTGGAATAAGTCAAGGGTTTGATTTGAACAATCAAAATCTACTACTCAGATCTGAGTAGCTCAGCGGGGGGTCGACAAGCTATCGTGCGAGTTTTCACAGACTGTATTACAGGTGTATATTCAGGCTGTACACAGGCTAACCAGAAGCTGAATTGAGCAAGTTACAGCGAATTCAAAATACAGCTGCTAGACTTGTTGCAAGGGTTAAAAAATCAGAACATATCTCCCCTGTGCTTCGTAATCTTCACTGGTTGCCGGTGAGATCAAGGATTGTTTTTAAGATACTAATAATTACTTTCAAAGCTTTACATGGTCAGGCACCTATTACTGATTTACTAACTAAATATAAACCTACTCGTACTATCCAAGGCTTTACATGGCCAGGCACCTGTTTATACTCGTGCTTTGAGATCATCTGACCGAAATCTGCTACTTGAGCCAAAATCCAAAACGGTGACTCATGGAGACAGAACATTCTCAGTTGCGGCACCAAAACTATGGAATTCATTACCACAGGAAATTAGAAGCTTTGAAATGTTAAGTAGTTTTAAGTCGGCACTTAAATCTTTTCTTTTTTTAAATTAATAGTTTTATTTGTTCATAGTGGTAATATATGTAGTAGGCTTTATCTTATAATGAAAAAGCATTGAGACTATTGTATGATGCTCTTAATACGTCTTTATTATTATTATTATTATGCTCTAATAACCTGCATTGATCTATCGAGAGATGAAGAGCGAAGGTTCGAGTACGAGTCAATGTGCAGTAGCTATACATGAACATCATTAAGCTAAAATCCTCAGAAAATATTTCTGTTGATCAAAGTATCCATTCCAATTGGGGTTGGTTTTTGAAAATTGTGTGATAATTGCTACATTGTATTAGCGTTGATATATGTTCCTGGTATTTTTAGATTGCCTTTCACGGACTTAATCCATTTCCAATGCAAAAGATTAGCTCACTTCGTGAATTTCATCACGCAGCATTACTAGTAAGTATTGATTTTAGATCTGCTATCCCCCGTGCACATTACTACAACTTTTGCGTCCTGTTGGCATAGGTTACCCAAGCTGTAGAAAACGTTTAATTCTTTTTTTAATGTTGCCAATTTCTTTAACAGAGAGAGCTTGAAGAACTGGATAAAGTTCGTAGAGAATATGTCGAAGCAAAAGGCGATAGATCAGATCTTGTGGTTAATGATGCTTAAATGTGACCTGAAGTTGTGAGTACACACTTCTATTACGATACCAGACAGCTAATCTATTTTAGATATATACAGTACGCTACTTGCTGCCACCAGTTACGGTCGATGCCACCATTTCACTGACGTTAACGCGTCACACCCTGTCCTCCTTCTGAAACACGATATGATCGCACACGCGTATGAAAATTTCACGCATGGCATCGACCGTAACTTGTGGCAACGACCGTTTGCGAAACGGAAAATTGCAGCGGCGACTAACGTGATAAGGCCAAGTTTTTTTACCGAAAAACAATGCCAATATGTCTAGCTTTTGAAATAATTTTGAAGAAATAATGAACATAAAGCCGTGGGCAAACTAGGAAACATTGTTGCGGAAACATTGTTGAATTTCGATGTTTCCTCGAACGTTGGAACCTTGGAAACATTGTTGAAAACATTGAAACATTGTTGCGAAAACAAAAAAAAAACAAACTTGGAAACATTGTTGCGGAAACAAAATTTGCTTCCCTGGAAGCAAAAATGTTTCTCAACAAATTCAGAAACATTTTTTGTTTCCCAAGTGTGATTTTTGTTGCGGAAACATTTTTTCCCCGTTTGCCCATGTTTTTCACAACGAGAAACATTTTTTTCCTGATTGGGCATGCGCAAAGACAAATAACGCTCATTTTCGTTGATTTTTTGGCGATTTTTGGGGCAACAGTATCGATCAGAGTTTCAAAACTTTTGTAAGTCATTCTCATAAAGTTGGTAAACGATGCTGTGTCTTCATCAGCTAATTCTTTGAGAATGTTCTGAAATGCTCCTTTGGTGTATCTTCTATTTATCCCATCTTCGTCTTCCAGCAATAGCTGAATTAAAATACATGATACTGCCTTTGTTTTTGTTGATATGGCAGACGCCATATTTTTTGTTTTGACCTCTGAGTGTTTGACCTTGACCCAGGACTATTGTTATCCGCGCGCAAATGTTTCTCACTTAATTGTTTCATGGTTTGCCCACTCTGGAAAACATGGCAAGAATGAAACAATGTTTCCGCAACAATGTTTCCTAGTTTGCCCACGGCTTAAGATTGAGATTGTCCATCTATCATCACGAGATTGTCCATCTATCATCACGAGATTGTCCATCTATCATCACGAGATTGTCCATCTATCATCACAAGATTGTCCATCTATCATCACGAGATTGTCCATCTATCATCACGAGATTGTCCATCTATCATCACGAGATTGTCCATCTCTCATCACGAGATTGTCCATCTAACATCACGAGATTGTCCATCTATCATCACGAGATTGTCCATCTATCATCACGTTTTATGCATTGCGAACCAATGCCAGAAATATGTGTCAATGATGTGATAATCCAACCGGCTCCGGTTGCACGTGATCTCGGTGTTGCTGTAGATAGACATCTAAAATTAAATACTCATGTAAATAACATCTGTAAATCGGCCACTTTTGCTATCAGAAATATCGGCAAGATCAGGAAATATTTGAGTAAAAAGGATGTTATGAATGCATGCACCAACTTCTCACAGTCAAAACTTGACAGCTGCAATAGCATCCTATATGGCTTACCAGAACCTGAATTGAGCAAGTTACAGCGAATTCAAAATACAGCTGCTACTTGTAACAGGGGTTAAAAAATCGGAGCGTATCTCCCCTGTGCTTCGTAATCTTCACTGGTTGCCGGTGAGATCAATGATTGTATTTAAGATACTAATAATTACTTTCAAAGCTTTGCATGGCCAGGCGCCTGTTTATATTACTGATTTGCTAAATAAATATAAACGTACTCGTGCTTTGAGATCATCAGACCGTAATCTGCTACTTGAGCCAAAATCCAAAACGGTGACTCATGGAGACAGAGCGTTCTCGGTTTCGGCACCAAAACTGTGGAATTCTTTACCACAGGAAATTAGAAGCTTTGATATGTTGGGTAATTTTAAGTCAGCAGTTAAGACTTTTCTTTTTTAAAATTAATAGTTTTTTGTTCATAGTGGTAATATATGTAGTAGGCTTTATCTTATAATGAAACAGTAATAAGTTTTATAAGTAAATTTAAGAATATATTGTTGTAAGAGCATTGAGACTATTGTATAATGCTCCTAATACGTCTATTATTATTATTATTATTATTATTATTATTATTATTATTATTATTATTATTATTATTATTATTATTATTATTATTATTATTATTATTATTATTATTATTATTATTATTATTATTATTATTATGTAGAAAGTATTATACTCAGAAAATTATGAGCACTTGCATAAGGACATCTTACTATATATTTTGTAAACGTAACAAAGAATGGGATGTCCCAACTTTAATGTCATACTAATATTTTTATACCATATAGTGTTGATTCAAATAGACATTGGTAAACTACCTGTAAAAGAGAGGTTTATCACTGTATTATACGTTCATCATAAATGAATAAAGTTTCCATTATTATTATTATTATTATTATTATTATTATTATTATTATTATTATTATTATTATTATTATTATTATTATTATTATTATTATTATTATTATTATTATTATTATTATTATTATTATTAAGTTAGTTTCTAGAAAAGCGATTAGATTATTCACTGTCAGTCTCAATGTTTTTGAGGCAATATACTGCCACCAGATTATCACAATATCAACCTCATACTCAAAATGTTAAATATATGGATGGCTCTGATCTTGTTTCAAGGTTTCTGTGCACAAAATAACACATATATCGATTGCTTGCTGAGAGATCAGGAATCTATTATATTGCCTTAGATTACCATATTTCGACCATTTTTAAACTTTCAAAGTAAGTTAAAGAGATGCAATAACCTAAACAATAACTTTTAGCACAGGATAAGTGAAATCAAGTTAGTATTCATACTTCAAAAACTCATTAATATTCATTAACCAAATTGTCCAATCACATTTCCGTATTTAGTCACGCGCAAGGCTTTTATACCTGATAAAACCCATGAATACTAATCAGCATGAAAATTATATAAAGTCTTTACGAACTTTATATAAAATTCCTGCTAATTTGCATTTCATACATCAACCCAATTTATCTCTAATAGAAAATAAAAACCAGTACACTCTCTAGTGATTACAATCAATTGTTTTTGAAGCTATTTAAAACACTCGAACTCGCGTTTTATCATATCTAAAATGCTCGCGCTGCGCGCTCGCATTTTAAATATGATAAAACGCTCCTTCTCGTGTTTTAAATACTACTTCTTTCCTTTTAACATTAGCCTACTCGTGGTGAAGCTTTCCATGATCTTGACAACCTTGCATAGACCAGCATCACTGTGGACTTCAACCTCCCAAAACGTGTAGTCATACTTCTTGTATATGCAATTTTTTTGTTTATGTATATAAACTATTCTTTTTGTATCTTCTCGATTTTGTACATTCAAGATTTTTTATTAAAATTACTATTTTATCATTTACGCTAGTTTCTGCTCATATTAATATCTACGGCATTATTTAGCCTCAGTTTTCATACTTTGAGCTATTTCGAAATGTTGAAAATGGTCGAAAATCGTCAAAAAGTTAACGTTTTTGGCCAAATTTGGCCATTTTTTCGATATCGAAAAATAACTTTTAAGCTTATTTCAAAAAGTTGAAAATCGTAGAAAATCGTCAAAAAGTTAAGGTTAACTAACCCCTTTACTTTTTGGCCAAATTTGGCCATTTTTGCCATTTTACTCCGCATCCAAAAATGACCGAATTTTAAGGCATTTTCCACTCATACAGAGCCGGATTAAGGAGGGACGGATGCCCTCATGGAGAAAAATAGGCCCCTTTTGTCATGCACTAGGTTTACAACACTGATCTGTGAAACAGATGATGTCACGAGTTTAGTAACGAAACGTTAGTATTAAAATTTTTTATTTTCAAAACTATTTTTTTATGGCTCTTTTTAAAGCTATTTGCTGGGGGTGGGTGTAAAACATGGCATAGGAAATGGCATGGCATAGGAAATGGCATGGCATGATTTTTTTTTATTTGATTTAATTAATTGACTCCCATCAAGTAGGGATGGGCCGATTCCAAATATTCGATACCGTAGATACCAAGGTCTGCAAGAAAAGTATCGATACTGGCCGCGATAAATATCGATTGTTTCGCTCCCGCTGCGGTTTTTTGCCTTTTGGTCAGCGGACTCAGCACAAACTAACAAGGGTTAACCTTTCATGTTACTCCATATCACCAAATGAATCGAGCTATATAATCGTCATGAAATAACCGCTAACCCCAAAACAACTCAGATCCTAACCCTAACCTTCGATAAACCAGTAAAACCAATGTAAATACGCCTTGTTAGGGATAACCTTTCATGTTACTCCATCACCAATATAAACATCACCGGTGGGAGGATTAGGAAGACACGCCACGGGGTTAGGGTTAGAAAACTCATTAGGTGGGGGGTTAGGGTTAGGATCTAAGTTGTTTTGGGGTTAGCGGTTATTTGATGGAGTAACACCACTGATCTCGTCACATCCGACCTTAAATGGAACCAGCATGTGTCAATGGTCTGTGCTAAAGCGAACAAAATGCTTGGTTTCATTAAAAGATCTTCAATGGACATCCGCAATGACAACACCCGCCTCGCGCTCTACAAAACGATGGTAAGAAGTCAGTTGGCATATTGCTCGCAGGTTTGGTCACCGCAATCTGTCTCGTTAATTCTTCAAATCGAAAATGTTCAACGACGTGCAACGAGATACATTCTATCACTTCCTTTTAGATCAGGGGTATCATACAAGGACAGATTACTAAAAACTGGATTGCTTCCATTATGTTACTGGCACGAATACCTAGACCTAGTCTACCTCTTCAAAAAATTAACTTTATCCGATGACTCAAACATCAAAATGAAAATCACACATCGAACGACCAGACAAAACAATGGAACTAATCAAATAACACTAAATATCCCACAAGTCAAGACCCTAACACTCCAAAGTAGTTTCTATTGCAGATCTCCAAGAACATATAATTGCTTACCACCAAATTTACGCCAATCAACCATCTCTATCGGACAGTTTAAACATAATCTTCTTATCTATTATCAGAACCTTGTAGAAACAATCTATGACATTGATGTCCCACAATCATTTAAAACAGTCTGTGTAAAATGTCATTCATGTCGTCCCTTGTCTAGTCTTTCTGTAAAACTGTGTTGTCAGTAATTTCTAAATTCGTAAATGTTACGGTTACCCATAATGGAGCAAAAGCTCTGTGGGACTAACCTGTCACTTGTGACAAAGATTGTAAATGATCTATGTTAGTTTGTGCTGAGTTCGCTGACCAAAAGGCAAAAGACCGCAGGCTCAGCGGTATCGAAACAATTTATTTATTTATTTATTTATTCTCGCCAGTATCGATACTTTTCTTGCAGACCTTGGTATCGACGGTATCGAATATTTGGTATCGGCCCATCCCTACTTGATGGGAGTCAATTAATTAAATCAAATAATAAAAAAATCATGCCATGCCATATGCCATTGTTTCATTGTTCATAGTGTTAATATATGTAGTGGGCTTTATCTTATAATGAAACTGTAATTAGTTTTAAAAGCAACTTTAAGAATATATATATTGTTGTAAGAGCATTGAGACTATTGTATAATGCTCCTAATACGTCTTTATTATTATTATTATTATTTCCTATGCCATATTTTACACCCACCCATTTGCTGTCCATTAATATTCGTAACTAGAAAGTCGTCCTATTACAAGCCAACTCGGCTTGTTATTGTCCTGACAACTCGTCAACACGAATGAAGGCCACGAGTTAAGGTAATAATCCAATGCATATATGATGACAATCTTATTCGTTAACTGTGAATATCAAGTTGTGAGCTATTTAGTTGTGTAATACTTATTTAGCAAGCTCCCGATAGCAGCAGATTGGATTCGCCAGCGTTTGTTTCAAGTTCATTGCCTTCAGCGTATTCGTTAGTACGCGCCAGTTCACTAAGTAATGGTACCTCAGGACAACGTAAAGGCAATCGGGACAAAAAACCGTAGAAATAACTTACAACTTTAAAAATCTCGAAATATTCACAGCTAACGAATAAGATTGTCATCATATGCATTTTATTCGTGTTGACAACTCGGCTTGATATTGTCGATATGGAAGGACGACTTTCTGTGTTAGAGTATTGGTTGTTCTACACGGACTGTATGAGCCGTGCGATTACATGAAGTTCGTTATTTCCCGATGAATTATTCATATTTGATAGTAAAAGGCAGTCAAAGTTTGGCGTCTTTTGGTACTATTCATACCAGTCCCTCCTGATGAGTATATTAAAATAGGAGTGCTCATTTGCTATTCATTCCCCTCGCGTCAGAAGCTACTCCGCTCCTGACAAGTGGCACGTCTTCTATTTTGACATGGACCCCGTACAAGAACAAATTCCTGTTGCAAATGTTGGTCCTGCTCAAGCTGTACTTAATGTCCATCAACAACCACCAGTTTTACCACAGGCACAGGCAGATCCAGTGGTTATTGTTCCTCCTGCTGTGGACCAAGCGGCGGCCCCGGCTCCAGACCTTGATAAGGTAAGTTTGTTCCATGCCACGTGTAATATATCGATGCGTAATTTTGGGTTCTTTGGCGATTTTCATTTCGGTTATACATCTGTTACTGTTTGAACGTTTACCCTTATTCAATTGCGGTTTATGTATTGACTATTTTATATCTAGTATCCGATTTGCCCGCTTCGCTGGGGGTTTTCGCCTAACGTGCCTTTATTGAGTTTACTCTATTACGGCAACGGTCATTTCATGCTGTTTCGATCGCAAACCACAACAATTTATGGCGTTTAATTACGCAGCAAGGTTGTCCTGTCTATTTCCCACTTTCGGTCGTACAGTTAAGATATTGCTAGGGGAAGATTCGCCTCCTCGGAAACCTCTACACTTAATTGTTAAACACTGAGTTCAAGTTGAGTTATTTATTATATTACGGTTGGGTGATTGAACAATAACGTGCATTGCATAATCAATTAATATATTCATTATATATTATCGAACCTACTATAATTCACAAATGCGCGACCGTACAAAAATGTATTATTTGTATGACAATTTTTCCTTTATATTTTTGCCTCGTGTTGCAGATAACTCGGGATGTGTTATGAGTGTGAGAGGTATCTGCATGTGTTTTTCCTCACTATTTTGCCTCGTGTTGACAGTAACTCGGGATGTTTTATGAGTGTGAGATGTATTTGCATGTGTTTTCCGCACTATTTTTACCTCGTGTTGCTGATCACTCGAGATGTTTTATGAGTGTGAGATGTATTTGCATGTGGTTCCTCACTATTTGCCTCGTGTTGCCGATAACTCGGGATGTTTATGTGTGTGAGATGTATTTGCATGTGTTTTTCCTCACTATTTGCTTTTCTGATTGGTATTATATGAAATGCAATGCGTTTCCTCACAAGTTGGGCTGTTGTTGCCAATCAGTCGAGATGGTTAGTCAATTCTGAGCATTCATGTAGCGTTGACAGTTGTTATTTTCATGCATTTTAAAATTTATTTTGAGTTGTTAATTACTTTGAAGTGGTTTATTATGTCAATTATGCGATCCGATGCGTTTTCCCACACGGGCACAAATTGCCTTACGCTGACAAGACGTCGAGCGGTTTATGAGCATCTCATGACATTAGGCGATTCGCTATCTATATTTTCCATTTATTTACCATTTCGTTGTGATGTGTTGGTGCTCTCCGCTTTCTATCTTTGTTATATTTTCGTATTATTTCGTTGATAGGCTGCCACAATTCAACAGCTTCTTGAACGCATCAAGGTGTTAGAGAATTCACAATACATTCCCAGTGTCGATGGTATTCTCACCAAGATTTTACATTATGGCTTTCGTCGACCCGAAGATTTCGACAAATATGAAGCGCTACGCCTTTCCGAGCAGCTAGCTGCGAGTGCTCGGCTCGCTCCACACACCAAGGCTCCATCCTATGACGCCATCGCTTCCACGTTGCGTCAGAAGATTACCTCACCCGTCACGCAATTTAAGGCATATTTCACAGCTTTGTTGGCAGACAAAGAGTATGGCCGCATTTTAGATGCGGTTCATAAAGTGGACAAAGCGTTTGTGTCGGAGAACTATCGTATGCAACGGGAGCGCACACCGTTAACCCCCGCACAACTTCGTCCTCGGCCTCTTTCTTCAGTTGTGTGTTATTCCTGTGGCAAAACTGGGCGCCACGGTCAGCCGTACTATGATCGACCCCGTCTTTCAATAATACAAAAACTCCCTGATTGCATTATTTATATCGAGCCATTGTTGTGTTTAAACTATTACCTCTAACTTGCATCATTTATACATAACCTATTGTGTTTAACATTATTGTTTATATATCGTTGCTATTTTGTCTCCTTTCCAGTGATGATTATTAAGTATTATGTATTTTCTTGAACTTTTTGTTTGTGTGTTTATTTATTGCCGGAAAGCTATGGCATGCTCTCTATAAACGCCACTCATGGTGCTTCGCGCTTTTAGGCATCGTTGCTTCCTGTTTCCCGCTTTATGTTTAATATTACAAACATATTATTGGACCATATCATGTTTGCCGGGTTTGTGTTTTTACTCGTATTGCACACCTTATTCCTATTCTTCCTCATCTTGTGTTGATGCGTTCAAAAACTTTAACCCTTTGTCCTTCTTGTTCTATTTCTCGCTCATTATGGCAGTTTGAAAGGGGAACTAATTCTCTGTTGGTTTATCTGACGTTCAGGCTGCCATTCCCTGGGTGGTTTCTTAATTTCTATTCATTTTTCTTCCTTAGTCTTGTGCTGTGCCGTCCAAGGGTCTTTCCTCTTTTCCTGCGTGGGAAATAACGCCGTCATTCCCACCAATGTTAGTATCCCACGTTCTGGGAGGTTGGGTCCAATCTGATGGCACAGAGCTGCCAGCCCAGGGAATGGCAGCCAACAATACTCATTTGGATAAACAATTTATCGATTCCGTTTTGGCTGGGGAACGCTCCGCTGATGTGAATCTGATCGCTTTTCGCAACCCTTCTCAGTTTGTTGCGGGTGGTTTGCATAAGTATCCATCCGCATGCGGCATGGTCTAATTTGGCGTCCTCTCTTCCACCCGATCAATCCGAGGATATTTTGGGTTGGATTTATAACAAAGTGGACGTCTCCCACTATTTTTCTCACTTCAAAGGTGGTTTTAAGGGCGATTGGTTTGACACGGACATTCCTCGAACACGAATTTTTCAAAATCATCCCACCCTCTAATGCTATGCTTGATCGCCAGAATTCTCGACTCCCATTCATTTCTCCTTGTCCCATGCCTGGATGTCTTGGCGTAAATATTTTTGCCCAATCACCTTCTCAATATCCCGGTATCGTTTTTTCCAACCCCTACATTTTCCCACCCATCATCCTGGTTCACAGAGTTCTCCGTATTCTTCGTTCCGCCAGCGTTCCTTTCACCATCGTTGTGCCTGATTTTTTCCCGCGTCAGTCTTGGTGGCCTGTAATTCAGGTCACCTCTTGATCATGCATACTGCTGGGCCACCGTGGCCAGAGGGGTCCGCTCCTCGTCCCTTCGAAGACTGGTTTTTCTTCTAATTGGCCGTTGCCTTGGGATTTATGGGCTTTGCGGTTTGATGCCAACTTGACGTTCCCGGTCTTACATGACGTTTAGACTTCGTGCGTGAGTTAATGTGTCCTGCCCTGCCCCTCTAATACTTTACGCAAACTTATCATGTTTGGTCATGTTCCTCCGTTCTAGGGTTTACCTCCAGTAGCCCGTCTTTTTGTACCTGTCCGTCATGTCAGTACCCGAATGATTACAACTTTATGTTCTGTCAGATGTGTGGCTATCATCGGAAAGCTTCTTTCTGCACCGCGTCACGTCGTGCCTGAAGGTGTCCTTACAGCAATCGATGAGCGTCTTCGGGTGTTGCGTGATATGGCTCTATCGACGTCCTATGCAAAGCAGAAGATCTCGCTTGAACACGAGTTAAAACGGTTTCTTTCTACTCTTCCCGCTAATAAAACGTTGTTTACGGCTATACCTTTAGATCTTTGTCGCTTTTTGGTTTGGAAAGACGAGGGAGGCAAAACACAAGTGCATCTGCACGGATGTCCACACCTTGGTCTTCACGGCATAAAATCTTGCAATTGTCCCGTTCGGTTATCTTACGCAACTGTCGATTCACTTCTCGGGAAGATACGCGCTATATTTAAATCGGCTGGCCGCGCAATCCCGCTGCGTCTATGGAAGTTAAACAATATCTAAAAGCTTTTACCTCTGAGCAGCTCCAGGCAGCTATCACGCCTCAACAAGCTACTCCTTTATTTATCCATAAACTGCTTCTTCTGTCGCGCCACGTCGAACGCAAGATGATCACTCCCAATGTTTCCCCCGTATCGCTGTTCACATTTGCACGAGATGCTGCCTTCTTCAAGACTTTGTTCTTTAGTGGTGACAGGGCGAATGATCTCAACGCTGTTAAGACCCAAGAGATTCTGCGGTTTCCTCAAGATGATGGCCTATTGTTTAATCATGTATGGGGCAAGACTCTCAGAGACGGGTCCTCGAATCTTTTTGGTATCCGCCGTCATCAAAATCCTGCTCTTTGTCCTGTCAAAGCAATTGAAACTTACATGGCCGTCTGCACGGAGCTTAGGCTAGATCTCTCACTAGGTTTCCTCTTTCGTCCCACTACTCCGCGTGGTACCATCCAGAACAAACAACTTTCGTCTTCCACTATGCAATCCCGACTTCATCTGTACCTGCAAGAGGCGTCTATTGACGCAGGCGAAACTCTTCAGTTTTTGGGCGGGAGCCGCTATCACGCTTGCTTTGTCAGGCGCCCAATTAAGCGACATCATGTCGCATGTAGGCGCTGGCGGAATTCATCTACGGCTTCATATTATCTCAAGCTCGCCGACGTCTTGCGCCCTGGTGGTCCATCCGCGCTCTTGTCATCTCACGAAGCTTCCGTGGAATCGTCCGCTTCTCATTACAGCGATCTTAATGCTCTCACTAACTTTGTTACAGCGTTTCCTCCGTTAAAAACGCTCTAGATTTTTCATGATGATAAGTATTTATAATCAAGTGACGTTTTGTCTTTCAATTGTATTTACTGTTGTTTTGAGGTATGGGTTTTTAGAATGGGCGTGTACTGGGTGTGTTTAGGTAAAGGCCATTCTATCTACCAGGATTTCCAGCGATCGTTATTTCTCCCACTCTTATTTAGACGAATGTGGGGGGACTGATGAGAATAGTTTACTGTTACCAATGCTTTTGAATTTTCCGAACAAGACACATGTTAATGTAAATTAGCATTAATTATCATAAAACAGTTTGAAAAACTTCCATTTTTCTACAAAATGCCATCTTGCACGCCTGCGTAGCATCATGAAAATTCAAAATGCCACCAATCGCATAGTTGTTTATGAAATCAAATCAAACTTGGAATGTGCATGTGCCTGGCGCTTGTCGAATTTCAATTTTTAATATTGCTTTACTGTGTGCCGTGTCTTCGGGGGTCTTCTATGACCCCTTTTGACTGTGCCGGACCGTGAGATGACAAGAGCGCGGATGGACTCACTGAATTTTCTTTTTTGTTGCAGAAAAAATCAAACTCAAGAAGCAGATTTGTGTCGAATTAAAAGTAAATTTTACCTTCTTGTTCAGGAGGTTCACACACCAGTGAAAGGTAAAATTACTTCTTTTGTGTTTTTATTACGTCACTCTAGTTGCGATTACATTATAGAGACCCGGGCTAAGAGACCCGGGCAAAGAGACCAGGGCAAAGAGACCCGGGCAAACGTTCCCTATTATTTAAAGTGCCTATGAAAAATTCAGTTGTAAAATAATTCTTTCGTTTGAAAGAACTCCGTTGAAACTATAACCCTTTACAACTTTTCCATATCTCACTTCACTCTTGAGATATTAAGATTTGTTTAATATATAAATGATCATACTTATGACATCACAATGCATAATGACTTATTAAAAAACTCTGCATATCTTTACCATTATCACATGGAATCGTGTGATGATTTGCATATTTGATATCATTGGATACATCCACGCACATGCACCTGCATTTCAAGTGATTTCATTACATAATCTCAAGGATATATAAGCGTTTTCAATAAGTCATTATGCATTGTGATGTCATAAGTATGATCATTTACATATTAAACAAATTTTAATATCTCAAGAGTGAAGTGAGATATGAAAAAGTTGTAAATGGTTAGCCTTTATAGTTTCAAGAGTTCTTTATAAACAAAAGAGTTATTCTACAACTGAATTTTTCATTGCATAGGCACTTAAAGTGCCACTCACTATACGATCAAATTTTTAGCTATCGATATTTTTACGTATTTATAAAGCAGAGCTGCTAAATATTACTCGGTCGAAACCGTTTTGCGATTGGACGATGGCAAGTATTATTTTTCTGACTCCGAATCTGGAGTTATGTCCGCCATTAATCGTTCATGTTCCTGACCAGCGTAACGAAGTGACGTCAGATTCTCAACGCGAAGACTCCACATGGCTAATTCTTCAAGTAAATCAAGGTCGTTTTTTCAAATTCTTCGTCTGAAAGGCTGAACATTTCATCTACTTCTCGAAAAAAGCAAGAAAACAAGTAACCTCGACTGAAAAATTCAGGCGTAGCATTGAGAATCTGACGTCACAAACAATATTACCTTTTGAAATTGCGGGCTCACTTGGAACACGTTTTTAGTAATGGTGGCCTAAATAATAGTGATTTCAGAGCTCAAAATAATTACTTCAAAATACCATTTTTTAGTTTTTTTTTACATCGATGTGATCTTTCGACCCTGAAATACTATTCTATGCTAAAGAAAATCTAAAAGTCGGGGGTAAATTTTCATCGTAGTGGCACTTTAAAAGTGAAATTCAAATGCACTAAAGAAAAATTCAACTCTGTTTTTATGACCCACTTTGGTACTTCATGATGTGCTGGATATTATGGTGCTATCGGTTTTTCAATCACGCCACGGGAAAGTGGTTTTATCGACGTTCAAACATCGCTATTTTGATAGAAAAATATCCGGAGTCTGGGACCGAAAGCAGCAGTCTAGTGACGTCACACGTTAGAGTCGTCGATAATATCGATATGTTTTTTTGTGGTGCTTGAATACCTAGCTGTGGAAATATTACTTATGTTTGAGATAGAGTCAACTTCCTCCTCTGAAAGCGAGATCAATAATGATTTTTCATCAGTAGAATCTATTCCGACTCTAACGTGTGACGTCAAAGAGGTGATTTGACCGCGCGATGAGGTGGAAAACATTGGTGTAATTTTTCCACTTTTACATAAAAAATAAAGCACTTTCCTTTGTCGTGATTGAAAAACCGATGGCACCATATTATTATACCCTCACATATAATCCACCAATCAACTGTCTCTATTAGCATCACGTGGCAGCCCAATATTTTACGATGTAGGGCAGCTGCATATTGGGCTGTTCACGTGCGACGTCACTCCCGTGCCTTTTATCTAAATCGAAATTTCTTCAGTTGAAGTACTCTCTCACGGAACGTGATGTGTTTTTCCGAAATTCCGAGTCTTTTTATTATTCTTTTTGACGACCAGCTTACGTGCGAAGAAACATCTTTGTGTTAAGATATTTTGTTCGATATAATAAAACACCTATTGAATTCATTGGTTGAAGTACTTTCTCACGGAACGTGATGTGTTTTTCCGAAATTCGGAGTCTTTTTATTATTCTTTTTGACGACTAGCTTACGTGCGAAGAAACATCTTTGTGTTAAGATATTTTGTTCGATATAATAAAACACCTATTGAATTCATTGGTTGAAGTATTTTCTCACGGAACGTGATGTGTTTTCCCGAAATTCCGAGTCTTTTTATTATTCTTTTTGACGACCAGCTTACGTGCGAAGAAACATCTTTGTGTTAAGATATTTTGTTCGATATAATAAAACACCTATTGAATTCATTGGTTGAAGTACTTTCTCACGGAACGTGATGTGTTTTTCGAGTCTTATTATTCTTTTTGATAACCAGCAACCTTTTGACTGTTTACGTGCGAAGAAACACCTTTGTTAAGATATTTTGTTCGATATAATAAAACACCTATTGGATTCATCTTCACCCAATATTACAAAATATTTAAGTCTCGACTTGCAATATTAGGCTCGACCTTCGGTCTCGCCCAATATTGAATTCTCGACTTAAATATTTTGTAATATTGGGCTCAGAGGAATCCAATAAGTAATAAGATTCAGCGCATCAAGAAGTACCAAAATGGGTCAAAAAACCATATGGACTTATAGTACGTACTCCATATAAGGTCATATCGGACGGGACTGGGAAGAGCACATACATTGCCCTCGTACCCCAAAAACAACAAGGTCCTAACCCTCCCACAAAGCTATAGAATAATTATATTCTTTTAAAGTTGAATGATCCATTTACAACATGCATACAGCTTATCCTGGTACCTAACTAGTTCTCTTTGAAAGCGGATAATCGAACATGCCCAAAAATATAATTTTCGTATTACGGATACCATCTTGTAAACGAACTTTCGACTGTCTTCGACGAACGTTTTCTTGAGAAATAATCCACTCCCAAAGCTACAATATATATTAAAACAAAGGTAAATTATCTGTTTACAATATGCGTACACCTTATCCGGCTAGCGAACGTAGTTTTCTTAAAAAGAGCGGATAATCGAACATATCGTAACGTGTTAACTATCCGCACCCAGTGGGCTGGTACGAGGGCAATCTATTTGCTCGTCAATGCCTTGTATTTGCTCGTCGATGCCTTGTATTTGCTTGTCGATGCCTTGTATTTGCTCGTCGATGCCTTGTATTTGCTCGTCGATGCCTTGTATTTGCTCGTCAATGCCTTGTATTTGCTCGTTGATGCCTTCTATTTGCTCGTCAATGCCTTCTATTTCCTCGTCGATGCCTTGTATTTGCTCGTTGATGCCCTGTGTTTGCTAGTCGATGCCTTGTATTTGCTCGTCAATGCCTTGTATTTGCTCGTCAATGCCTTGTATTTGCTCGTCAATGCCTTGTATTTGCTAATGCGTTGTATTTGCTCGTCGATGCATTGTATTTGCTCGTCGATGCATTGTATTTGCTCGTCAATGCCTTGTATTTGCTCGTTGATGCCTTGTATTTGCTATTCAATGCCTTGTATTTGCTCGTTGATGCCTTCTATTTGCTCGTCAATGCCTTCTATTTGCTCGTCGATGCCTTGTATTTGCTCGTTGATGCCCTGTGTTTGCTAGTCGATGCCTTGTATTTGCTCGTCAATGCCTTGTATTTGCTCGTCAATGCCTTGTATTTGCTAATGCGTTGTATTTGCTCGTCGATGCATTGTATTTGCTCGTCAATGCCTTGTATTTGCTCGTCAATGCCTTGTATTTGCTAGTCAATGCCTTGTATTTGCTCGTCGATGCCTTGTATTTGCTCGTCTATGCATTGTATTTGCTCGTCTATGCATTGTATTTGCTCGTCGATGCCTTGTATTTGCTCGTCAATGCCTTGTATTTGGTGGTCAATGCCTTGTATTTGCTGGTCAATGCATTGTATTTGCTCGTTGATGCCTTGCATTTGCTAGTCAATGCCTTGTATTTGCTAGTCAATGCCTTGTATTTGCTAGTCAATGCCTTGTATTTGCTGTTCAATGCCTTGTATTTGCTCGTCAATGCCTTGTTTTTGCTCGTCAATGCCTTGTTTTTGCTCGTCAATGCATTGTATTTGCTCTTCAAAGCCTTGTATTTGCTCGTCAATGCCTTGTATTTGCTAGTCAATGCCTTGTATTTGCTCGTTGATGCCTTGTATTTGCTGGTCAATACCTTGTATTTGCTAGTCAATGCCTTGTATTTGCTAGTCAATGCCTTGTATTTGCTAGTCAATGCCTTGTATTTGCTCGTCAATGCCTTGTATTTGCTCGTCAATGCCTTGTATTTGCTAGTCAATGCCTTGTATTTGCTCGTCAATGCCTTGTATTTGCTCGTCAATGCCTTGTTTTTGCTCGTCAATGCCTTGTATTTGCTCGTCGATGCATTGTATTTGCTCTTCAATGCCTTGTATTTGTTCGTCAGTGCCTTGTATTTGCTAGTCAATGCCTTGTATTTGCTCGTCAATGCCTTGTATTTGCTAATGCGTTGTATTTGCTCGTCGATGCATTGTATTTGCTCGTCGATGCATTGTATTTGCTCGTCAATGCCTTGTATTTGCTCGTCAATGCCTTGTATTTGCTAGTCAATGCCTTGTATTTGCTCGTCGATGCCTTGTATTTGCTCGTCTATGCATTGTATTTGCTCGTCGATGCCTTGTATTTGCTCGTCAATGCCTTGTATTTGCTAGTCAATGCCTTGTATTTGCTAGTCAATGCCTTGTATTTGGTGGTCAATGCCTTGTATTTGCTGGTCAATGCATTGTATTTGCTCGTTGATGCCTTGCATTTGCTAGTCAATGCCTTGTATTTGCTAGTCAATGCCTTGTATTTGCTAGTCAATGCCTTGTATTTGCTGTTCAATGCCTTGTATTTGCTCGTCAATGCCTTGTTTTTGCTTGTCAATGCCTTGTTTTTGCTCGTCAATGCATTGTATTTGCTCTTCAAAGCCTTGTATTTGCTCGTCAATGCCTTGTATTTGCTAGTCAATGCCTTGTATTTGCTCGTTGATGCCTTGTATTTGCTGGTCAATGCCTTGTATTTGCTAGTCAATGCCTTGTATTTGCTAGTCAATGCCTTGTATTTGCTAGTCAATGCCTTGTATTTGCTCGTCAATGCCTTGTATTTGCTAGTCAATGCCTTGTATTTGCTCGTCAATGCCTTGTATTTGCTCGTCAATGCCTTGTTTTTGCTCGTCAATGCCTTGTATTTGCTCGTCGATGCATTGTATTTGCTCTTCAATGCCTTGTATTTGTTCGTCAGTGCCTTGTATTTGCTAGTCAATGCCTTGTATTTGCTCGTCGATGCATTGTATTTGCTAGTCATTGCCTTGTATTTGCTCGTCATTGCCTTGTATTTGCTCGTCAACGCCTTGTATTTGCTCGTCAACGCCTTGTATTTGCTAGTCAATGCCTTGTATTTGCTCGTCAATGCGTTGTATTTGCTCGTTGATGCCTTGTTTTTGCTCGTCAATACCCTGTATTTGCTCGTCAATGCCTGGTATTTTCTATTCAATGCCTTGTATTTGCCAGTGGATGCCTTGTATTTACTCGTCGATGCCTTGTATTTTCTCGTTGATGCCTTGTATTTGCTCGTCAATGCCTTGTATTTGCTCGTCAATGCATTGTATTTGCTAGTCAATGCCTTTAATTTGCTAGTCGATGCCTTGTATTTGCTCGTCGATGCCTTGTATTTGCTCGTTGAAGCCTTGTATTTGCTCGTTGATGCCTTGTATTTGCTCGTCATTGCCTTGTATTTGCTCGTCAACGCCTTGTATTTGCTCGTCAACGCCTTGTATTTGCTCGTCAACGCCTTGTATTTGCTCGTCAATGCGTTGTATTTGCTCGTTGATGCCTTGTTTTTGCTCGACAATACCCTGTATTTGCTCGTCAATGCCTGGTATTTTCTATTCAATGCCTTGTATTTGCCAGTCGATGCCTTGTATTTACTCGTCGATGCCTTGTATTTTCTCGTTGATGCCTTGTATTTGCTCGTCAATGCCTTGTATTTGCTCGTCAATGCATTGTATTTGCTAGTCAATGCCTTTAATTTGCTAGTCGATGCCTTGTATTTGCTCGTCGATGCCTTGTATTTGCTCGTTGAAGCCTTGTATTTGCTCGTTGATGCCTTGTATTTGCTCGTCGATGCCTTGTATTTGCTCGTCGATGCATTGTATTTGCTCGTCGATGCATTGTATTTGCTCGTCGATGCCTTGTATTTGCTCGTCAATGCCTTGTATTTGCTAGTCAATGCCTTATATTTGCTAGTCAGTGCCTTGTATTTGCTAGTCAGTGCCTTGTATTTGCTAGTCAGTGCCTTGTATTTGCTAGTCAATGCCTTGTATTTGCTGTTCAATGCCTTGTATTTGCTCGTCAATGCCTTGTTTTTGCTCGTCAATGCCTTGTTTTTGCTCGTCAATGCATTGTATTTGCTCTTCAAAGCCTTGTATTTGCTCGTCAATGCCTTGTATTTGCTAGTCAATGCCTTGTATTTGCTCGTTGATGCCTTGTATTTGCTCGTCAATGCCTTGTATTTGCTCGTCAATGCCTTGTTTTTGCTCGTCAATGCCTTGTATTTGGTCGTCGATGCATTGTATTTGCCCTTCAATTCTTTGAATTTGTTCGTCAGTGCCTTGTATTTGCTAGTCAATGCCTTGTATTTGCTCGTCAATGCCTTGTATTTGCTCGTCGATGCATTGTATTTGCTAGTCATTGCCTTGTATTTGCTCGTCATTGCCTTGTATTTGCTCGTCAACGCCTTGTATTTGCTCGTCAACGCCTTGTATTTGCTAGTCAATGCCTTGTATTTGCTCGTCAATGCGTTGTATTTGCTCGTTGATGCCTTGTTTTTGCTCGTCGATACCCTGTATTTGCTCGTCAATGCCTGGTATTTTCTATTCAATGCCTTGTATTTGCCAGTCGATGCCTTGTATTTACTCGTCTATGCCTTGTATTTTCTCGTTGATGCCTTGTATTTGCTCGTCAATGCCTTGTATTTGCTCGTCAATGCATTGTATTTGCTAGTCAATGCCTTTAATTTGCTAGTCGATGCCTTGTATTTGCTCGTCGATGCCTTGTATTTGCTCGTCGAAGCCTTGTATTTGCTCATTGATGCCTTGTATTTGCTCGTCATTGCCTAGTATTTGCTCGTCAACGCCTTGTATTTGCTCGTCAACGCCTTGTACTTGCTAGTCAATGCCTTGTATTTGCTCGTCAATGCGTTGTATTTGCTCGTTGATGCCTTGTTTTTGCTCGTCAATACCCTGTATTTGCTCGTCAATGCCTGGTATTTTCAATTCAATGCCTTGTATTTGCCAGTCGATGCCTTGTATTTACTCGTCGATGCCTTGTATTTTCTCGTTGATGCCTTGTATTTGCTCGTCAATGCCTTGTATTTGCTCGTCAATGCATTGTATTTGCTAGTCAATGCATTGTATTTGCTAGTCAATGCCTTTAATTTGCTAGTCGATGCCTTGTATTTGCTCGTCGATGCCTTGTATTTGCTCGTTGAAGCCTTGTATTTGCTCGTTGATGCCTTGTATTTGCTCGTCGATGCCTTGTATTTGCTCGTCGATGCATTGTATTTGCTCGTCGATGCATTGTATTTGCTCGTCGATGCCTTGTATTTGCTCGTCAATGCCTTGTATTTGCTAGTCAATGCCTTATATTTGCTAGTCAGTGCCTTGTATTTGCTAGTCAGTGCCTTGTATTTGCTAGTCAATGCCTTGTATTTGCTAGTCAATGCCTTGTATTTGCTGTTCAATGCCTTGTATTTGCTCGTCAATGCCTTGTTTTTGCTCGTCAATGCCTTGTTTTTGCTCGTCAATGCATTGTATTTGCTCTTCAAAGCCTTGTATTTGCTCGTCAATGCCTTGTATTTGCTAGTCAATGCCTTGTATTTGCTCGTTGATGCCTTGTATTTGCTGGTCAATGCCTTGTATTTGCTAGTCAATGCCTTGTATTTGCTAGTCAATGCCTTGTATTTGCTAGTCAATGCCTTGTATTTGCTCGTCAATGCCTTGTATTTGCTCGTCAATGCCTTGTTTTTGCTCGTCAATGCCTTGTATTTGCTCGTCGATGCATTGTATTTGCCCTTCAATGCCTTGTATTTGTTCGTCAGTGCCTTGTATTTGCTAGTCAATGCCTTGTATTTGCTCGTCAATGCCTTGTATTTGCTCGTCGATGCATTGTATATGCTAGTCATTGCCTTGTATTTGCTCGTCATTGCCTTGTATTTGCTCGTCAACGCCTTGTATTTGCTCGTCAACGCCTTGTATTTGCTAGTCAATGCCTTGTATTTGCTCGTCAATGCGTTGTATTTGCTCGTTGATGCCTTGTTTTTGCTCGTCAATACCCTGTATTTGCTCGTCAATGCCTGGTATTTTCTATTCAATGCCTTGTATTTGCCAGTCGATGTCTTGTATTTACTCGTCGATGCCTTGTATTTTCTCGTTGATGCCTTGTATTTGCTCGTCAATGCCTTGTATTTGCTCGTCAATGCATTGTATTTGCTAGTCAATGCCTTTAATTTGCTAGTCGATGCCTTGTATTTGCTCGTCGATGCCTTCTATTTGCTCGTTGAAGCCTTGTATTTGCTCGTTGATGCCTTGTATTTGCTCGTCATTGCCTTGTATTTGCTCGTCAACGCCTTGTATTTGCTCGTCAACGCCTTGTATTTGCTAGTCAATGCCTTGTATTTGCTCGTCAATGCGTTGTATTTGCTCGTTGATGCCTTGTTTTTGCTCGTCAATACCCTGTATTTGCTCGTCAATGCCTGGTATTTTCTATTCAATGCCTTGTATTTGCCAGTCGATGCCTTGTATTTACTCGTCGATGCCTTGTATTTTCTCGTTGATGCCTTGTATTTGCTCGTCAATGCCTTGTATTTGCTCGTCAATGCATTGTATTTGCTAGTCAATGCCTTTAATTTGCTAGTCGATGCCTTGTATTTGCTCGTCGATGCCTTGTATTTGCTCGTTGAAGCCTTGTATTTGCTCGTTGATGCCTTGTATTTGCTCGTCGATGCCTTGTATTTGCTCGTCGATGCCTTTTATTTGCTCGTCAATGCCTTTTATTTGCTCGTCGATGCCTTGTATTTGCTCGTCGATGCCTTGTATTTGCTCGTCGATGCCTTGTATTTGCTCGTCGATGCATTGTATTTGCTCGTCGATGCATTGTATTTGCTCGTCGATGCCTTGTATTTGCTCGTCAATGCCTTGTATTTGCTAGTCAATGCCTTATATTTGCTAGTCAGTGCCTTGTATTTGCTAGTCAGTGCCTTGTATTTGCTAGTCAATGCCTTGTATTTGCTGTTCAATGCCTTGTATTTGCTCGTCAATGCCTTGTTTTTGCTCGTCAATGCCTTGTTTTTGCTCGTCAATGCATTGTATTTGCTCTTCAAAGCCTTGTATTTGCTCGTCAATGCCTTGTATTTGCTAGTCAAATCCTTGTATTTGCTAGTCAGTGCCTTGTATTTGCTCGTTGATGCCTTGTATTTGCTATTCAATGCCTTGTATTTGCTCGTCAATGCTTTGTATTTGCTCGTTGATGCCTTGTATTTGCTCGCCAATGCCTTGTATTTGCTAGTCAATGCCTTGTATTTTCTATTCAATGCCTTGTATTTGCTATTCAATGCCTTGTATTTGCTAGTCAATGCCTTGTATTTGCTCGTCAACGCCTTGTATTTGCTCGTCAACGCCTTGTATTTGCTAGTCAATGCCTTGTATTTGCTCGTCAATGCGTTGTATTTGCTCGTTGATGCCTTGTTTTTGCTCGTCAATACCCTGTATTTGCTCGTCAATGCCTGGTATTTTCTATTCAATGCCTTGTATTTGCCAGTCAATGCCTTGTATTTGCTCATCAATCTTTGTATTTGCTCATCAATGCCTTGTATTTGCTCATCAATGCCTTGTATTTGCTAGTCAATGCCTTGTATTTGCTGTTCAATGCCTTGTATTTGCTCGTCAATGCCTTGTTTTTGCTCGTCAATGCCTTGTTTTTGCTCGTCAATGCATTGTATTTGCTCTTCAAAGCCTTGTATTTGCTCGTCAATGCCTTGTATTTGCTAGTCAAATCCTTGTATTTGCTAGTCAGTGCCTTGTATTTGCTCGTTGATGCCTTGTATTTGCTATTCAATGCCTTGTATTTGCTCGTCAATGCTTTGTATTTGCTCGTTGATGCCTTGTATTTGCTCGCCAATGCCTTGTATTTGCTAGTCAATGCCTTGTATTTTCTATTCAATGCCTTGTATTTGCTATTCAATGCCTTGTATTTGCTAGTCAATGCCTTGTATTTGCTCGTCAACGCCTTGTATTTGCTCGTCAACGCCTTGTATTTGCTAGTCAATGCCTTGTATTTGCTCGTCAATGCGTTGTATTTGCTCGTTGATGCCTTGTTTTTGCTCGTCAATACCCTGTATTTGCTCGTCAATGCCTGGTATTTTCTATTCAATGCCTTGTATTTGCCAGTCGATGCCTTGTATTTACTCGTCGATGCCTTGTATTTTCTCGTTGATGCCTTGTATTTGCTCGTCAATGCCTTGTATTTGCTCGTCAATGCATTGTATTTGCTAGTCAATGCCTTTAATTTGCTAGTCGATGCCTTGTATTTGCTCGTCGATGCCTTGTATTTGCTCGTTGAAGCCTTGTATTTGCTCGTTGATGCCTTGTATTTGCTCGTCGATGCCTTGTATTTGCTCGTCGATGCCTTTTATTTGCTCGTCAATGCCTTTTATTTGCTCGTCGATGCCTTGTATTTGCTCGTCGATGCCTTGTATTTGCTCGTCAATGCCTTGTTTTTGCTCGTCAATGCCTTGTTTTTGCTCGTCAATGCATTGTTTTTGCTCGTCAATGCATTGTATTTGCTCTTCAAAGCCTTGTATTTGCTCGTCAATGCCTTGTATTTGCTAGTCAAATCCTTGTATTTGCTAGTCAGTGCCTTGTATTTGCTCGTTGATGCCTTGTATTTGCTATTCAATGCCTTGTATTTGCTCGTCAATGCTTTGTATTTGCTCGTTGATGCCTTGTATTTGCTCGCCAATGCCTTGTATTTGCTAGTCAATGCCTTGTATTTTCTATTCAATGCCTTGTATTTGCTATTCAATGCCTTGTATTTGCTAGTCAATGCCTTGTATTTGCTCGTCAATGCATTGTATTTGCTAGTCAATGCCTTGTATTTGCTCGTCAATGCCTTGTATTTGCTCGTCGATGTCTTGTATTTGCTAGTCAATGCCTTGTATTTGCTCGTCAATGCATTGTATTTGCTCGTCAATGCCTTGTATTTGCTAGTCAATGCCTTATATTTGCTCGTCAGTGCCTTGTATTTGCTAGTCAGTGCCTTGTATTTGCTCGTCAATGCGTTGTATTTGCTTGTCAATGCCTTGTATTTGCCCGTCAATGTCTTGTATTTGCTCGTCGATGCCTTGTATTTGCTCGTCGATGCCGTGTATTTGCTCGTCGATGCCTTGTATTTGCTAGCCAATGCCTTGTATTTTCTATTCAATGCCTTGTGTTTGCCAGTCGATGCCTTGTATTTGCTCGTCGATGCCTTGTATTTGCTCGTCAATGCCTTGTATTTGCTCGTCAATGCATTGTATTTGCTAGTCAATGCCTTGTATTTGCTCGTCAATGCATTGTATTTGCTAGTCAATGCCTTGTATTTGCTAGTCGATGCCTTGTATTTGCTAGTCGATGCCTTGTATTTGCTTGTTGATGCCTTGTATTTGATCGTCAATGCGTTGTATTTGCTCGTTGATGAGTTGTATTTGCTCGTTGATGCCTTGTTTTTGCTCGCCAATGCCCTGTATGTGCTAGTCAATGCCCTGTATGTGCTAGTCAATGCCTTGTATTTGCTCGTCAATGCGTTGTTTTTGCTCGTTGATGCCTTGTATTTGCAAGTGAATGCCTTGTATTTATTAGTCAATGCCTTGTATTTGCTAGTCAATGCCTTGTATTTGCTCGTCAATGCCTTGTATTTGCTCGTCAATGCATTGTATTTGCTAGTCAATGCATTGTATTTGCTAGTCAATGCCTTTTATTTGCTAGTCGATGCCTTGTATTTGCTCGTCGATGCCTTGTATTTGCTCGTTGATCCATTGTATTTGCTCGCTGATGCCTTGTATTTGCTCGTCAATGCCTTGTATTTGCTAGTCAATACATTGTATTTGCTAGTCAATGCCTTGTATTTGCTCGTCAATGCATTGTATTTGCTAGTCGATGCCTTGTATTTGCTCGTCGATGCCTTGTATTTGCTCGTTGATGCCTTGTATTTGCTCGTCAATGCCTTGTATTTGCTAGCCAATGCCTTGTATTTTCTATTCAATGCCTTGTGTTTGCCAGTCGATGCCTTGTATTTGCTCGTCGATGCCTTGTATTTGCTCGTCAATGCCTTGTATTTGCTCGTCAATGCATTGTATTTGCTAGTCAATGCCTTGTATTTGCTCGTCAATGCATTGTATTTGCTAGTCAATGCCTTGTATTTGCTAGTCGATGCCTTGTATTTGCTAGTCGATGCCTTGTATTTGCTTGTTGATGCCTTGTATTTGATCGTCAATGCCTTGTATTTGCTCTTCGATGCCTTGTATTTGCTTGTTCATGCCTTGTATTTGCTCGTCAATGCCTTGTATTTGCTCGTCAATGCCTTGTATTTGCTCGTCGATGCCTTGTATTTGCTAGTCAATGCCTTGTACTGTATTTGCTCGTCAATACCTTGTATTTGCTCGTCAATGCCTTGTATTTGCTCGTCAATGCCGTGTATTTTCTCGTCACTGCCTTGTATTTGCTCGTCAATGCCTTGTATTTGCTCATCAATGCCTTGTATTTGCTCATCAATGCCTTGTATTTGCTCATCAATGCCGTGTATTTGCTAGTCGATGCCTTGTATTTGCTCGTCGATGCCTTGTATTTGCTCGTTGATCCATTGTATTTGCTCGCTGATGCCTTGTATTTGCTCGTCAATGCCTTGTATTTGCTAGTCAATACATTGTATTTGCTAGTCAATGCCTTGTATTTGCTCGTCAATGCATTGTATTTGCTAGTCGATGCCTTGTATTTGCTCGTCGATGCCTTGTATTTGCTCGTCGATGCCTTGTATTTGCTCGTTGATGCCTTGTATTTGCTAGTCAATGACTTGTATTTGCTAGTCAATGCCTTGTATTTGCTAGTCAATACCTTGTATTTGCTCGTCAATGCCTTATATTTGCTCGTCAATGCCTTGTATTTGCTCGTCAATGCATTGTATTTGCTAGTCGATGCCTTGTATTTGCTAGTCGATGCCTTGTATTTGCTCGTCGATGCCTTGTATTTGCTCGTCGATGCCTTGTATTTGCTCGTCGATGCCTTGTATTTGCTCGTCGATGCCTTGTATTTGCTCGTCGATGCCTTGTATTTGCTCGTCGATGCCTTGTATTTGCTCGTCGATGCCTTGTATTTGCTCGTCGATGCCTTGTATTTGCTAGTCAATGCCTTATATTTGCTCGTCAGTGCCTTGTATTTGCTAGTCAGTGCCTTGTATTTGCTCGTCAATGCGTTGTATTTGCTCGCCAATGCCTTGTATTTGCTCGTCAATGCCTTGTATTTGCACGTCAATGCGTTCTATTTGCTCGTTGATGCCTTGTATTTGCTCGTCCGTGCCTTTTATTTGCTAGTCAATGCCTTGTATTTGCTCGTCAATGCCTTGTATTTGCTTGTCAATGCCTTGTATTTGCTCGTCAATGCCTTGTATTTGCTCGTCAATGCCTTGTATTTGCTCGTCAATGCCTTGTATTTGCTCGTCAATGCCTTGTATTTGCTAGTCAATACCTTGTATTTGCTCGTCGATGCCTTGTATTTGCTCGTCTATGCCTTGTATTTGCTCGTGGATGCCTTGTATTTGCTAGTCAATGCCTTGTATTTGCTAGTCAATGCCTTGTATTTGCTAGTCAATGGCTTGTATTTGCTCGTTGATGCCTTGTATTTGCTGGTCAATGCCTTGTATTTGCTCGTCAATGCCTTGTATTTGCTCGTCGATGCATTGTATTTGCTAGTCAATGCATTGTATTTGCTCGTCAATGCCTTGTATTTGCTAGTCAATGCCTTGTATTTGCTCGTCAATGCCTTGTATTTGCTCGTTGATGCCTTGTATTTGCTCGTCAATGCCTTGTATTTGCTAGTCAATGCCTTGTATTTGCTCGTCAATGCCTTGTATTTGCTCGTTGATGCCTTGTATTTGCTCGTCAATGCCTTGTATTTGCTAGTCAATGCCTTGTATTTTCTATTCAATGCCTTGTATTTGCTAGTCGATGCCTTGTATTTGCTCGTCAATGCCTTGTATTTGCTCGTCAATGCCTTGTATTTGCTCGTCAATGCATTGTATTTGCTAGTCAATGCCTTGTATTTGCTCGTCAATGCATTGTATTTGCTAGTCAATGCCTTGTATTTGCTAGTCGATGCCTTGTATTTGCTAGTCAATGCCTTGTATTTGCTCGTTGATGCCTTGTATTTGCTCGTCAATGCCTTGTATTTGCTCGTTGATGCCTTGTATTTGCTCGTTGATGCCTTGTTTTTGCTCGTCAATGCCTTGTATTTGCTAGTCAATGCCCTGTATTTGCTAGTCAATGCCTTGTATTTGCTCGTCAATGCCTTGTATTTGCTCGTTGATGCCTTGTATTTGCTAGTCAATGCCTTGTATTTTTTAGTCAATGCCTTGTATTTGCTAGTCAATGCCTTGTATTTGCTCGTCAATGCCTTGTATTTGCTCGTCAATGCCTTGTATTTGCTCGTTGATGCCTTGTATTTGCTATTCAATGCCTTGTATTTGCTCGTCGATGCCTTGTATTTGCTCGTCAATGCCTTGTATTTGCTCGTCGATGCCTTGTATTTGCTCGTTGATGCCTTGTATTTGCTAGTCGATGCCTTGTATTTGCTCGTCAATGCCTTGTATTTGCTCGTCAATGCCTTGTATTTGCTAATGCCTTGTATTTGCTCGTCGATGCCTTGTATTTGCTCGTCAATGCCTTGTATTTGCTCGTCAATGCCTTGTATTTGCTAGTCAATGCCTTGTATTTGCTCGTCGATGCCTTGTATTTGCTCGTCAATGCCTTGTATTTGCTCGTCTATGCATTGTATTTGCTCGTCAATGCCTTGTATTTGCTCGTCAATGCCTTGTATTTGCTGGTCAATGCCTTGTATTTGCTCGTCAATGCATTGTATTTGCTCGTTGATGCCTTGTATTTGCTAGTCAATGCCTTGTATTTGCTAGTCAATGCCTTGTATTTGCTAGTCAATGCCTTGTATTTGCTGTTCAATGCCTTGTATTTGCTCGTCAATGCCTTGTATTTGCTCGTCAATGCCTTGTATTTGCTCGTCAATGCATTGTATTTGCTCTTCAAAGCCTTGTATTTGCTCGTCAATGCCTTGTATTTGCTAGTCAATGCCTTGTATTTGCTCGTTGATGCCTTGTATTTGCTGGTCAATGCCTTGTATTTGCTAGTCAATGCCTTGTATTTGCTAGTCAATGCCTTGTATTTGCTAGTCAATGCCTTGTATTTGCTCGTCAATGCCTTGTATTTGCTCGTCAATGCCTTGTATTTGCTAGTCAATGCCTTGTATTTGCTCGTCAATGCCTTGTATTTGCTCGTCAATGCCTTGTTTTTGCTCGTCAATGCCTTGTATTTGCTCGTCGATGCATTGTATTTGCTCTTCAATGCCTTGTATTTGCTCGTCAGTGCCTTGTATTTGCTAGTCAATGCCTTGTATTTGCTCGTCAATGCCTTGTATTTGCTAGTGGATGCCTTGTATTTGCTCGTCGATGCCTTGTATTTGCTCGTCGATGCCTTGTATTTGCTCGTCAATGCCTTGTATTTGCTCGTCAATGCCTTGTATTTGCTAGTCAATGCCTTGTATTTGCTCGTCGATGCCTTGTATTTGCTCGTCTATGCATTGTATTTGCTCGTCGATGCCTTGTATTTGCTCGTCAATGCCTTGTATTTGCTAGTCAATGCCTTGTATTTGCTAGTCAATGCCTTGTATTTGCTCGTCAATGCCTTGTATTTGCTCGTCAATGCATTGTATTTGCTCGTTGATGCCTTGTATTTGCTAGTCAATGCCTTGTATTTGCTAGTCAATGCCTTGTATTTGCTAGTCAATGCCTTGTATTTGCTGTTCAATGCCTTGTATTTGCTCGTCAATGCCTTGTTTTTGCTTGTCAATGCCTTGTATTTGCTCGTCAATGCCTTGTATTTGCTCTTCAAAGCCTTGTATTTGCTCGTCAATGCCTTGTATTTGCTAGTCAATGCCTTGTATTTGCTCGTTGATGCCTTGTATTTGCTGGTCAATGCCTTGTATTTGCTAGTCAATGCCTTGTATTTGCTAGTCAATGCCTTGTATTTGCTAGTCAATGCCTTGTATTTGCTCGTCAATGCCTTGTATTTGCTAGTCAATGCCTTGTATTTGCTCGTCAATGCCTTGTATTTGCTCGTCAATGCCTTGTTTTTGCTCGTCAATGCCTTGTATTTGCTCGTCGATGCATTGTATTTGCTCTTCAATGCCTTGTATTTGCTCGTCAGTGCCTTGTATTTGCTAGTCAATGCCTTGTATTTGCTCGTCGATGCATTGTATTTGCTAGTCAATGCCTTGTATTTGCTCGTCATTGCCTTGTATTTGCTCGTCAATGCCTTGTATTTGCTCGTCAATGCCTTGTATTTGCTAGTCAATGCCTTGTATTTGCTCGTCAATGCGTTGTATTTGCTCGTTGATGCCTTGTATTTGCTCGTCAATGCCTTGTATTTGCTCGTCAATGCCTTGTATTTTCTATTCAATGCCTTGTATTTGCCAGTGGATGCCTTGTATTTACTCGTCGATGCCTTGTATTTTCTCGTTGATGCCTTGTATTTGCTCGTCAATGCCTTGTATTTGCTCGTCAATGCATTGTATTTGCTAGTCAATGCCTTTAATTTGCTAGTCGATGCCTTGTATTTGCTCGTCGATGCCTTGTATTTGCTCGTTGAAGCCTTGTATTTGCTCGTTGATGCCTTGTATTTGCTCGTCATTGCCTTGTATTTGCTCGTCAATGCCTTGTATTTGCTCGTCAATGCCTTGTATTTGCTCGTCAATGCCTTGTATTTGCTCGTCAATGCGTTGTATTTGCTCGTTGATGCCTTGTATTTGCTCGTCAATGCCTTGTATTTGCTCGTCAATGCCTTGTATTTGCTAGTCCATGCCTTGTATTTGCTAGTCGATGCCTTGTATTTGCTCGTCGATGCCTTGTATTTGCTCGTTGATGCCTTGTATTTGCTCGTCAATGCCTTGTATTTGCTCGTCAATGCATTGTATTTGCTAGTCAATGCCTTTAATTTGCTAGTCGATGCCTTGTATTTGCTCGTCGATGCCTTGTATTTGCTCGTTGAAGCCTTGTATTTGCTCGTTGATGCCTTGTATTTGCTCGTCGATGCCTTGTATTTGCTCGTCGATGCATTGTATTTGCTCGTCGATGCATTGTATTTGCTCGTCGATGCCTTGTATTTGCTCGTCAATGCCTTGTATTTGCTAGTCAATGCCTTGTATTTGCTAGTCAGTGCCTTGTATTTGCTAGTCAGTGCCTTGTATTTGCTAGTCAGTGCCTTGTATTTGCTAGTCAATGCCTTGTATTTGCTGTTCAATGCCTTGTATTTGCTCGTCAATGCCTTGTATTTGCTCGTCAATGCCTTGTATTTGCTCGTCAATGCATTGTATTTGCTCTTCAAAGCCTTGTATTTGCTCGTCAATGCCTTGTATTTGCTAGTCAATGCCTTGTATTTGCTCGTCAATGCCTTGTATTTGCTCGTCAATGCCTTGTATTTGCTCGTCAATGCCTTGTTTTTGCTCGTCAATGCCTTGTATTTGGTCGTCGATGCATTGTATTTGCCCTTCAATTCTTTGAATTTGCTCGTCAGTGCCTTGTATTTGCTAGTCAATGCCTTGTATTTGCTCGTCAATGCCTTGTATTTGCTCGTCGATGCCTTGTATTTGCTAGTCATTGCCTTGTATTTGCTCGTCATTGCCTTGTATTTGCTCGTCAATGCCTTGTATTTGCTCGTCAATGCCTTGTATTTGCTAGTCAATGCCTTGTATTTGCTCGTCAATGCCTTGTATTTGCTCGTCGATGCCGTGTATTTGCTCGTCGATGCCTTGTATTTGCTAGCCAATGCCTGGTATTTTCTATTCAATGCCTTCTATTTGCCAGTCGATGCCTTGTATTTACTCGTCGATGCCTTGTATTTTCTCGTTGATGCCTTGTATTTGCTCGTCAATGCCTTGTATTTGCTCGTCAATGCCTTGTATTTGCTCGTCAATGCCTTTAATTTGCTAGTCGATGCCTTGTATTTTCTCGTCGATGCCTTGTATTTGCTCGTCGAAGCCTTGTATTTGCTCATTGATGCCTTGTATTTGCTCGTCATTGCCTAGTATTTGCTCGTCAATGCCTTGTATTTGCTCGTCAACGCCTTGTATTTGCTAGTCAATGCCTTGTATTTGCTCGTCAATGCCTTGTATTTGCTCGTTGATGCCTTGTTTTTGCTCGTCAATACCCTGTATTTGCTCGTCAATGCCTGGTATTTTCTATTCAATGCCTTGTATTTGCCAGTCGATGCCTTGTATTTACTCGTCGATGCCTTGTATTTGCTCGTTGATGCCTTGTATTTGCTCGTCAATGCCTTGTATTTGCTCGTCAATGCATTGTATTTGCTAGTCAATGCATTGTATTTGCTAGTCAATGCCTTTAATTTGCTAGTCGATGCCTTGTATTTGCTCGTCGATGCCTTGTATTTGCTCGTTGAAGCCTTGTATTTGCTCGTTGATGCCTTGTATTTGCTCGTCGATGCCTTGTATTTGCTCGTCGATGCATTGTATTTGCTCGTCGATGCATTGTATTTGCTCGTCGATGCCTTGTATTTGCTCGTCAATGCCTTGTATTTGCTAGTCAATGCCTTGTATTTGCTAGTCAGTGCCTTGTATTTGCTAGTCAGTGCCTTGTATTTGCTAGTCAATGCCTTGTATTTGCTAGTCAATGCCTTGTATTTGCTTGTCAATGCCTTGTATTTGCTCGTCAATGCCTTGTATTTGCTCGTCAATGCCTTGTTTTTGCTCGTCAATGCATTGTATTTGCTCTTCAATGCCTTGTATTTGCTCGTCAATGCCTTGTATTTGCTAGTCAATGCCTTGTATTTGCTCGTTGATGCCTTGTATTTGCTCGTCAATGCCTTGTATTTGCTAGTCAATGCCTTGTATTTGCTAGTCAATGCCTTGTATTTGCTAGTCAATGCCTTGTATTTGCTCGTCAATGCCTTGTATTTGCTCGTCAATGCCTTGTATTTGCTCGTCAATGCCTTGTATTTGCTCGTCGATGCATTGTATTTGCCCTTCAATGCCTTGTATTTGCTCGTCAGTGCCTTGTATTTGCTAGTCAATGCCTTGTATTTGCTCGTCAATGCCTTGTATTTGCTCGTCGATGCATTGTATTTGCTAGTCATTGCCTTGTATTTGCTCGTCATTGCCTTGTATTTGCTCGTCAATGCCTTGTATTTGCTCGTCAATGCCTTGTATTTGCTAGTCAATGCCTTGTATTTGCTCGTCAATGCCTTGTATTTGCTCGTTGATGCCTTGTATTTGCTCGTCAATGCCTTGTATTTGCTCGTCAATGCCTTGTATTTTCTATTCAATGCCTTGTATTTGCTAGTCGATGTCTTGTATTTGCTCGTCGATGCCTTGTATTTTCTCGTTGATGCCTTGTATTTGCTCGTCAATGCCTTGTATTTGCTCGTCAATGCATTGTATTTGCTAGTCAATGCCTTTAATTTGCTAGTCGATGCCTTGTATTTGCTCGTCGATGCCTTGTATTTGCTCGTTGAAGCCTTGTATTTGCTCGTTGATGCCTTGTATTTGCTCGTCATTGCCTTGTATTTGCTCGTCAACGCCTTGTATTTGCTCGTCAACGCCTTGTATTTGCTAGTCAATGCCTTGTATTTGCTCGTCAATGCGTTGTATTTGCTCGTTGATGCCTTGTATTTGCTCGTCAATGCCTTGTATTTGCTCGTCAATGCCTTGTATTTTCTATTCAATGCCTTGTATTTGCTCGTCGATGCCTTGTATTTGCTCGTCGATGCCTTGTATTTGCTCGTTGATGCCTTGTATTTGCTCGTCAATGCCTTGTATTTGCTCGTCAATGCCTTGTATTTGCTAGTCAATGCCTTTAATTTGCTAGTCGATGCCTTGTATTTGCTCGTCGATGCCTTGTATTTGCTCGTTGAAGCCTTGTATTTGCTCGTTGATGCCTTGTATTTGCTCGTCGATGCCTTGTATTTGCTCGTCGATGCCTTTTATTTGCTCGTCAATGCCTTTTATTTGCTCGTCGATGCCTTGTATTTGCTCGTCGATGCCTTGTATTTGCTCGTCGATGCCTTGTATTTGCTCGTCGATGCATTGTATTTGCTCGTCGATGCCTTGTATTTGCTCGTCGATGCCTTGTATTTGCTCGTCAATGCCTTGTATTTGCTAGTCAATGCCTTGTATTTGCTAGTCAATGCCTTGTATTTGCTAGTCAGTGCCTTGTATTTGCTCGTCAATGCCTTGTATTTGCTAGTCAATGCCTTGTATTTGCTGTTCAATGCCTTGTATTTGCTCGTCAATGCCTTGTTTTTGCTCGTCAATGCCTTGTTTTTGCTCGTCAATGCATTGTATTTGCTCTTCAAAGCCTTGTATTTGCTCGTCAATGCCTTGTATTTGCTAGTCAAATCCTTGTATTTGCTAGTCAGTGCCTTGTATTTGCTCGTTGATGCCTTGTATTTGCTATTCAATGCCTTGTATTTGCTCGTCAATGCTTTGTATTTGCTCGTTGATGCCTTGTATTTGCTCGCCAATGCCTTGTATTTGCTAGTCAATGCCTTGTATTTTCTATTCAATGCCTTGTATTTGCTATTCAATGCCTTGTATTTGCTAGTCAATGCCTTGTATTTGCTCGTCAATGCCTTGTATTTGCTCGTCAACGCCTTGTATTTGCTAGTCAATGCCTTGTATTTGCTCGTCAATGCGTTGTATTTGCTCGTTGATGCCTTGTTTTTGCTCGTCAATACCCTGTATTTGCTCGTCAATGCCTTGTATTTTCTATTCAATGCCTTGTATTTGCCAGTCAATGCCTTGTATTTGCTCATCAATCTTTGTATTTGCTCATCAATGCCTTGTATTTGCTCATCAATGCCTTGTATTTGCTAGTCAATGCCTTGTATTTGCTGTTCAATGCCTTGTATTTGCTCGTCAATGCCTTGTTTTTGCTCGTCAATGCCTTGTATTTGCTCGTCAATGCATTGTATTTGCTCTTCAAAGCCTTGTATTTGCTCGTCAATGCCTTGTATTTGCTAGTCAAATCCTTGTATTTGCTAGTCCGTGCCTTGTATTTGCTCGTTGATGCCTTGTATTTGCTATTCAATGCCTTGTATTTGCTCGTCAATGCCTTGTATTTGCTCGTTGATGCCTTGTATTTGCTCGCCAATGCCTTGTATTTGCTAGTCAATGCCTTGTATTTGCTATTCAATGCCTTGTATTTGCTATTCAATGCCTTGTATTTGCTAGTCAATGCCTTGTATTTGCTCGTCAATGCCTTGTATTTGCTCGTCAATGCCTTGTATTTGCTAGTCAATGCCTTGTATTTGCTCGTCAATGCGTTGTATTTGCTCGTTGATGCCTTGTTTTTGCTCGTCAATGCCTTGTATTTGCTCGTCAATGCCTTGTATTTTCTATTCAATGCCTTGTATTTGCTAGTCGATGCCTTGTATTTGCTCGTCGATGCCTTGTATTTGCTCGTTGATGCCTTGTATTTGCTCGTCAATGCCTTGTATTTGCTCGTCAATGCATTGTATTTGCTAGTCAATGCCTTTAATTTGCTAGTCGATGCCTTGTATTTGCTCGTCGATGCCTTGTATTTGCTCGTTGAAGCCTTGTATTTGCTCGTTGATGCCTTGTATTTGCTCGTCGATGCCTTGTATTTGCTCGTCGATGCCTTGTATTTGCTCGTCAATGCCTTGTATTTGCTCGTCGATGCCTTGTATTTGCTCGTCGATGCCTTGTATTTGCTCGTCAATGCCTTGTTTTTGCTCGTCAATGCCTTGTATTTGCTCGTCAATGCATTGTATTTGCTCGTCAATGCATTGTATTTGCTCTTCAAAGCCTTGTATTTGCTCGTCAATGCCTTGTATTTGCTAGTCAAATCCTTGTATTTGCTAGTCAGTGCCTTGTATTTGCTCGTTGATGCCTTGTATTTGCTATTCAATGCCTTGTATTTGCTCGTCAATGCTTTGTATTTGCTCGTTGATGCCTTGTATTTGCTCGCCAATGCCTTGTATTTGCTAGTCAATGCCTTGTATTTTCTATTCAATGCCTTGTATTTGCTATTCAATGCCTTGTATTTGCTAGTCAATGCCTTGTATTTGCTCGTCAATGCATTGTATTTGCTAGTCAATGCCTTGTATTTGCTCGTCAATGCCTTGTATTTGCTCGTCGATGCCTTGTATTTGCTAGTCAATGCCTTGTATTTGCTCGTCAATGCATTGTATTTGCTCGTCAATGCCTTGTATTTGCTAGTCAATGCCTTATATTTGCTCGTCAGTGCCTTGTATTTGCTAGTCAGTGCCTTGTATTTGCTCGTCAATGCGTTGTATTTGCTTGTCAATGCCTTGTATTTGCTCGTCAATGTCTTGTATTTGCTCGTCGATGCCTTGTATTTGCTCGTCGATGCCTTGTATTTGCTCGTCGATGCCTTGTATTTGCTAGCCAATGCCTTGTATTTTCTATTCAATGCCTTGTATTTGCTCGTCGATGCCTTGTATTTGCTCGTCGATGCCTTGTATTTGCTCGTCAATGCCTTGTATTTGCTCGTCAATGCATTGTATTTGCTAGTCAATGCCTTGTATTTGCTCGTCAATGCATTGTATTTGCTAGTCAATGCCTTGTATTTGCTAGTCGATGCCTTGTATTTGCTAGTCGATGCCTTGTATTTGCTTGTTGATGCCTTGTATTTGATCGTCAATGCGTTGTATTTGCTCGTTGATGCCTTGTATTTGCTCGTTGATGCCTTGTATTTGCTCGCCAATGCCTTGTATGTGCTAGTCAATGCCCTGTATGTGCTAGTCAATGCCTTGTATTTGCTCGTCAATGCCTTGTTTTTGCTCGTTGATGCCTTGTATTTGCAAGTGAATGCCTTGTATTTATTAGTCAATGCCTTGTATTTGCTAGTCAATGCCTTGTATTTGCTCGTCAATGCCTTGTATTTGCTCGTCAATGCATTGTATTTGCTAGTCAATGCCTTGTATTTGCTAGTCAATGCCTTTTATTTGCTAGTCGATGCCTTGTATTTGCTCGTCGATGCCTTGTATTTGCTCGTTGATGCCTTGTATTTGCTCGCTGATGCCTTGTATTTGCTCGTCAATGCCTTGTATTTGCTAGTCAATGCATTGTATTTGCTAGTCAATGCCTTGTATTTGCTCGTCAATGCCTTGTATTTGCTAGTCGATGCCTTGTATTTGCTCGTCGATGCCTTGTATTTGCTCGTTGATGCCTTGTATTTGCTCGTCAATGCCTTGTATTTGCTAGCCAATGCCTTGTATTTTCTATTCAATGCCTTGTGTTTGCCAGTCGATGCCTTGTATTTGCTCGTCGATGCCTTGTATTTGCTCGTCAATGCCTTGTATTTGCTCGTCAATGCCTTGTATTTGCTAGTCAATGCCTTGTATTTGCTCGTCAATGCATTGTATTTGCTAGTCAATGCCTTGTATTTGCTAGTCGATGCCTTGTATTTGCTAGTCGATGCCTTGTATTTGCTTGTCAATGCCTTGTATTTGCTCGTCAATGCCTTGTATTTGCTCGTCGATGCCTTGTATTTGCTCGTCAATGCCTTGTATTTGCTCGTCAATGCCTTGTATTTGCTCGTCAATGCCTTGTATTTGCTCGTCGATGCCTTGTATTTGCTAGTCAATGCCTTGTACTGTATTTGCTCGTCAATACCTTGTATTTGCTCGTCAATGCCTTGTATTTGCTCGTCAATGCCGTGTATTTTCTCGTCACTGCCTTGTATTTGCTCGTCAATGCCTTGTATTTGCTCATCAATGCCTTGTATTTGCTCATCAATGCCTTGTATTTGCTCATCAATGCCGTGTATTTGCTAGTCGATGCCTTGTATTTGCTCGTCGATGCCTTGTATTTGCTCGTTGATCCATTGTATTTGCTCGACGATGCCTTGTATTTGCTCGTCAATGCCTTGTATTTGCTAGTCAATGCCTTGTATTTGCTAGTCAATGCCTTGTATTTGCTCGTCAATGCATTGTATTTGCTAGTCGATGCCTTGTATTTGCTCGTCGATGCCTTGTATTTGCTCGTCGATGCCTTGTATTTGCTCGTTGATGCCTTGTATTTGCTAGTCAATGACTTGTATTTGCTAGTCAATGCCTTGTATTTGCTAGTCAATGCCTTGTATTTGCTCGTCAATGCCTTGTATTTGCTCGTCAATGCCTTGTATTTGCTCGTCAATGCCTTGTATTTGCTAGTCGATGCCTTGTATTTGCTAGTCGATGCCTTGTATTTGCTCGTCGATGCCTTGTATTTGCTCGTCGATGCCTTGTATTTGCTCGTCGATGCCTTGTATTTGCTCGTCGATGCCTTGTATTTGCTCGTCGATGCCTTGTATTTGCTCGTCGATGCCTTGTATTTGCTCGTCGATGCCTTGTATTTGCTCGTCGATGCCTTGTATTTGCTAGTCAATGCCTTGTATTTGCTCGTCAGTGCCTTGTATTTGCTAGTCAGTGCCTTGTATTTGCTCGTCAATGCGTTGTATTTGCTCGCCAATGCCTTGTATTTGCTCGTCAATGCCTTGTATTTGCACGTCAATGCGTTGTATTTGCTCGTTGATGCCTTGTATTTGCTCGTCGGTGCCTTTTATTTGCTAGTCAATGCCTTGTATTTGCTCGTCAATGCCTTGTATTTGCTTGTCAATGCCTTGTATTTGCTCGTCAATGCCTTGTATTTGCTCGTCAATGCCTTGTATTTGCTCGTCAATGCCTTGTATTTGCTCGTCAATGCCTTGTATTTGCTAGTCAATGCCTTGTATTTGCTCGTCGATGCCTTGTATTTGCTCGTCTATGCCTTGTATTTGCTCGTGGATGCCTTGTATTTGCTAGTCAATGCCTTGTATTTGCTAGTCAATGCCTTGTATTTGCTAGTCAATGGCTTGTATTTGCTCGTTGATGCCTTGTATTTGCTCGTCAATGCCTTGTATTTGCTCGTCAATGCCTTGTATTTGCTCGTCGATGCATTGTATTTGCTAGTCAATGCATTGTATTTGCTCGTCAACGCCTTGTATTTGCTAGTCAATGCCTTGTATTTGCTCGTCAATGCGTTGTATTTGCTCGTTGATGCCTTGTTTTTGCTCGTCAATACCCTGTATTTGCTAGTCAATGCCTTGTATTTGCTCGTCAATGCTTTGTATTTGCTCGTTGATGCCTTGTATTTGCTCGTCAATGCCTTGTATTTGCTAGTCAATGCCTTGTATTTTCTATTCAATGCCTTGTATTTGCCAGTCGATGCCTTGTATTTGCTCGTCGATGCCTTGTATTTGCTCGTCAATGCCTTGTATTTGCTTGTCAATGCATTGTATTTGCTAGTCAATGCCTTGTATTTGCTCGTCAATGCATTGTATTTGCTAGTCAATGCCTTGTATTTGCTAGTCGATGCCTTGTATTTGCTAGTCGATGCCTTGTATTTGCTCGTTGATGCCTTGTATTTGATCGTCAATGCGTTGTATTTGCTCGTTGATGCGTTGTATTTGCTCGTTGATGCCTTGTTTTTGCTCGCCAATGCCCTGTATGTGCTAGTCAATGCCCTGTATGTGCTAGTCAATGCCTTGTATTTGCTCGTCAATGCGTTGTATTTGCTCGTTGATGCCTTGTATTTGCTAGTGAATGCCTTGTATTTATTAGTCAATGCTTTGTATTTGCTAGTCAATGCCTTGTATTTGCTCGTCAATGCCATGTATTTGCTCGTCAATGCCTTGTATTTGCTCGTTGATGCCTTGTATTTGCTATTCAATGCCTTGTATTTGCTCGTTGATGCCTTGTATTTGCTCGTCAATGCCTTGTATTTGCTCGTCGATGCCTTGTATTTGCTCGTTGATGCCTTGTATTTGCTAGTCGATGCCTTGTATTTGCTCGTCAATGCCTTGTATTTGCTCGTCAATGCCTTGTATTTGCTAATGCGTTGTATTTGCTCGTCGATGCATTGTATTTGCTCGTCAATGCCTTGTATTTGCTCGTCAATGCCTTGTATTTGCTAGTCAATGCCTTGTATTTGCTCGTCGATGCCTTGTATTTGCTCGTCTATGCATTGTATTTGCTCGTCTATGCCTTGTATTTGCTCGTCGATGCCTTGTATTTGCTCGTCAATGCCTTGTATTTGGTGGTCAATGCCTTGTATTTGCTGGTCAATGCATTGTATTTGCTCGTTGATGCCTTGTATTTGCTAGTCAATGCCTTGTATTTGCTAGTCAATGCCTTGTATTTGCTAGTCAATGCCTTGTATTTGCTGTTCAATGCCTTGTATTTGCTCGTCAATGCCTTGTATTTGCTCGTCAATGCCTTGTATTTGCTCGTCAATGCATTGTATTTGCTCTTCAAAGCCTTGTATTTGCTCGTCAATGCCTTGTATTTGCTAGTCAATGCCTTGTATTTGCTCGTTGATGCCTTGTATTTGCTCGTCAATGCCTTGTATTTGCTAGTCAATGCCTTGTATTTGCTAGTCAATGCCTTGTATTTGCTAGTCAATGCCTTGTATTTGCTCGTCAATGCCTTGTATTTGCTCGTCAATGCCTTGTATTTGCTAGTCAATGCCTTGTATTTGCTCGTCAATGCCTTGTATTTGCTCGTCAATGCCTTGTTTTTGCTCGTCAATGCCTTGTATTTGCTCGTCGATGCATTGTATTTGCTCTTCAATGCCTTGTATTTGCTAGTTGATTCCTTGTATTTGCCAGTCAATGCCTTGTATTTGCTGTCAATGCCTTGTATTTGCTAGTCAATGCCTTGTATTTGCACGTCGATGCATTGTATTTGCTCGTCGATGCCTTGTATTTGCTCGTCAATTCCTTGTATTTGCTCGTCAATGCCTTGTATTTGCTAGTCAATGCCTTGTATTTGCTCGTCGATGCCTTGTATTTGCTCGTCTATGCATTGTATTTGCTCGTCGATGCCTTGTATTTGCTCGTCAATGCCTTGTATTTGCTAGTCAATGCCTTGTATTTGCTAGTCAATGCCTTGTATTTGCTCGTCAATGCCTTGTATTTGCTCGTCAATGCCTTGTATTTGCTCGTTGATGCCTTGTATTTGCTAGTCAATGCCTTGTATTTGCTAGTCAATGCCTTGTATTTGCTAGTCAATGCCTTGTATTTGCTGTTCAATGCCTTGTATTTGCTCGTCAATGCCTTGTATTTGCTTGTCAATGCCTTGTTTTTGCTCGTCAATGCCTTGTATTTGCTCTTCAATGCCTTGTATTTGCTCGTCAATGCCTTGTATTTGCTAGTCAATGCCTTGTATTTGCTCGTTGATGCCTTGTATTTGCTCGTCAATGCCTTGTATTTGCTAGTCAATGCCTTGTATTTGCTAGTCAATGCCTTGTATTTGCTAGTCAATGCCTTGTATTTGCTCGTCAATGCCTTGTATTTGCTAGTCAATGCCTTGTATTTGCTCGTCAATGCCTTGTATTTGCTCGTCAATGCCTTGTATTTGCTCGTCAATGCCTTGTATTTGCTCGTCGATGCCTTGTATTTGCTCTTCAATGCCTTGTATTTGCTCGTCAGTGCCTTGTATTTGCTAGTCAATGCCTTGTATTTGCTCGTCGATGCCTTGTATTTGCTAGTCAATGCCTTGTATTTGCTCGTCAATGCCTTGTATTTGCTCGTCAATGCCTTGTATTTGCTCGTCAATGCCTTGTATTTGCTAGTCAATGTCTTGTATTTGCTCGTCAATGCCTTGTATTTGCTCGTTGATGCCTTGTATTTGCTCGTCAATGCCTTGTATTTGCTCGTCAATGCCTTGTATTTTCTATTCAATGCCTTGTATTTGCTCGTCAATGCCTTGTATTTGCTCGTCGATGCCTTGTATTTGCTCGTTGATGCCTTGTATTTGCTCGTCAATGCCTTGTATTTGCTCGTCAATGCCTTGTATTTGCTAGTCAATGCCTTTAATTTGCTAGTCGATGCCTTGTATTTGCTCGTCGATGCCTTGTATTTGCTCGTTGATGCCTTGTATTTGCTCGTTGATGCCTTGTATTTGCTCGTCAATGCCTTGTATTTGCTCGTCAATGCCTTGTATTTGCTCGTCAATGCCTTGTATTTGCTCGTCAATGCCTTGTATTTGCTCGTCAATGCCTTGTATTTGCTCGTTGATGCCTTGTATTTGCTCGACAATGCCTTGTATTTGCTCGTCAATGCCTTGTATTTTCTATTCAATGCCTTGTATTTGCTCGTCGATGCCTTGTATTTGCTCGTCGATGCCTTGTATTTGCTCGTTGATGCCTTGTATTTGCTCGTCAATGCCTTGTATTTGCTCGTCAATGCCTTGTATTTGCTAGTCAATGCCTTTAATTTGCTAGTCGATGCCTTGTATTTGCTCGTCGATGCCTTGTATTTGCTCGTTGAAGCCTTGTATTTGCTCGTTGATGCCTTGTATTTGCTCGTCAATGCCTTGTATTTGCTCGTCGATGCCTTGTATTTGCTCGTCGATGCCTTGTATTTGCTCGTCGATGCCTTGTATTTGCTCGTCAATGCCTTGTATTTGCTCGTCAATGCCTTGTATTTGCTCGTCAGTGCCTTGTATTTGCTAGTCAGTGCCTTGTATTTGCTAGTCAGTGCCTTGTATTTGCTAGTCAATGCCTTGTATTTGCTATTCAATGCCTTGTATTTGCTCGTCAATGCCTTGTATTTGCTCGTCAATGCCTTGTATTTGCTCGTCAATGCATTGTATTTGCTCGTCAATGCCTTGTATTTGCTCGTCAATGCCTTGTATTTGCTAGTCAATGCCTTGTATTTGCTCGTTGATGCCTTGTATTTGCTCGTCAATGCCTTGTATTTGCTCGTCAATGCCTTGTATTTGCTCGTCAATGCCTTGTATTTGCTCGTCGATGCCTTGTATTTGCCCGTTGATGCCTTGTATTTGCTCGTCAGTGCCTTGTATTTGCTAGTCAATGCCTTGTATTTGCTCGTCAATGCCTTGTATTTGCTCGTCGATGCCTTGTATTTGCTAGTCAATGCCTTGTATTTGCTCGTCAATGCCTTGTATTTGCTCGTCAACGCCTTGTATTTGCTCGTCAATGCCTTGTATTTGCTAGTCAATGCCTTGTATTTGCTTGTCAATGCCTTGTATTTGCTCGTTGATGCCTTGTATTTGCTCGTCGATGCCTTGTATTTGCTCGTCAATGCCTTGTATTTGCTATTCAATGCCTTGTATTTGCTAGTCGATGCCTTGTATTTGCTCGTCAATGCCTTGTATTTGCTCGTTGATGCCTTGTATTTGCTCGTCAATGCCTTGTATTTGCTCGTCAATGCCTTGTATTTGCTAGTCAATGCCTTTAATTTGCTAGTCAATGCCTTGTATTTGCTCGTCGATGCCTTGTATTTGCTCGTCGATGCCTTGTATTTGCTCATTGATGCCTTGTATTTGCTCGTCAATGCCTTGTATTTGCTCGTCAATGCCTTGTATTTGCTCGTCAATGCCTTGTATTTGCTAGTCAATGCCTTGTATTTGCTCGTCAATGCCTTGTATTTGCTCGTTGATGCCTTGTATTTGCTCGTCAATGCCTTGTATTTGCTCGTCAATGCCTTGTATTTTCTATTCAATGCCTTGTATTTGCTCGTCGATGCCTTGTATTTGCTCGTCAATGACTTGTATTTTCTCGTCGATGCCTTGTATTTGCTCGTCAATGCCTTGTATTTGCTCGTCAATGCCTTGTATTTGCTAGTCAATGCCTTGTATTTGCTAGTCAATGCCTTTTATTTGCTAGTCGATGCCTTGTATTTGCTCGTCGATGCCTTGTATTTGCTCGTTGAAGCCTTGTATTTGCTCGTCGATGCCTTGTATTTGCTCGTCGATGCCTTGTATTTGCTCGTCGATGCCTTGTATTTGCTCGTCGATGCATTGTATTTGCTCGTCGATGCCTTGTATTTGCTCGTCAATGCCTTGTATTTGCTAGTCAATGCCTTGTATTTGCTAGTCAATGCCTTGTATTTGCTAGTCAATGCCTTGTATTTGCTAGTCAATGCCTTGTATTTGCTAGTCAATGCCTTGTATTTGCTGTTCAATGCCTTGTATTTGCTCGTCAATGCCTTGTATTTGCTCGTCAATGCCTTGTATTTGCTCGTCAATGCCTTGTATTTGCTCGTCAAAGCCTTGTATTTGCTCGTCAATGCCTTGTATTTGCTAGTCAATGCCTTGTATTTGCTCGTTGATGCCTTGTATTTGCTCGTCAATGCCTTGTATTTGCTAGTCAATGCCTTGTATTTGCTAGTCAATGCCTTGTATTTGCTAGTCAATGCCTTGTATTTGCTCGTCAATGCCTTGTATTTGCTCGTCAATGCCTTGTTTTTGCTCGTCAATGCCTTGTATTTGCTCGTCGATGCCTTGTATTTGCACTTCAATGCCTTGTATTTGCTCGTCAATGCCTTGTATTTGCTAGTCAATGCCTTGTATTTGCTCGTCAATGCCTTGTATTTGCTCGTCGATGCATTGTATTTGCTAGTCATTGCCTTGTATTTGCTCGTCATTGCCTTGTATTTGCTCGTCAATGCCTTGTATTTGCTCGTCAATGCCTTGTATTTGCTAGTCAATGCCTTGTATTTGCTCGTCAATGCCTTGTATTTGCTCGTTGATGCCTTGTATTTGCTCGTCAATGCCTTGTATTTGCTCGTCAATGCCTTGTATTTTCTATTCAATGCCTTGTATTTGCTAGTCGATGCCTTGTATTTGCTCGTCAATGCCTTGTATTTGCTCGTTGATGCCTTGTATTTGCTCGTCAATGCCTTGTATTTGCTCGTCAATGCCTTGTATTTGCTAGTCAATGCCTTGTATTTGCTCGTCGATGCCTTGTATTTGCTCGTCAATGCCTTGTATTTGCTCGTTGATGCCTTGTATTTGCTCGTTGATGCCTTGTATTTGCTCGTCAATGCCTTGTATTTGCTCGTCAATGCCTTGTATTTGCTCGTCAATGCCTTGTATTTGCTAGTCAATGCCTTGTATTTGCTCGTCAATGCCTTGTATTTGCTCGTTGATGCCTTGTATTTGCTCGTCAATGCCTTGTATTTGCTCGTCAATGCCTTGTATTTGCTATTCAATGCCTTGTATTTGCTCGTCGATGCCTTGTATTTGCTCGTCGATGCCTTGTATTTGCTCGTTGATGCCTTGTATTTGCTCGTCAATGCCTTGTATTTGCTCGTCAATGCCTTGTATTTGCTAGTCAATGCCTTGTATTTGCTAGTCGATGCCTTGTATTTGCTCGTCAATGCCTTGTATTTGCTCGTTGATGCCTTGTATTTGCTCGTTGATGCCTTGTATTTGCTCGTCGATGCCTTGTATTTGCTCGTCGATGCCTTGTATTTGCTCGTCAATGCCTTGTATTTGCTCGTCAATGCCTTGTATTTGCTCGTCGATGCCTTGTATTTGCTCGTCGATGCCTTGTATTTGCTCGTCGATGCATTGTATTTGCTCGTCGATGCCTTGTATTTGCTCGTCGATGCCTTGTATTTGCTCGTCAATGCCTTGTATTTGCTAGTCAATGCCTTGTATTTGCTAGTCAGTGCCTTGTATTTGCTAGTCAGTGCCTTGTATTTGCTCGTCAATGCCTTGTATTTGCTAGTCAATGCCTTGTATTTGCTGTTCAATGCCTTGTATTTGCTCGTCAATGCCTTGTATTTGCTCGTCAATGCCTTGTATTTGCTCGTCAATGCCTTGTATTTGCTCTTCAAAGCCTTGTATTTGCTCGTCAATGCCTTGTATTTGCTAGTCAATGCCTTGTATTTGCTAGTCAGTGCCTTGTATTTGCTCGTTGATGCCTTGTATTTGCTATTCAATGCCTTGTATTTGCTCGTCAATGCCTTGTATTTGCTCGTTGATGCCTTGTATTTGCTCGCCAATGCCTTGTATTTGCTAGTCAATGCCTTGTATTTTCTATTCAATGCCTTGTATTTGCTATTCAATGCCTTGTATTTGCTCGTCAATGCCTTGTATTTGCTCGTCAATGCATTGTATTTGCTAGTCAATGCCTTGTATTTGCTCGTCAATGCCTTGTATTTGCTCGTCGATGCCTTGTATTTGCTAGTCAATGCCTTGTATTTGCTCGTCAATGCCTTGTATTTGCTCGTCAATGCCTTGTATTTGCTAGTCAATGCCTTGTATTTGCTCGTCAGTGCCTTGTATTTGCTAGTCAATGCCTTGTATTTGCTCGTCAATGCCTTGTATTTGCTTGTCAATGCCTTGTATTTGCTCGTCAATGCCTTGTATTTGCTCGTCGATGCCTTGTATTTGCTCGTCGATGCCTTGTATTTGCTCGTCGATGCCTTGTATTTGCTAGTCAATGCCTTGTATTTTCTATTCAATGCCTTGTATTTGCTAGTCGATGCCTTGTATTTGCTCGTCGATGCCTTGTATTTGCTCGTCAATGCCTTGTATTTGCTCGTCAATGCCTTGTATTTGCTAGTCAATGCCTTGTATTTGCTCGTCAATGCCTTGTATTTGCTAGTCAATGCCTTGTATTTGCTAGTCAATGCCTTGTATTTGCTAGTCGATGCCTTGTATTTGCTTGTTGATGCCTTGTATTTGCTCGTCAATGCCTTGTATTTGCTCGTTGATGCCTTGTATTTGCTCGTTGATGCCTTGTATTTGCTCGTCAATGCCTTGTATTTGCTAGTCAATGCCTTGTATTTGCTAGTCAATGCCTTGTATTTGCTCGTCAATGCCTTGTATTTGCTCGTTGATGCCTTGTATTTGCTCGTCAATGCCTTGTATTTATTAGTCAATGCCTTGTATTTGCTAGTCAATGCCTTGTATTTGCTCGTCAATGCCTTGTATTTGCTCGTCAATGCCTTGTATTTGCTAGTCAATGCCTTGTATTTGCTAGTCAATGCCTTGTATTTGCTAGTCGATGCCTTGTATTTGCTCGTCGATGCCTTGTATTTGCTCGTTGATGCCTTGTATTTGCTCGTTGATGCCTTGTATTTGCTCGTCAATGCCTTGTATTTGCTAGTCAATGCCTTGTATTTGCTAGTCAATGCCTTGTATTTGCTCGTCAATGCCTTGTATTTGCTCGTCGATGCCTTGTATTTGCTCGTTGATGCCTTGTATTTGCTCGTCAATGCCTTGTATTTGCTAGCCAATGCCTTGTATTTTCTATTCAATGCCTTGTGTTTGCCAGTCGATGCCTTGTATTTGCTCGTCGATGCCTTGTATTTGCTCGTCAATGCCTTGTATTTGCTCGTCAATGCATTGTATTTGCTAGTCAATGCCTTGTATTTGCTCGTCAATGCCTTGTATTTGCTAGTCAATGCCTTGTATTTGCTAGTCGATGCCTTGTATTTGCTAGTCGATGCCTTGTATTTGCTTGTTGATGCCTTGTATTTGATCGTCAATGCCTTGTATTTGCTCTTCGATGCCTTGTATTTGCTTGTTCATGCCTTGTATTTGCTCGTCAATGCCTTGTATTTGCTCGTCAATGCCTTGTATTTGCTCGTCAATGCCTTGTATTTGCTAGTCAATGCCTTGTACTGTATTTGCTCGTCAATACCTTGTATTTGCTCGTCAATGCCTTGTATTTGCTCGTCAATGCCGTGTATTTTCTCGTCACTGCCTTGTATTTGCTCGTCAGTGCCTTGTATTTGCTCATCAATGCCTTGTATTTGCTCATCAATGCCGTGTATTTCCTAGTCGATGCCTTGTATTTGCTCGTCGATGCCTTGTATTTGCTCGTTGATGCCTTGTATTTGCTCGCTGATGCCTTGTATTTGCTCGTCAATGCCTTGTATTTGCTAGTCAATGCCTTGTATTTGCTAGTCAATGCCTTGTATTTGCTCGTCAATGCATTGTATTTGCTCGTCGATGCCTTGTATTTGCTCGTCGATGCCTTGTATTTGCTCGTCGATGCCTTGTATTTGCTCGTCAATGCCTTGTATTTGCTCGTCAATGCCTTGTATTTGCTAGTCAATGCCTTGTATTTGCTAGTCAATGCCTTGTATTTGCTAGTCAATGCCTTGTATTTGCTCGTCAATGCCTTGTATTTGCTCGTCAATGCCTTGTATTTGCTCGTCAATGCCTTGTATTTGCTCGTCAATGCCTTGTATTTGCTCGTCAATGCCTTGTATTTGCTCGTCAATGCCTTGTATTTGCTCGTCAATGCCTTGTATTTGCTCGTCAATGCCTTGTATTTGCTCGTCAATGCCTTGTATTTGCTCGTCAATGCCTTGTATTTGCTCGTCGATGCCTTGTATTTGCTCGTCAATGCCTTGTATTTGCTCGTCAATGCCTTGTATTTGCTAGTCAATGCCTTGTATTTGCTCGTCAATGCCTTGTATTTGCTCGTCAATGCCTTGTATTTGCTCGTCAATGCCTTGTATTTGCTCGTCAATGCCTTGTATTTGCTCGTCAATGCCTTGTATTTGCTAGTCAATGCCTTGTATTTGCTCGTCAATGCCTTGTATTTGCTCGTTGATGCCTTGTATTTGCTCGTCGATGCCTTGTATTTGCTCGTCAATGCCTTGTATTTGCTATTCAATGCCTTGTATTTGCTCGTCGATGCCTTGTATTTGCTCGTCAATGCCTTGTATTTGCTCGTTGATGCCTTGTATTTGCTCGTCAATGCCTTGTATTTGCTCGTCAATGCCTTGTATTTGCTAGTCAATGCCTTTAATTTGCTAGTCGATGCCTTGTATTTGCTCGTCAATGCCTTGTATTTGCTCGTCGAAGCCTTGTATTTGCTCGTCGATGCCTTGTATTTGCTCGTCAATGCCTTGTATTTGCTCGTCAATGCCTTGTATTTGCTCGTCAATGCCTTGTATTTGCTAGTCAATGCCTTGTATTTGCTCGTCAATGCCTTGTATTTGCTCGTTGATGCCTTGTATTTGCTCGTCAATGCCTTGTATTTGCTCGTCAATGCCTTGTATTTGCTATTCAATGCCTTGTATTTGCTCGTCGATGCCTTGTATTTGCTCGTCGATGCCTTGTATTTTCTCGTTGATGCCTTGTATTTGCTCGTCAATGCCTTGTATTTGCTCGTCAATGCCTTGTATTTGCTAGTCAATGCCTTGTATTTGCTAGTCAATGCCTTTAATTTGCTAGTCGATGCCTTGTATTTGCTCGTCGATGCCTTGTATTTGCTCGTTGATGCCTTGTATTTGCTCGTCAATGCCTTGTATTTGCTCGTCAATGCCTTGTATTTGCTCGTCGATGCCTTGTATTTGCTCGTCAATGCCTTGTATTTGCTAGTCAATGCCTTGTATTTGCTAGTCAATGCCTTGTATTTGCTAGTCAATGCCTTGTATTTGCTAGTCAATGCCTTGTATTTGCTAGTCAATGCCTTGTATTTGCTGTTCAATGCCTTGTATTTGCTCGTCAATGCCTTGTATTTGCTCGTCAATGCCTTGTATTTGCTCGTCAATGCCTTGTATTTGCTCGTCAATGCCTTGTATTTGCTCGTCAATGCCTTGTATTTGCTAGTCAATGCCTTGTATTTGCTCGTTGATGCCTTGTATTTGCTCGTCAATGCCTTGTATTTGCTAGTCAATGCCTTGTATTTGCTAGTCAATGCCTTGTATTTGCTAGTCAATGCCTTGTATTTGCTCGTCAATGCCTTGTATTTGCTCGTCAATGCCTTGTATTTGCTCGTCAATGCCTTGTATTTGCTCGTCGATGCATTGTATTTGCTCGTCAATGCCTTGTATTTGCTCGTCAATGCCTTGTATTTGCTAGTCAATGCCTTGTATTTGCTCGTCAATGCCTTGTATTTGCTCGTCGATGCCTTGTATTTGCTAGTCAATGCCTTGTATTTGCTCGTCAATGCCTTGTATTTGCTCGTCAATGCCTTGTATTTGCTCGTCAATGCCTTGTATTTGCTAGTCAATGCCTTGTATTTGCTCGTCAATGCCTTGTATTTGCTCGTTGATGCCTTGTATTTGCTCGTCAATGCCTTGTATTTGCTCGTCAATGCCTTGTATTTGCTATTCAATGCCTTGTATTTGCTCGTCGATGCCTTGTATTTGCTCGTCGATGCCTTGTATTTGCTCGTTGATGCCTTGTATTTGCTCGTCAATGCCTTGTATTTGCTCGTCAATGCCTTGTATTTGCTAGTCAATGCCTTGTATTTGCTAGTCGATGCCTTGTATTTGCTCGTCGATGCCTTGTATTTGCTCGTTGAAGCCTTGTATTTGCTCGTTGATGCCTTGTATTTGCTCGTCAATGCCTTGTATTTGCTCGTCAATGCCTTGTATTTGCTCGTCAATGCCTTGTATTTGCTAGTCAATGCCTTGTATTTGCTCGTCAATGCCTTGTATTTGCTCGTCGATGCCTTGTATTTGCTCGTCAATGCCTTGTATTTGCTCGTCAATGCCTTGTATTTTCTATTCAATGCCTTGTATTTGCTCGTCAATGCCTTGTATTTGCTCGTCGATGCCTTGTATTTGCTCGTCGATGCCTTGTATTTGCTCGTCAATGCCTTGTATTTGCTCGTCAATGCCTTGTATTTGCTAGTCAATGCCTTGTATTTGCTAGTCAATGCCTTGTATTTGCTCGTCAATGCCTTGTATTTGCTCGTTGATGCCTTGTATTTGCTCGTCGATGCCTTGTATTTGCTCGTCGATGCCTTGTATTTGCTCGTCGATGCCTTGTATTTGCTCGTCAATGCCTTGTATTTGCTCGTCGATGCCTTGTATTTGCTCGTCGATGCCTTGTATTTGCTCGTCAATGCCTTGTATTTGCTCGTCAATGCCTTGTATTTGCTCGTCGATGCCTTGTATTTGCTAGTCAATGCCTTGTATTTGCTAGTCAGTGCCTTGTATTTGCTAGTCAATGCCTTGTATTTGCTCGTCAATGCCTTGTATTTGCTAGTCAATGCCTTGTATTTGCTGTTCAATGCCTTGTATTTGCTCGTCAATGCCTTGTATTTGCTCGTCAATGCCTTGTATTTGCTCGTCAATGCATTGTATTTGCTCTTCAATGCCTTGTATTTGCTCGTCAATGCCTTGTATTTGCTAGTCAAATCCTTGTATTTGCTAGTCAATGCCTTGTATTTGCTCGTTGATGCCTTGTATTTGCTATTCAATGCCTTGTATTTGCTCGTCAATGCCTTGTATTTGCTCGTTGATGCCTTGTATTTGCTCGTCAATGCCTTGTATTTGCTAGTCAATGCCTTGTATTTTCTATTCAATGCCTTGTATTTGCTATTCAATGCCTTGTATTTGCTCGTCAATGCCTTGTATTTGCTCGTCAATGCCTTGTATTTGCTAGTCAATGCCTTGTATTTGCTCGTCAATGCCTTGTATTTGCTCGTCGATGCCTTGTATTTGCTAGTCAATGCCTTGTATTTGCTCGTCAATGCATTGTATTTGCTCGTCAATGCCTTGTATTTGCTCGTCAATGCCTTGTATTTGCTCGTCAGTGCCTTGTATTTGCTAGTCAGTGCCTTGTATTTGCTCGTCAATGCCTTGTATTTGCTCGTCAATGCCTTGTATTTGCTCGTCAATGCCTTGTATTTGCTCGTCAATGCCTTGTATTTGCTCGTCGATGCCTTGTATTTGCTCGTCGATGCCTTGTATTTGCTAGCCAATGCCTTGTATTTTCTATTCAATGCCTTGTATTTGCTCGTCGATGCCTTGTATTTGCTCGTCGATGCCTTGTATTTGCTCGTCAATGCCTTGTATTTGCTCGTCAATGCATTGTATTTGCTAGTCAATGCCTTGTATTTGCTCGTCAATGCCTTGTATTTGCTAGTCAATGCCTTGTATTTGCTAGTCGATGCCTTGTATTTGCTAGTCGATGCCTTGTATTTGCTTGTTGATGCCTTGTATTTGCTCGTCAATGCCTTGTATTTGCTCGTTGATGCCTTGTATTTGCTCGTTGATGCCTTGTATTTGCTCGTCAATGCCTTGTATTTGCTAGTCAATGCCCTGTATTTGCTAGTCAATGCCTTGTATTTGCTCGTCAATGCCTTGTATTTGCTCGTTGATGCCTTGTATTTGCTCGTCAATGCCTTGTATTTGCTAGTCAATGCCTTGTATTTGCTAGTCAATGCCTTGTATTTGCTCGTCAATGCCTTGTATTTGCTCGTCAATGCCTTGTATTTGCTCGTCAATGCCTTGTATTTGCTAGTCAATGCCTTGTATTTGCTAGTCGATGCCTTGTATTTGCTCGTCGATGCCTTGTATTTGCTCGTTGATGCCTTGTATTTGCTCGCTGATGCCTTGTATTTGCTCGTCAATGCCTTGTATTTGCTAGTCAATGCCTTGTATTTGCTAGTCAATGCCTTGTATTTGCTCGTCAATGCCTTGTATTTGCTCGTCGATGCCTTGTATTTGCTCGTTGATGCCTTGTATTTGCTCGTCAATGCCTTGTATTTGCTAGCCAATGCCTTGTATTTTCTATTCAATGCCTTGTATTTGCTCGTCGATGCCTTGTATTTGCTCGTCGATGCCTTGTATTTGCTCGTCAATGCCTTGTATTTGCTCGTCAATGCCTTGTATTTGCTAGTCAATGCCTTGTATTTGCTCGTCAATGCCTTGTATTTGCTAGTCAATGCCTTGTATTTGCTAGTCAATGCCTTGTATTTGCTCGTCGATGCCTTGTATTTGCTCGTTGATGCCTTGTATTTGCTCGTCAATGCCTTGTATTTGCTCCTCGATGCCTTGTATTTGCTCGTTCATGCCTTGTATTTGCTCGTCAATGCCTTGTATTTGCTCGTCAATGCCTTGTATTTGCTCGTCAATGCCTTGTATTTGCTAGTCAATGCCTTGTACTGTATTTGCTCGTCAATGCCTTGTATTTGCTCGTCAATGCCTTGTATTTGCTCGTCAATGCCTTGTATTTGCTCGTCAATGCCTTGTATTTGCTCGTCAGTGCCTTGTATTTGCTCATCAATGCCTTGTATTTGCTCGTCAATGCCTTGTATTTGCTAGTCGATGCCTTGTATTTGCTCGTCGATGCCTTGTATTTGCTCGTTGATGCCTTGTATTTGCTCGCTGATGCCTTGTATTTGCTCGTCAATGCCTTGTATTTGCTAGTCAATGCCTTGTATTTGCTAGTCAATGCCTTGTATTTGCTCGTCAATGCATTGTATTTGCTAGTCGATGCCTTGTATTTGCTCGTCAATGCCTTGTATTTGCTCGTCGATGCCTTGTATTTGCTAGTCAATGCCTTGTATTTGCTAGTCAATGCCTTGTATTTGCTAGTCAATGCCTTGTATTTGCTCGTCAATGCCTTTTATTTGCTAGTCAATGCCTTGTATTTGCTCGTCAATGCCTTGTATTTGCTTGTCAATGCCTTGTATTTGCTCGTCAATGCCTTGTATTTGCTCGTCAATGCCTTGTATTTGCTCGTCAATGCCTTGTATTTGCTCGTCAATGCCTTGTATTTGCTAGTCAATGCCTTGTATTTGCTCGTCGATGCCTTGTATTTGCTCGTCAATGCCTTGTATTTGCTCGTGGATGCCTTGTATTTGCTAGTCAATGCCTTGTATTTGCTAGTCAATGCCTTGTATTTGCTAGTCAATGCCTTGTATTTGCTCGTTGATGCCTTGTATTTGCTCGTCGATGCCTTGTATTTGCTCGTCGATGCCTTGTATTTGCTAGTCAATGCCTTGTATTTGCTATTCAATGCCTTGTATTTGCTCGTCGATGCCTTGTATTTGCTCGTCGATGCCTTGTATTTGCTCGTTGATGCCTTGTATTTGCTCGTCAATGCCTTGTATTTGCTCGTCAATGCCTTGTATTTGCTCGTCAATGCCTTGTATTTGCTAGTCGATGCCTTGTATTTGCTCGTCGATGCCTTGTATTTGCTCGTTGATGCCTTGTATTTGCTCGTCAATGCCTTGTATTTGCTAGCCAATGCCTTGTATTTGCTATTCAATGCCTTGTATTTGCTAGTCGATGCCTTGTATTTGCTCGTCGATGCCTTGTATTTGCTCGTCAATGCCTTGTATTTGCTCGTCAATGCCTTGTATTTGCTAGTCAATGCCTTGTATTTGCTCGTCAATGCCTTGTATTTGCTAGTCAATGCCTTGTATTTGCTCGTCAATGCCTTGTATTTGCTAGTCAATGCCTTGTATTTGCTAGTCAATGCCTTGTATTTGCTAGTCAATGCCTTGTATTTGCTCGTCAATGCCTTGTATTTGCTAGTCAATGCCTTGTATTTGCTCGTCAATGCCTTGTATTTGCTTGTCAATGCCTTGTATTTGCTCGTCAATGCCTTGTATTTGCTCGTCAATGCATTGTATTTGCTCTTCAAAGCCTTGTATTTGCTCGTCAATGCCTTGTATTTGCTAGTCAAATCCTTGTATTTGCTAGTCAATGCCTTGTATTTGCTCGTTGATGCCTTGTATTTGCTATTCAATGCCTTGTATTTGCTCGTCAATGCCTTGTATTTGCTCGTTGATGCCTTGTATTTGCTCGTCAATGCCTTGTATTTGCTAGTTAATGCCTTGTATTTGCTATTCAATGCCTTGTATTTGCTATTCAATGCCTTGTATTTGCTAGTCAATGCCTTGTATTTGCTCGTCAATGCCTTGTATTTGCTAGTCAATGCCTTGTATTTGCTCGTCAATGCCTTGTATTTGCTCGTCGATGCCTTGTATTTGCTAGTCAATGCCTTGTATTTGCTCGTCAATGCATTGTATTTGCTCGTCAATGCCTTGTATTTGCTAGTCAATGCCTTGTATTTGCTCGTCAGTGCCTTGTATTTGCTAGTCAGTGCCTTGTATTTGCTCGTCAATGCCTTGTATTTGCTTGTCAATGCCTTGTATTTGCTCGTCAATGCCTTGTATTTGCTCGTCGATGCCTTGTATTTGCTCGTCGATGCCTTGTATTTGCTCGTCGATGCCTTGTATTTGCTAGTCAATGCCTTGTATTTTCTATTCAATGCCTTGTATTTGCTCGTCGATGCCTTGTATTTGCTCGTCGATGCCTTGTATTTGCTCGTCAATGCCTTGTATTTGCTCGTCAATGCATTGTATTTGCTAGTCAATGCCTTGTATTTGCTCGTCAATGCATTGTATTTGCTAGTCAATGCCTTGTATTTGCTAGTCGATGCCTTGTATTTGCTAGTCGATGCCTTGTATTTGCTTGTTGATGCCTTGTATTTGCTCGTCAATGCCTTGTATTTGCTCGTTGATGACTTGTATTTGCTCGTTGATGCCTTGTATTTGCTCGTCAATGCCTTGTATTTGCTAGTCAATGCCTTGTATTTGCTAGTCAATGCCTTGTATTTGCTCGTCAATGCCTTGTATTTGCTCGTTGATGCCTTGTATTTGCTCGTCAATGCCTTGTATTTATTAGTCAATGCCTTGTATTTGCTAGTCAATGCCTTGTATTTGCTCGTCAATGCCTTGTATTTGCTCGTCAATGCCTTGTATTTGCTAGTCAATGCCTTGTATTTGCTAGTCAATGCCTTGTATTTGCTAGTCGATGCCTTGTATTTGCTCGTCGATGCCTTGTATTTGCTCGTTGATGCCTTGTATTTGCTCGCTGATGCCTTGTATTTGCTCGTCAATGCCTTGTATTTGCTAGTCAATACATTGTATTTGCTAGTCAATGCCTTGTATTTGCTCGTCAATGCCTTGTATTTGCTAGTCGATGCCTTGTATTTGCTCGTCGATGCCTTGTATTTGCTCGTTGATGCCTTGTATTTGCTCGTCAATGCCTTGTATTTGCTAGCCAATGCCTTGTATTTTCTATTCAATGCCTTGTATTTGCCAGTCGATGCCTTGTATTTGCTCGTCGATGCCTTGTATTTGCTCGTCAATGCCTTGTATTTGCTCGTCAATGCATTGTATTTGCTAGTCAATGCCTTGTATTTGCTCGTCAATGCATTGTATTTGCTAGTCAATGCCTTGTATTTGCTAGTCGATGCCTTGTATTTGCTAGTCGATGCCTTGTATTTGCTCGTTGATGCCTTGTATTTGCTCGTCAATGCCTTGTATTTGCTCGTCGATGCCTTGTATTTGCTCGTTCATGCCTTGTATTTGCTCGTCAATGCCTTGTATTTGCTCGTCAATGCCTTGTATTTGCTCGTCGATGCCTTGTATTTGCTAGTCAATGCCTTGTACTGTATTTGCTCGTCAATGCCTTGTATTTGCTCGTCAATGCCTTGTATTTGCTCGTCAATGCCTTGTATTTTCTCGTCAATGCCTTGTATTTGCTCGTCAATGCCTTGTATTTGCTCGTCAATGCCTTGTATTTGCTCGTCAATGCCTTGTATTTGCTCGTCAATGCCTTGTATTTGCTAGTCGATGCCTTGTATTTGCTCGTCGATGCCTTGTATTTGCTCGTTGATGCCTTGTATTTGCTCGTTGATGCCTTGTATTTGCTCGTCAATGCCTTGTATTTGCTAGTCAATGCCTTGTATTTGCTAGTCAATGCCTTGTATTTGCTCGTCAATGCATTGTATTTGCTAGTCGATGCCTTGTATTTGCTCGTCGATGCCTTGTATTTGCTCGTCGATGCCTTGTATTTGCTCGTTGATGCCTTGTATTTGCTAGTCAATGCCTTGTATTTGCTAGTCAATGCCTTGTATTTGCTAGTCAATGCCTTGTATTTGCTCGTCAATGCCTTGTATTTGCTCGTCAATGCCTTGTATTTGCTCGTCAATGCCTTGTATTTGCTAGTCGATGCCTTGTATTTGCTAGTCGATGCCTTGTATTTGCTCGTCGATGCCTTGTATTTGCTCGTCGATGCCTTGTATTTGCTCGTCGATGCCTTGTATTTGCTCGTCGATGCCTTGTATTTGCTCGTCAATGCCTTGTATTTGCTCGTCGATGCCTTGTATTTGCTAGTCAATGCCTTGTATTTGCTCGTCAGTGCCTTGTATTTGCTAGTCAGTGCCTTGTATTTGCTCGTCAATGCCTTGTATTTGCTCGCCAATGCCTTGTATTTGCTCGTCAATGCCTTGTATTTGCTCGTCAATGCCTTGTATTTGCTCGTTGATGCCTTGTATTTGCTCGTCAGTGCCTTGTATTTGCTAGTCAATGCCTTGTATTTGCTCGTCAATGCCTTGTATTTGCTCGTCAATGCCTTGTATTTGCTCGTCAATGCCTTGTATTTGCTCGTCAATGCCTTGTATTTGCTCGTCAATGCCTTGTATTTGCTCGTCAATGCCTTGTATTTGCTAGTCAATGCCTTGTATTTGCTCGTCGATGCCTTGTATTTGCTCGTCTATGCCTTGTATTTGCTCGTCGATGCCTTGTATTTGCTAGTCAATGCCTTGTATTTGCTAGTCAATGCCTTGTATTTGCTAGTCAATGCCTTGTATTTGCTCGTTGATGCCTTGTATTTGCTCGTCAATGCCTTGTATTTGCTCGTCAATGCCTTGTATTTGCTCGTCGATGCCTTGTATTTGCTAGTCAATGCCTTGTATTTGCTCGTCAATGCCTTGTATTTGCTAGTCAATGCCTTGTATTTGCTCGTCAATGCCTTGTATTTGCTCGTTGATGCCTTGTATTTGCTCGTCAATACCTTGTATTTGCTAGTCAATGCCTTGTATTTGCTCGTCAATGCCTTGTATTTGCTCGTTGATGCCTTGTATTTGCTCGTCAATGCCTTGTATTTGCTAGTCAATGCCTTGTATTTGCTATTCAATGCCTTGTATTTGCTCGTCGATGCCTTGTATTTGCTCGTCGATGCCTTGTATTTGCTCGTCAATGCCTTGTATTTGCTTGTCAATGCCTTGTATTTGCTAGTCAATGCCTTGTATTTGCTCGTCAATGCCTTGTATTTGCTAGTCAATGCCTTGTATTTGCTAGTCGATGCCTTGTATTTGCTAGTCGATGCCTTGTATTTGCTCGTTGATGCCTTGTATTTGCTCGTCAATGCCTTGTATTTGCTCGTTGATGCCTTGTATTTGCTCGTTGATGCCTTGTATTTGCTCGTCAATGCCCTGTATTTGCTAGTCAATGCCTTGTATTTGCTAGTCAATGCCTTGTATTTGCTCGTCAATGCCTTGTATTTGCTCGTTGATGCCTTGTATTTGCTAGTGAATGCCTTGTATTTGCTAGTCAATGCTTTGTATTTGCTAGTCAATGCCTTGTATTTGCTCGTCAATGCCTTGTATTTGCTCGTCAATGCCTTGTATTTGCTAGTCAATGCATTGTATTTGCTAGTCAATGCCTTGTATTTGCTCGTCGATGCCTTGTATTTGCTCGTCGATGCCTTGTATTTGCTCGTTGATGCCTTGTATTTGCTCGTCGATGCCTTGTATTTGCTCGTCAATGCCTTGTATTTGCTAGTCAATGCCTTGTATTTGCTCGTTGATGCCTTGTATTTGCTCGTCAATGCCTTGTATTTGCTCGTCAATGCCTTGTATTTGCTCGTCGATGCATTGTATTTGCTAGTCAATGCCTTGTATTTGCTCGTCAATGCCTTGTATTTGCTAGTCAATGCCTTGTATTTGCTAGTCAATGCCTTGTATTTGCTCGTTGATGCCTTGTATTTGCTGGTCAATGCCTTGTATTTGCTCGTCAATGCCTTGTATTTGCTCGTCGATGCATTGTATTTGCTAGTCAATGCATTGTATTTGCTAGTCAATGCCTTGTATTTGCTAGTCGATGCCTTGTATTTTCTATTCAATGCCTTGTATTTGCCAGTCGATGCCTTGTATTTGCTCGTCGATGCCTTGTATTTGCTCGTCAATGCCTTGTATTTGCTTGTCAATGCATTGTATTTGCTAGTCAATGCCTTGTATTTGCTCGTCAATGCATTGTATTTGCTAGTCGATGCCTTGTATTTGCTAGTCGATGCCTTGTATTTGCTCGTTGATGCCTTGTATTTGCTCGTCAATGCCTTGTATTTGCTCGTTGATGCCTTGTATTTGCTCGTTGATGCCTTGTATTTGCTCGCCAATGCCTTGTATTTGCTAGTCAATGCCTTGTATTTGCTAGTCAATGCCTTGTATTTGCTCGTCAATGCCTTGTATTTGCTCGTTGATGCCTTGTATTTGCTAGTCAATGCCTTGTATTTGCTAGTCAATGCTTTGTATTTGCTAGTCAATGCCTTGTATTTGCTCGTCAATGCCTTGTATTTGCTCGTCAATGCCTTGTATTTGCTAGTCAATGCCTTGTATTTGCTAGTCAATGCCTTGTATTTGCTAGTCGATGCCTTGTATTTGCTCGTCGATGCCTTGTATTTGCTCGTTGATGCCTTGTATTTGCTCGTCGATGCCTTGTATTTGCTCGTCAATGCCTTGTATTTGCTAGTCAATGCCTTGTATTTGCTCGTTGATGCCTTGTATTTGCTGGTCAATGCCTTGTATTTGCTAGTCAATGCCTTGTATTTGCTAGTCAATGCCTTGTATTTGCTCGTCGATGCCTTGTATTTGCTCGTCAATGCCTTGTATTTGCTCGTCAATGCCTTGTATTTGCTCGTCGATGCCTTGTATTTGCTAGTCAATGCCTTGTATTTGCTCGTCAATGCCTTGTATTTGCTAGTCAATGCCTTGTATTTGCTCGTCAATGCCTTGTATTTGCTCGTTGATGCCTTGTATTTGCTCGTCAACACCCTGTATTTGCTAGTCAATGCCTTGTATTTGCTCGTCAATGCCTTGTATTTGCTCGTTGATGCCTTGTATTTGCTCGTCAATGCCTTGTATTTGCTCGTCAATGCCTTGTATTTTCTATTCAATGCCTTGTATTTGCTCGTCGATGCCTTGTATTTGCTCGTCGATGCCTTGTATTTGCTCGTCAATGCCTTGTATTTGCTCGTCAATGCCTTGTATTTGCTAGTCAATGCCTTGTATTTGCTCGTCAATGCATTGTATTTGCTAGTCAATGCCTTGTATTTGCTAGTCGATGCCTTGTATTTGCTCGTCGATGCCTTGTATTTGCTCGTTGATGCCTTGTATTTGATCGTCAATGCGTTGTATTTGCTCGTTGATGCGTTGTATTTGCTCGTTGGTGCCTTGTTTTTGCTCGCCAATGCCCTGTATGTGCTAGTCAATGCCCTGTATGTGCTAGTCAATGCCTTGTATTTGCTCGTCAATGCGTTGTATTTGCTCGTTGATGCCTTGTATTTGCTAGTGAATGCCTTGTATTTATTAATCAATGCTTTGTATTTGCTAGCCAATGCCTTGTATTTGCTCGTCAATGCCATGTATTTGCTCGTCAATGCATTGTATTTGCTAGTCAATGCATTGTATTTGCTAGTCAATGCCTTGTATTTGCTAGTCGATGCCTTGTATTTGCTCGTCGATGCCTTGTATTTGCTCGTTGATGCCTTGTATTTGCTCGTCGATGCCTTGTATTTGCTCGTCAATGCCTTGTATTTGCTAGTCAATGCCTTGTATTTGCTCAATGCCTTGTATTTGCTCGTCAATGCCTTGTATTTGCTAGTCAATGCCTTGTATTTGCTCGTCAATGCCTTGTATTTGCTCGTCAATGCCTTTGCTCGTCAATGCCTTGTATTTGCTAGTCAATGCCTTGTATTTGCTAGTCAATGCCTTGTATTTGCTCGTCAATGCCTTGTATTTGCTCGTCAATGCCTTGTATTTGCTCGTCAATGCCTTGTATTTGCTCGTCAATGCCTTGTATTTGCTCGTCAATGCCTTGTATTTGCTCGTCAATGCCTTGTATTTGCTCGTCCATGCCTTGTATTTGCTCGTCCATGCCTTGTATTTGCTATTCAATGTTTGTATTTGCTCGTAAATGCCTTGTATTTGCTCGTCAATGCCTTGTATTTGCTCGTCGTCAATACCTTGTATTTGCTCGTCAATGCCTTGTATTTGCTCGTCAATGCCTTGTATTTGCTCGTCAATGCCTTGTATTTGCTCGTCAATGCCTTGTATTTGCTCGTCGATGCCTTGTATTTGCTCGTCGATTCTTGTATTTGCTCGTCGATGCCTTGTATTTGCTCCTCGATGCCTTGTATTTGCTCCTCGATGCCTTGTATTCGCTAGTCGATGCCTTGTATTCGCTCGTTGATGCCTTGTATTTGCTCGTCAATGCCTTGTATTTGCTCGTCAATGCCTTGTATTTGCTCGTCACTGCCTTGTATTTGCTCATCAATGCCTTGTATTTGCTCATCAATGCCTTGTATTTGCTCATCAATGCCTTGTATTTGCTCATCAATGCCTTGTATTTGCTCATCAATGCCTTGTATTTGCTAATCAATGTCTTGTATTTGCTCATCAATGCCTTGTATTTGCTTGTCAATGCCTTGTATTTGCTAGCCAATGCCTTGTATTTGCTCGTTGATGCCTTGTATTTGCTCGTCAATGCCTTGTATTTGCTGGTCAATGCCTTGTATTTGCTCATCAATGCCTTGTATTTGCTAGTCAATGCCTTGTATTTGCTCATCAATGCCTTGTATTTGCTCATCAATGCCTTGTATTTGCTAGTCAATGCCTTGTATTTGCTAGTCAATGCCTTGTATTTGCTAGTCAATACCTTGTATTTGCTCGTCAATGCATTATATTTGCTGGTCAATGCCTTGTATTTGCTAGTCGATGCCTTGCATTTGCTAGTCGATGCCTTGTATTTGCTCGTTGATGCCTTGTATTTGCTCGTCAATGCCTTGTATTTGCTCGTCAATGCCTTGTATTTGCTCGTCAATGCCTTGTATTTGCTCGTTAATGCCTTGTATTTGCTAGTCAAAGCCTTGTATTTGCTCATCAATGCCTTGTATTTGCTCATCAATGCCTTGTATTTGCTCGCCAATGCCTTGTATTCGCTAGTCGATGCCTTGTATTTGCTCGTTGATGCCTTGTATTTGCTCGTCAATGCCTTGTATTTGCTCGTCAATGCCTTGTATTTTCTCGTCACTGCCTTGTATTTGCTCGTCAATGCCTTGTATTTACTCATCAATGCCTTGTATTTGCTCATCAATGCCTTGTATTTGCTCATCAATGCCTTGTATTTGCTCATCAATCTTTGTATTTGCTCATCAATGCCTTGTATTTGCTCATCAATGCCTTGTATTTGCTCATCAATGCCTTGTATTTGCTTGTCAATGCCTTGTATTTGCTAGCCAATGCCTTGTATTTGCTCGTTGATGCCTTGTATTTGCTCGTCAATGCCTTGTATTTGCTCGTCAATGCCTTGTATTTGCTAGTCAATGCCTTGTATTTGCTAGTCAATGCCTTGTATTTGCTCATCAATACCTTGTGTTTGCGCGTCAATGCATTGTATTTGCTCGTTAATGCCTTGTATTTGCTCGTCAATGCATTGTATTTGCTCGTCAATGCATTGTATTTGCTCGTCAATGCCTTGTATTTGCTCGTTAATGCATTGTATTTGCTCATCAATGCCTTGTATTTGCTCATCAATGCCTTGTATTTGCTCATCAATGCCTTGTATTTGCTGATCAATGCCTTGTATTTGCTCATCAATCTTTGTATTTGCTCATCAATGCCTTGTATTTGCTCATCAATGCCTTGTATTTGCTAGTCAATACCTTGTATTTGCTAGTCAATGCCTTGTATTTGCTCGTTGATGCCTTGTATTTGCTAGTCAATGCCTTGTATTTGCTCGTTGATGCCTTGTATTTGCTAGTCAATGCCTTGTATTTGCTCGTTGATGCCTTGTATTTGCTAGTCAATGCCTTGTATTTGCTTGTCAATGCCTTGTATTTGCTCGTCAATGCCTTGTATTTGCTCGTTGATGCCTTGTATTTGCTCGTTGATGCCTTGTATTTGCTCGTCAATGCCTTGTATTTGCTCGTCGATGCCTTGTATTTGCTCGTCAATGCCTTGTATTTGCTCGTCAATGCCTTGTATTTGCTATTCGTTGCCTTGTATTTGCTCGTTGATGCCTTTTATTTGCTGGTCAATGCCTTGTATTTGCTAGTCAATGCCTTGTATTTGCTAGTCAATGCCTTGTATTTGCTCGTCGATTATTTTGTATTTGCTCGTTGATGCCTTGTATTTGCTCGTTGATGCCTTGTATTTGCTCGTCAATGCCTTGTGTTTGCTATTGAATGCCTTGTATTTGCTCGTCAATGCCTTGTATTTGCTCGTTGATGCCTTATATTTGCTATTGAATACCTTGTATTTGCTCGTCAATGCCTTGTATTTGCTCGTTGATGCCTTGTATTTACTATTGAATGCCTTGCATTTGCTCGTTGATGCCTTGTATTTGCTCCTCAATGCATTGTATTTGCTCGTCCATTCCTTGTATTTGCTCGTTGATGCCTTGTATTTGCTCGTCGATGCCTTGTATTTGCTAGTCAATGCCTTGTATTTGCTCGTTGATGCCTTGTATTTGGTAGTCAATGCATTGTATTTGCTAGTCAATGCCTTGTATTTGCTCATCAATGCCTTGTATTTGCTCGTCAATGCCTTGTATTTGCTCGTCGATGCCTTGTATTTGCTAGTCAATGCCTTGTATTTGCTAGCCAATGCCTTGTATTTGCTAGTCGATGCCTTGTATTTGCTCGTCATTGCCATGTATTTGCTCGTCACTGCCTTGTATTTGCTCGTTGATGCCTTGAATTTGCCAGTCAATGCTTTGTATTTGCTCGTTGATGCCTTGTATTTGCTCGTTAATGCCTTGTATTTGCTCGTCAATGCCTTGTATTTGCTCGTCAATGCCTTGTATTTGCTAGTCAATGCCTTGTATTTGCTAGTCGATGCCTTGTATTTGCTCGTTGATGCCTTGTATTTGCTCGTCAATTCCTTGCATTTGCTCGTCAATGCCTTGTATTTGCTCACCAATGCCTTGTATTTGCTCGTCAATGCCTTGTATTTGCTAGTCAATGCCTTGTATTTGCTCTTCGATGCCTTGTATTTGCTTGTTCATGCCTTGTATTTGCTCGTCAATGCCTTGTATTTGCTCGTCAATGCCTTGTATTTGCTCGTCAATGCCTTGTATTTGCTAGTCAATGCCTTGTACTGTATTTGCTCGTCAATGCCTTGTATTTGCTCGTCAATGCCTTGTATTTGCTCGTCAATGCCGTGTATTTTCTCGTCACTGCCTTGTATTTGCTCGTCAATGCCTTGTATTTGCTCATCAATGCCTTGTATTTGCTCATCAATGCCTTGTATTTGCTATAGTCAATGCCTTGTATTTGCTCGTTGATGCCTTGTATTTGCTCGTCAATGCCTTGTATTTGCTCGTCAATGCCTTGTATTTGCTAGTCAATGCCTTGTATTTGCTAGTCAATGCCTTGTATTTGCTCATCAATACCTTGTGTTTGCGCGTCAATGCCTTGTATTTGCTCATCAATGCCTTGTATTTGCTCATCAATGCCTTGTATTTGCTGGTCAATGCCTTGTATTTGCTCGTCAATGCCTTGTATTTGCTCGTCAATGCCTTGTATTTGCTCATCAATGCCTTGTATTTGCTAGTCAATGCCTTGTATTTGCTCGTTGATGCCTTGTATTTGCTCGTCAATGCCTTGTATTTGCTCGTCAATGCCTTGTATTTGCTAGTCAATGCCTTGTATTTGCTCGTCAATGCCTTGTATTTGCTCGTCAATACCTTGTATTTGCTCGTCAATGCATTATATTTGCTCGTCAATGCATTATATTTGCTCGTCAATGCCTTGTATTTGCTAGTCGATGCCTTTGTATTTGCTAGTCGATGCCTTTTATTTGCTCGTCGATGCCTTGTATTTGCTCGTCGATGCCTTGTATTTGCTCGTCAATGCCTTGTATTTGCTCGTCGATACCTTGTATTTGCTATTCAATGCCTTGTATTTGCTCGTTGATGCCTTGTATTTGCTCGTCAATGCTTTGTATTTGCTCGTCAATGCCTTGTATTTGCTAGTCAATGCCTTCTATTTGCTCGTCGATGTCTTGTATTTGCTCGTCGATGCCTTGTATTTGCTCGTCGATGCCTTGTATTTGCTCGTCAATGGATTGTATTTGCTCGTCAATGGATTGTATTTGCTCGTCGATGCCTTGTATTTGCTCGTCGATTCTTGTATTTGCTCGTCGATGCCTTGTATTTGCTCCTCGATGCCTTGTATTTGCTCCTCGATGCCTTGTATTCGCTAGTCGATGCCTTGTATTCGCTCGTTGATGCCTTGTATTTGCTCGTCAATGCCTTGTATTTTCTCGTCAATGCCTTGTATTTGCTCGTCACTGCCTTGTATTTGCTCGTCAATGCCTTGTATTTGCTCATCAATGCCTTGTATTTGCTCATCAATGCCTTGTATTTGCTCATCAATCTTTGTATTTGCTCATCAATGCCTTGTATTTGCTAATCAATGTCTTGTATTTGCTCATCAATGCCTTGTATTTGCTTGTCAATGCCTTGTATTTGCTAGTCAATGCCTTGTATTTGCTCGTTGATGCCTTGTATTTGCTCGTCAATGCCTTGTATTTGCTCGTCAATGCCTTGTATTTGCTCGTCAATGCCTTGTATTTGCTAGTCAATGCCTTGTATTTGCTCATCAATGCCTTGTATTTGCTCATCAATGCCTTGTATTTGCTAGTCAATGCCTTGTATTTGCTAGTCAATGCCTTGTATTTGCTAGTCAATGCCTTGTATTTGCTCGTCAATGCATTGTATTTGCTCGTCAATGCCTTGTATTTGCTCGTCGATGCCTTGTATTTGCTAGTCGATGCCTTGTATTTGCTCGTTGATGCCTTGTATTTGCTCGTCAATGCCTTGTATTTGCTCGTCAATGCCTTGTATTTGCTCGTCAATGCCTTGTATTTGCTCGTTAATGCCTTGTATTTGCTAGTCAAAGCCTTGTATTTGCTCATCAATGCCTTGTATTTGCTCATCAATGCCTTGTATTTGCTCGTCAATGCCTTGTATTTGCTAGTCGATGCCTTGTATTTGCTCGTTGATGCCTTGTATTTGCTCGTCAATGCCTTGTATTTGCTCGTCAATGCCTTGTATTTGCTCGTCAATGCCTTGTATTTGCTCGTCAATGCCTTGTATTTGCTCGTCAATGCCTTGTATTTGCTCATCAATGCCTTGTATTTGCTCATCAATGCCTTGTATTTGCTCATCAATCTTTGTATTTGCTCATCAATGCCTTGTATTTGCTCATCAATGCCTTGTATTTGCTCATCAATGCCTTGTATTTGCTTGTCAATGCCTTGTATTTGCTAGTCAATGCCTTGTATTTGCTCGTTGATGCCTTGTATTTGCTCGTCAATGCCTTGTATTTGCTCGTCAATGCCTTGTATTTGCTAGTCAATGCCTTGTATTTGCTAGTCAATGCCTTGTATTTGCTCATCAATACCTTGTATTTGCTCGTCAATGCCTTGTATTTGCTCGTTAATGCCTTGTATTTGCTCGTCAATGCCTTGTATTTGCTCGTCAATGCCTTGTATTTGCTCGTCAATGCCTTGTATTTGCTCGTTAATGCATTGTATTTGCTCATCAATGCCTTGTATTTGCTCATCAATGCCTTGTATTTGCTCATCAATGCCTTGTATTTGCTGATCAATGCCTTGTATTTGCTCGTCAATCTTTGTATTTGCTCGTCAATGCCTTGTATTTGCTCGTCAATGCCTTGTATTTGCTAGTCAATGCCTTGTATTTGCTAGTCAATGCCTTGTATTTGCTCGTTGATGCCTTGTATTTGCTAGTCAATGCCTTGTATTTGCTCGTCGATGCCTTGTATTTGCTAGTCAATGCCTTGTATTTGCTCGTTGATGCCTTGTATTTGCTAGTCAATGCCTTGTATTTGCTCGTCAATGCCTTGTATTTGCTCGTTGATGCCTTGTATTTGCTCGTTGATGCCTTGTATTTGCTCGTCAATGCCTTGTATTTGCTCGTCGATGCCTTGTATTTGCTCGTCAATGCCTTGTATTTGCTCGTCAATGCCTTGTATTTGCTATTCGTTGCCTTGTATTTGCTCGTTGATGCCTTGTATTTGCTGGTCAATGCCTTGTATTTGCTAGTCAATGCGTTGTATTTGCTAGTCAATGCCTTGTATTTGCTCGTCGATTTTTTTGTATTTGCTCGTTGATGCCTTGTATTTGCTCGTTGATGCCTTGTATTTGCTCGTCAATGCCTTGTATTTGCTAGTCAATGCCTTGTATTTGCTCGTCAATGCCTTGTATTTGCTCGTTGATGCCTTTTATTTGCTATTGAATTCCTTGTATTTGCTCGTCAATGCCTTGTATTTGCTCGTTGATGCCTTGTATTTACTATTGAATGCCTTGCATTTGCTCGTTGATGCCTTGTATTTGCTCCTCAATGCCTTGTATTTGCTCGTCAATGCCTTGTATTTGCTCGTTGATGCCTTGTATTTGCTCGTCGATGCCTTGTATTTGCTAGTCAATGCCTTGTATTTGCTCGTTGATGCCTTGTATTTGCTAGTCAATGCATTGTATTTGCTAGTCAATGCCTTGTATTTGCTCATCAATGCCTTGTATTTGCTCGTCAATGCCTTGTATTTTCTCGTCGATGCCTTGTATTTGCTAGTCAATGCCTTGTATTTGCTAGCCAATGCCTTGTATTTGCTAGTCGATGCCTTGTATTTGCTCGTCATTGCCTTGTATTTGCTCGTCAATGCCTTGTATTTGCTCGTTGATGCCTTGTATTTGCTAGTCAATGCCTTGTATTTGCTCGTTGATGCCTTGTATTTGCTCGTCAATGCCTTGTATTTGCTCGTCAATGCCTTGTATTTGCTCGTCAATGCCTTGTATTTGCTAGTCAATGCCTTGTATTTGCTAGTCGATGCCTTGTATTTGCTCGTTGATGCCTTGTATTTGCTCGTCAATGCCTTGTATTTGCTCGTCAATGCCTTGTATTTGCTCACCAATGCCTTGTATTTGCTCGTCAATGCCTTGTATTTGCTCGTCAATGCCTTGTATTTGCTCTTCGATGCCTTGTATTTGCTTGTTCATGCCTTGTATTTGCTCGTCAATGCCTTGTATTTGCTCGTCAATGCCTTGTATTTGCTCGTCAATGCCTTGTATTTGCTAGTCAATGCCTTGTACTGTATTTGCTCGTCAATGCCTTGTATTTGCTCGTCAATGCCTTGTATTTGCTCGTCAATGCCTTGTATTTTCTCGTCAATGCCTTGTATTTGCTCGTCAATGCCTTGTATTTGCTCATCAATGCCTTGTATTTGCTCATCAATGCCTTGTATTTGCTCATCAATGCCTTGTATTTGCTCATCAATCTTTGTATTTGCTCATCAATGCCTTGTATTTGCTCATCAATGCCTTGTATTTGCTCATCAATGCCTTGTATTTGCTATAGTCAATGCCTTGTATTTGCTCGTTAATGCCTTGTATTTGCTCGTCAATGCATTGTATTTGCTCGTCAATGCATTGTATTTGCTCGTCAATGCCTTGTATTTGCTCGTTAATGCATTGTATTTGCTCATCAATGCCTTGTATTTGCTCATCAATGCCTTGTATTTGCTCATCAATGCCTTGTATTTGCTGATCAATGCCTTGTATTTGCTCATCAATCTTTGTATTTGCTCATCAATGCCTTGTATTTGCTCATCAATGCCTTGTATTTGCTAGTCAATACCTTGTATTTGCTAGTCAATGCCTTGTATTTGCTCGTTGATGCCTCGTATTTGCTAGTCAATGCCTTGTATTTGCTCGTTGATGCCTTGTATTTGCTAGTCAATGCCTTGTATTTGCTCGTTGATGCCTTGTATTTGCTAGTCAATGCCTTGTATTTGCTTGTCAATGCCTTGTATTTGCTCGTCAATGCCTTGTATTTGCTCGTTGATGCCTTGTATTTGCTCGTTGATGCCTTGTATTTGCTCGTCAATGCCTTGTATTTGCTCGTCGATGCCTTGTATTTGCTCGTCAATGCCTTGTATTTGCTCGTCAATGCCTTGTATTTGCTATTCGTTGCCTTGTATTTGCTCGTTGATGCCTTTTATTTGCTGGTCAATGCCTTGTATTTGCTAGTCAATGCGTTGTATTTGCTAGTCAATGCCTTGTATTTGCTCGTCGATTTTTTTGTATTTGCTCGTTGATGCCTTGTATTTGCTCGTTGATGCCTTGTATTTGCTCGTCAATGCCTTGTGTTTGCTATTGAATGCCTTGTATTTGCTCGTCAATGCCTTGTATTTGCTCGTTGATGCCTTATATTTGCTATTGAATTCCTTGTATTTGCTCGTCAATGCCTTGTATTTGCTCGTTGATGCCTTGTATTTACTATTGAATGCCTTGCATTTGCTCGTTGATGCCTTGTATTTGCTCCTCAATGCATTGTATTTGCTCGTCCATTCCTTCTATTTGCTCGTTGATGCCTGGTATTTGCTCGTCGATGCCTTGTATTTGCTAGTCAATGCCTTGTATTTGCTCGTTGATGCCTTGTATTTGGTAGTCAATGCATTGTATTTGCTAGTCAATGCCTTGTATTTGCTCATCAATGCCTTGTATTTGCTCGTCAATGCCTTGTATTTTCTCGTCGATGCCTTGTATTTGCTAGTCAATGCCTTGCATTTGCTAGCCAATGCCTTGTATTTGCTAGTCGATGCCTTGTATTTGCTCGTCATTGCCATGTATTTGCTCGTCACTGCCTTGTATTTGCTCGTTGATGCCTTGAATTTGCTAGTCAATGCTTTGTATTTGCTCGTTGATGCCTTGTATTTGCTCGTCAATGCCTTGTATTTGCTCGTCAATGCCTTGTATTTGCTCGTCAATGCCTTGTATTTGCTAGTCAATGCCTTGTATTTGCAAGTCGATGCCTTGTATTTGCTCGTTGATGCCTTGTATTTGCTCGTCAATTCCTTGCATTTGCTCGTCAATGCCTTGTATTTGCTCACCAATGCCTTGTATTTGCTCGTCAATGCCTTGTATTTGCTAGTCAATGCCTTGTATTTGCTCTTCGATGCCTTGTATTTGCTTGTTCATGCCTTGTATTTGCTCGTCAATGCCTTGTATTTGCTCGTCAATGCCTTGTATTTGCTCGTCAATGCCTTGTATTTGCTAGTCAATGCCTTGTACTGTATTTGCTCGTCAATACCTTGTATTTGCTCGTCAATGCCTTGTATTTGCTCGTCAATGCCGTGTATTTTCTCGTCACTGCCTTGTATTTGCTCGTCAATGCCTTGTATTTGCTCATCAATGCCTTGTATTTGCTCATCAATGCCTTGTATTTGCTCGTCAATGCCGTGTATTTGCTCATCAATCTTTGTATTTGCTCATCAATGCCTTGTATTTGCTCATCAATGCCTTGTATTTGCTCATCAATGCCTTGTATTTGCTATAGTCAATGCCTTGTATTTGCTCGTTGATGCCTTGTATTTGCTCGTCAATGCCTTGTATTTGCTCGTCAATGCCTTGTATTTGCTAGTCAATGCCTTGTATTTGCTAGTCAATGCCTTGTATTTGCTCATCAATACCTTGTGTTTGCTCGTCAATGCCTTGTATTTGCTCATCAATGCCTTGTATTTGCTCATCAATGCCTTGTATTTGCTGGTCAATGCCTTGTATTTGCTCGTCAATGCCTTGTATTTGCTCGTCAATGCCTTGTATTTGCTCATCAATGCCTTGTATTTGCTAGTCAATGCCTTGTATTTGCTCGTTGATGCCTTGTGTTTGCTCGTCAATGCCTTGTATTTGCTCGTCAATGCCTTGTATTTGCTAGTCAATGCCTTGTATTTGCTCGTCAATGCCTTGTATTTGCTCGTCAATACCTTGTATTTGCTCGTCAATGCATTATATTTGCTCGTCAATGCATTATATTTGCTCGTCAATGCCTTGTATTTGCTAGTCGATGCCTTTGTATTTGCTAGTCGATGCCTTTTATTTGCTCGTCGATGCCTTGTATTTGCTCGTCGATGCCTTGTATTTGCTCGTCAATGCCTTGTATTTGCTCGTCGATACCTTGTATTTGCTATTCAATGCCTTGTATTTGCTCGTTGATGCCTTGTATTTGCTCGTCAATGCTTTGTATTTGCTCGTCAATGCCTTGTATTTGCTAGTCAATGCCTTCTATTTGCTCGTCGATGTCTTGTATTTGCTCGTCGATGCCTTGTATTTGCTCGTCGATGCCTTGTATTTGCTCGTCAATGGATTGTATTTGCTCGTCAATGGATTGTATTTGCTCGTCAATGCCTTGTATTTGCTCGTCAATGCCTTGTATTTGCTCGTCATTGCCTTGTATTTGCTCGTCAATGCCTTGTATTTGCTAGTCAATGGCTTGTATTTGGTCGTCAATACCTTGTATTTGCTCGTCAATGCATTATATTTGCTCGTCAATGTCTTATATTTGCTAGTCGATGCCTTGTATTTGCTAGTCGATTCCTTGTATTTGCTCGTCGATGCCTTGTATTTGCTCGTCGATGCCTTGTATTTGCTCGTTGATACCTTGTATTTGCTATTCAATGCCTTGTATTTGCTCGTCGATGCCTTGTATTTGCTCGTCAATGCCTTGTATTTGCTAGTCGATGCCTTGTATTTGCAAGTCGATGCCTTGTATTTGCTCGTTGATGCCTTGTATTTGCTCGTCAATTCCTTGTATTTGCTCGTCAATGCCTTGTATTTGCTCATCAATCTTTGTATTTGCTCATCAATGCCTTGTATTTGCTCATCAATGCCTTGTATTTGCTAGTCAATGCCTTGTATTTGCTAGTCAATACCTTGTATTTGCTCGTTGATGCCTTGTATTTGCTCGTCAATGCCTTGTATTTGCTCGTCAATGCCTTGTATTTGCTCGTCAATACCTTGTATTTGCTAGTCAATACCTTGTATTTGCTCGTCAATGCCTTGTATTTGATCGTCAATGTCTTGTATTTGCTCGTCAATGCCTTGTATTTGCTCGTCGATGCCTTGTATTTGCTCGTCGATTCTTGTATTTGCTCGTCGATGCCTTGTATTTGCTCCTCGATGCCTTGTATTTGCTCCTCGATGCCTTGTAATTGCTCGTCGATGCCTTGTATTTGCTCGTCAATGCCTTGTATTTGCTAGTCGATGCCTTGTATTTGCAAGTCGATGCCTTGTATTTGCTCGTTGATGCCTTGTATTTGCTCGTCAATTCCTTGTATTTGCTCGTCAATGCCTTGTATTTGCTCATCAATCTTTGTATTTGCTCATCAATGCCTTGTATTTGCTCATCAATGCCTTGTATTTGCTAGTCAATGCCTTGTATTTGCTAGTCAATACCTTGTATTTGCTCGTTGATGCCTTGTATTTGCTCGTCAATGCCTTGTATTTGCTCGTCAATGCCTTGTATTTGCTCGTCAATACCTTGTATTTGCTAGTCAATACCTTGTATTTGCTCGTCAATGCCTTGTATTTGATCGTCAATGTCTTGTATTTGCTCGTCAATGCCTTGTATTTGCTCGTCGATGCCTTGTATTTGCTCGTCGATTCTTGTATTTGCTCGTCGATGCCTTGTATTTGCTCCTCGATGCCTTGTATTTGCTCCTCGATGCCTTGTAATTGCTCGTCGATGCCTTGGATTTGCTCGTTGATACCTTGTATTTGCTATTAAATGCCTTGTATTTGCTCGTTGATGCCTTGTATTTGCTCGTCAATACCTTGTATTTGCTCGTCAATGCCTTGTATTTGCTCGTCGATGCCTTGCATTTGCTCGTCGATGCCTTGTATTTGCTCGTCGATGCCTTGTATTTGCTCGTCGATGCCTTGTAATTGCTCGTCGATGCCTTGGACTTGCTCGTTGATGCCTTGGATTTGCTCGTTGATGCCTTGTATTTGCTCGTCAATGCCTTGTATTTGCTAGCCAATGCCTTCTATTTGCTCGCCGATGCCTTGTATTTGCTCGTTGATGCCTTGTATTTGCTCATCAATCTTTGTATTTGCTCATCAATGCCTTGTATTTGCTCATCAAGGCCTTGTATTTGCTAGTCAATGCCTTGTATTTGCTAGTCAATGCCTTGTATTTGCTAGTCAATACCTTGTATTTGCTCGTCAATGCATTATATTTGCTGGTCAATGCCTTGTATTTGCTAGTCGATGCCTTGTATTTGCTAGTCAATGCCTTGTATTTGCTCGTTGATGCCTTGTATTTGCTCGTCAATGCCTTGTATTTGCTCGTCAATGCCTTGTATTTGCTAGTCAATGCCTTGTATTTGCTCGTCAATGCCTTGTATTTGCTCGTCAATGCCTTGTATTTGCTCGTCAATGCCTTGTATTTGCTCGTCAATGCATTGTATTTGCTCGTCAATGCCTTGTATTTGCTAGTCGATGCCTTTGTATTTGCTAGTCGATGCCTTTTATTTGCTCGTCGATGCCTTGTATTTGCTCGTCGATGCCTTGTATTTGCTCGTCAATGCCTTGTATTTGCTCGTCGATACCTTGTATTTGCTATTCAATGCCTTGTATTTGCTCGTTGATGCCTTGTATTTGCTCGTCAATGCCTTGTATTTGCTCGTCAATGCCTTGTATTTGCTAGTCAATGCCTTGTATTTGCTCGTCGATGCCTTGTATTTGCTCGTCAATGCCTTGTATTTGCTCGTCGATGCCTTGTATTTGCTCGTCAATGCCTTGTATTTGCTCGTCAATGCCTTGTATTTGCTCGTCAATGCCTTGTATTTGCTCGTCGATTCTTGTATTTGCTTGTCAATGCCTTGTATTTGCTCCTCGATGCCTTGTATTTGCTCCTCGATGCCTTGTATTTGCTAGTCGATGCCTTGTATTTGCTCGTTGATGCCTTGTATTTGCTCGTCAATGCCTTGTATTTGCTCGTCAATGCCTTGTATTTGCTAGTCAATGCCTTGTATTTGCTCGTCAATGCCTTGTATTTGCTCGTCAATGCCTTGTATTTGCTCGTCAATGCATTGTATTTGCTCGTCAATGCCTTGTATTTGCTCGTCAATGCCTTGTATTTGCTAGTCGATGCCTTGTATTTGCTCGTCGATGCCTTGTATTTGCTCGTCGATGCCTTGTATTTGCTCGTCGATGCCTTGTATTTGCTCGTCAATGCCTTGTATTTGCTCGTCAATGCCTTGTATTTGCTATTCAATGCCTTGTATTTGCTCGTTGATGCCTTGTATTTGCTCGTCAATGCCTTGTATTTGCTCGTCAATGCCTTGTATTTGCTAGTCAATGCCTTGTATTTGCTCGTCGATGCCTTGTATTTGCTCGTCAATGCCTTGTATTTGCTCGTCGATGCCTTGTATTTGCTCGTCAATGCCTTGTATTTGCTCGTCAATGCCTTGTATTTGCTCGTCGATGCCTTGTATTTGCTCGTCGATTCTTGTATTTGCTCGTCGATGCCTTGTATTTGCTCGTCGATGCCTTGTATTTGCTCCTCAATGCCTTGTATTTGCTAGTCAATGCCTTGTATTTGCTCGTTGATGCCTTGTATTTGCTAGTCAATGCCTTGTATTTGCTAGTCAATGCCTTGTATTTGCTAGTCAATGCCTTGTATTTGCTCGTCAATGCATTGTATTTGCTCGTCAATGCCTTGTATTTGCTAGTCAATGCCTTGTATTTGCTAGTCGATGCCTTGTATTTGCTCGTTGATGCCTTGTATTTGCTCGTCAATGCCTTGTATTTGCTCGTCAATGCCTTGTATTTGCTAGTCAATGCCTTGTATTTGCTCGTCAATGCCTTGTATTTGCTCGTCAATGCCTTGTATTTGCTCGTCAATGCCTTGTATTTGCTCGTCAATGCCTTGTATTTGCTCGTCAATGCCTTGTATTTGCTCGTCGATGCCTTTGTATTTGCTAGTCAATGCCTTGTATTTGCTCGTCGATGCCTTGTATTTGCTCGTCGATGCCTTGTATTTGCTCGTCAATGCCTTGTATTTGCTCGTCGATGCCTTGTATTTGCTATTCAATGCCTTGTATTTGCTCGTCAATGCCTTGTATTTGCTCGTCAATGCCTTGTATTTGCTCGTCAATGCCTTGTATTTGCTAGTCAATGCCTTGTATTTGCTCGTCGATGCCTTGTATTTGCTCGTCGATGCCTTGTATTTGCTCGTCGATGCCTTGTATTTGCTCGTCAATGCATTGTATTTGCTCGTCAATGCATTGTATTTGCTCGTCGATGCCTTGTATTTGCTCGTCAATTCTTGTATTTGCTCGTCAATGCCTTGTATTTGCTCCTCGATGCCTTGTATTTGCTCGTCAATGCCTTGTATTTGCTAGTCAATGCCTTGTATTTGCTCGTTGATGCCTTGTATTTGCTCGTCAATGCCTTGTATTTGCTCGTCAATGCCTTGTATTTTCTCGTCAATGCCTTGTATTTGCTCGTCAATGCCTTGTATTTGCTCGTCAATGCCTTGTATTTGCTCGTCAATGCCTTGTATTTGCTCATCAATGCCTTGTATTTGCTCATCAATCTTTGTATTTGCTCATCAATGCCTTGTATTTGCTAATCAATGTCTTGTATTTGCTCATCAATGCCTTGTATTTGCTTGTCAATGCCTTGTATTTGCTAGCCAATGCCTTGTATTTGCTCGTTGATGCCTTGTATTTGCTCGTCAATGCCTTGTATTTGCTGGTCAATGCCTTGTATTTGCTCATCAATGCCTTGTATTTGCTAGTCAATGCCTTGTATTTGCTCGTCAATGCCTTGTATTTGCTCGTCAATGCCTTGTATTTGCTAGTCAATGCCTTGTATTTGCTAGTCAATGCCTTGTATTTGCTAGTCAATGCCTTGTATTTGCTCGTCAATGCCTTGTATTTGCTCGTCAATGCCTTGTATTTGCTCGTCGATGCCTTGTATTTGCTAGTCAATGCCTTGTATTTGCTCGTCAATGCCTTGTATTTGCTCGTCAATGCCTTGTATTTGCTCGTCAATGCCTTGTATTTGCTCGTCAATGCCTTGTATTTGCTCGTCAATGCCTTGTATTTGCTAGTCAATGCCTTGTATTTGCTCGTCAATGCCTTGTATTTGCTCGTCAATGCCTTGTATTTGCTCGTCAATGCCTTGTATTTGCTAGTCGATGCCTTGTATTTGCTCGTTGATGCCTTGTATTTGCTCGTCAATGCCTTGTATTTGCTCGTCAATGCCTTGTATTTGCTCGTCAATGCCTTGTATTTGCTCGTCAATGCCTTGTATTTGCTCGTCAATGCCTTGTATTTGCTCATCAATGCCTTGTATTTGCTCATCAATGCCTTGTATTTGCTCATCAATGCCTTGTATTTGCTCATCAATGCCTTGTATTTGCTCATCAATGCCTTGTATTTGCTCGTCAATGCCTTGTATTTGCTCATCAATGCCTTGTATTTGCTAATCAATGCCTTGTATTTGCTCATCAATGCCTTGTATTTGCTCGTCAATGCCTTGTATTTGCTAGTCAATGCCTTGTATTTGCTCGTTGATGCCTTGTATTTGCTCGTCAATGCCTTGTATTTGCTGGTCAATGCCTTGTATTTGCTCGTCAATGCCTTGTATTTGCTAGTCAATGCCTTGTATTTGCTCATCAATGCCTTGTATTTGCTCATCAATGCCTTGTATTTGCTCGTCAATGCCTTGTATTTGCTAGTCAATGCCTTGTATTTGCTAGTCAATGCCTTGTATTTGCTCGTCAATGCATTGTATTTGCTCGTCAATGCCTTGTATTTGCTAGTCAATGCCTTGTATTTGCTAGTCAATGCCTTGTATTTGCTCGTTGATGCCTTGTATTTGCTCGTCAATGCCTTGTATTTGCTCGTCAATGCCTTGTATTTGCTCGTCAATGCCTTGTATTTGCTCGTTAATGCCTTGTATTTGCTAGTCAATGCCTTGTATTTGCTCGTCAATGCCTTGTATTTGCTCATCAATGCCTTGTATTTGCTCGCCAATGCCTTGTATTTGCTAGTCAATGCCTTGTATTTGCTCGTTGATGCCTTGTATTTGCTCGTCAATGCCTTGTATTTGCTCGTCAATGCCTTGTATTTGCTCGTCACTGCCTTGTATTTGCTCGTCAATGCCTTGTATTTGCTCGTCAATGCCTTGTATTTGCTCATCAATGCCTTGTATTTGCTCGTCAATGCCTTGTATTTGCTCGTCAATGCCTTGTATTTGCTCATCAATGCCTTGTATTTGCTCATCAATGCCTTGTATTTGCTCATCAATGCCTTGTATTTGCTTGTCAATGCCTTGTATTTGCTAGTCAATGCCTTGTATTTGCTCGTTGATGCCTTGTATTTGCTCGTCAATGCCTTGTATTTGCTCGTCAATGCCTTGTATTTGCTAGTCAATGCCTTGTATTTGCTAGTCAATGCCTTGTATTTGCTCGTCAATGCCTTGTATTTGCTCGTCAATGCATTGTATTTGCTCGTCAATGCCTTGTATTTGCTCGTCAATGCCTTGTATTTGCTCGTCAATGCCTTGTATTTGCTCGTCAATGCCTTGTATTTGCTCGTTAATGCCTTGTATTTGCTCATCAATGCCTTGTATTTGCTCGTCAATGCCTTGTATTTGCTCGTCAATGCCTTGTATTTGCTCGTCAATGCCTTGTATTTGCTCATCAATGCTTTGTATTTGCTCGTCAATGCCTTGTATTTGCTCATCAATGCCTTGTATTTGCTAGTCAATGCCTTGTATTTGCTAGTCAATGCCTTGTATTTGCTCGTTGATGCCTTGTATTTGCTAGTCAATGCCTTGTATTTGCTCGTTGATGCCTTGTATTTGCTCGTCAATGCCTTGTATTTGCTCGTTGATGCCTTGTATTTGCTCGTCAATGCCTTGTATTTGCTTGTCAATGCCTTGTATTTGCTCGTCAATGCCTTGTATTTGCTCGTTGATGCCTTGTATTTGCTCGTCAATGCCTTGTATTTGCTCGTCAATGCCTTGTATTTGCTCGTCAATGCCTTGTATTTGCTCGTCAATGCCTTGTATTTGCTCGTCAATGCCTTGTATTTGCTATTCGATGCCTTGTATTTGCTCGTTGATGCCTTGTATTTGCTGGTCAATGCCTTGTATTTGCTAGTCAATGCCTTGTATTTGCTAGTCAATGCCTTGTATTTGCTCGTCGATTTCCTTGTATTTGCTCGTTGATGCCTTGTATTTGCTCGTCAATGCCTTGTATTTGCTCGTCAATGCCTTGTATTTGCTATTGAATGCCTTGTATTTGCTCGTCAATGCCTTGTATTTGCTCGTTGATGCCTTGTATTTGCTATTGAATGCCTTGTATTTGCTCGTCAATGCCTTGTATTTGCTCGTTGATGCCTTGTATTTGCTATTCAATGCCTTGTATTTGCTCGTTGATGCCTTGTATTTGCTCCTCAATGCCTTGTATTTGCTCGTCAATGCCTTGTATTTGCTCGTTGATGCCTTGTATTTGCTCGTCGATGCCTTGTATTTGCTAGTCAATGCCTTGTATTTGCTCGTCAATGCCTTGTATTTGCTCGTCAATGCCTTGTATTTGCTAGTCAATGCCTTGTATTTGCTCGTCAATGCCTTGTATTTGCTCGTCAATGCCTTGTATTTGCTCGTTGATGCCTTGTATTTGCTCGTCAATGCCTTGTATTTGCTCGTCAATGCCTTGTATTTGCTAGTCAATGCCTTGTATTTGCTCGTCAATGCCTTGTATTTGCTCGTCAATGCCTTGTATTTGCTCGTCAATGCCTTGTATTTGCTCGTCAATGCATTGTATTTGCTCGTCAATGCCTTGTATTTGCTAGTCGATGCCTTGTATTTGCTCGTCGATGCCTTGTATTTGCTCGTCAATGCCTTGTATTTGCTCGTCGATGCCTTGTATTTGCTCGTCAATGCCTTGTATTTGCTCGTCGATGCCTTGTATTTGCTATTCAATGCCTTGTATTTGCTCGTTGATGCCTTGTATTTGCTCGTCAATGCCTTGTATTTGCTCGTCAATGCCTTGTATTTGCTAGTCAATGCCTTGTATTTGCTCGTCAATGCCTTGTATTTGCTCGTCGATGCCTTGTATTTGCTCGTCAATGCCTTGTATTTGCTCGTCAATGCCTTGTATTTGCTCGTCAATGCCTTGTATTTGCTCGTCAATGCCTTGTATTTGCTCGTCAATGCCTTGTATTTGCTCGTCAATGCCTTGTATTTGCTCGTCAATGCCTTGTATTTGCTAGTCAATGCCTTGTATTTGCTCGTCAATGCCTTGTATTTGCTCGTCAATGCATTGTATTTGCTCGTCAATGCCTTGTATTTGCTAGTCGATGCCTTGTATTTGCTAGTCGATGCCTTGTATTTGCTCGTCGATGCCTTGTATTTGCTCGTCGATGCCTTGTATTTGCTCGTTGATGCCTTGTATTTGCTATTCAATGCCTTGTATTTGCTCGTCGATGCCTTGTATTTGCTCGTCAATGCCTTGTATTTGCTCGTCAATGCCTTGTATTTGCTAGTCAATGCCTTGTATTTGCTCGTCAATGCCTTGTATTTGCTCGTCAATGCCTTGTATTTGCTCGTCAATGCCTTGTATTTGCTCGTCAATGCCTTGTATTTGCTCGTCAATGCCTTGTATTTGCTCGTCAATGCCTTGTATTTGCTAGTCAATGCCTTGTATTTGCTAGTCAATGCCTTGTATTTGCTCGTCGATGCCTTGTATTTGCTCGTCAATGCCTTGTATTTGCTCGTCAATGCCTTGTATTTGCTCGTCAATGCCTTGTATTTGCTAGTCAATGCCTTGTATTTGCTCGTCAATGCCTTGTATTTGATCGTCAATGCCTTGTATTTGCTCGTCAATGCCTTGTATTTGCTCGTCAATGCCTTGTATTTGCTCGTCGATCCTTGTATTTGCTCGTCGATGCCTTGTATTTGCTCGTCGATGCCTTGTATTTGCTCGTCAATGCCTTGTATTTGCTCGTCGATGCCTTGTATTTGCTCGTCAATGCCTTGTATTTGCTAGTCAATGCCTTGTATTTGCTAGTCAATGCCTTGTATTTGCTCGTTGATGCCTTGTATTTGCTCGTCAATGCCTTGTATTTGCTCGTCAATGCCTTGTATTTGCTCATCAATCTTTGTATTTGCTCATCAATGCCTTGTATTTGCTCATCAATGCCTTGTATTTGCTCGTCAATGCCTTGTATTTGCTAGTCAATGCCTTGTATTTGCTCGTCGATGCCTTGTATTTGCTCGTCAATGCCTTGTATTTGCTCGTCAATGCCTTGTATTTGCTCGTCAATGCCTTGTATTTGCTAGTCAATGCCTTGTATTTGCTCGTCAATGCCTTGTATTTGCTCGTCAATGCCTTGTATTTGCTCGTCAATGCCTTGTATTTGCTCGTCAATGCCTTGTATTTGCTCGTCGATTCTTGTATTTGCTCGTCGATGCCTTGTATTTGCTCCTCGATGCCTTGTATTTGCTCGTCGATGCCTTGTATTTGCTCGTCGATGCCTTGTATTTGCTCGTTGATGCCTTGTATTTGCTATTAAATGCCTTGTATTTGCTCGTTGATGCCTTGTATTTGCTCGTCAATGCCTTGTATTTGCTCGTCAATGCCTTGTATTTGCTCGTCAATGCCTTGTATTTGCTCGTCGATGCCTTGTATTTGCTCGTCAATGCCTTGTATTTGCTCGTCAATGCCTTGTATTTGCTCGTCAATGCCTTGTATTTGCTCGTTGATGCCTTGTATTTGCTCGTCAATGCCTTGTATTTGCTCGTCAATGCCTTGTATTTGCTAGCCAATGCCTTGTATTTGCTCGTCAATGCCTTGTATTTGCTCGTTGATGCCTTGTATTTGCTCATCAATCTTTGTATTTGCTCATCAATGCCTTGTATTTGCTCATCAATGCCTTGTATTTGCTAGTCAATGCCTTGTATTTGCTAGTCAATGCCTTGTATTTGCTAGTCAATGCCTTGTATTTGCTCGTCAATGCATTGTATTTGCTCGTCAATGCCTTGTATTTGCTAGTCAATGCCTTGTATTTGCTCGTCAATGCCTTGTATTTGCTCGTTGATGCCTTGTATTTGCTCGTCAATGCCTTGTATTTGCTCGTCAATGCCTTGTATTTGCTAGTCAATGCCTTGTATTTGCTCGTCAATGCCTTGTATTTGCTCGTCAATGCCTTGTATTTGCTCGTCAATGCCTTGTATTTGCTCGTCAATGCCTTGTATTTGCTCGTCAATGCCTTGTATTTGCTAGTCGATGCCTTGTATTTGCTCGTCAATGCCTTGTATTTGCTCGTCAATGCCTTGTATTTGCTCGTCAATGCCTTGTATTTGCTCGTCAATGCCTTGTATTTGCTCGTCGATGCCTTGTATTTGCTATTCAATGCCTTGTATTTGCTCGTTGATGCCTTGTATTTGCTCGTCAATGCCTTGTATTTGCTCGTCAATGCCTTGTATTTGCTAGTCAATGCCTTGTATTTGCTCGTCAATGCCTTGTATTTGCTCGTCAATGCCTTGTATTTGCTCGTCAATGCCTTGTATTTGCTCGTCAATGCCTTGTATTTGCTCGTCAATGCCTTGTATTTGCTCGTCAATGCCTTGTATTTGCTCGTCGATTGCTTGTATTTGCTCGTCAATGCCTTGTATTTGCTCCTCGATGCCTTGTATTTGCTCCTCGATGCCTTGTATTCGCTCGTCAATGCCTTGTATTTGCTCGTCGATGCCTTGTATTTGCTCGTCAATGCCTTGTATTTGCTCGTCAATGCCTTGTATTTGCTCGTCACTGCCTTGTATTTGCTCGTCAATGCCTTGTATTTGCTCATCAATGCCTTGTATTTGCTCATCAATGCCTTGTATTTGCTCATCAATGCCTTGTATTTGCTCATCAATGCCTTGTATTTGCTCATCAATGCCTTGTATTTGCTAATCAATGCCTTGTATTTGCTCATCAATGCCTTGTATTTGCTAGTCAATGCCTTGTATTTGCTAGCCAATGCCTTGTATTTGCTCGTTGATGCCTTGTATTTGCTCGTCAATGCCTTGTATTTGCTCGTCAATGCCTTGTATTTGCTCATCAATGCCTTGTATTTGCTAGTCAATGCCTTGTATTTGCTCATCAATGCCTTGTATTTGCTCATCAATGCCTTGTATTTGCTAGTCAATGCCTTGTATTTGCTAGTCAATGCCTTGTATTTGCTAGTCAATGCCTTGTATTTGCTCGTCAATGCCTTGTATTTGCTCGTCAATGCCTTGTATTTGCTAGTCGATGCCTTGTATTTGCTAGTCGATGCCTTGTATTTGCTCGTTGATGCCTTGTATTTGCTCGTCAATGCCTTGTATTTGCTCGTCAATGCCTTGTATTTGCTCGTCAATGCCTTGTATTTGCTCGTCAATGCCTTGTATTTGCTAGTCAATGCCTTGTATTTGCTCATCAATGCCTTGTATTTGCTCGTCAATGCCTTGTATTTGCTCGTCAATGCCTTGTATTTGCTAGTCGATGCCTTGTATTTGCTCGTTGATGCCTTGTATTTGCTCGTCAATGCCTTGTATTTGCTCGTCAATGCCTTGTATTTGCTCGTCACTGCCTTGTATTTGCTCGTCAATGCCTTGTATTTGCTCATCAATGCCTTGTATTTGCTCATCAATGCCTTGTATTTGCTCATCAATGCCTTGTATTTGCTCATCAATCTTTGTATTTGCTCGTCAATGCCTTGTATTTGCTCATCAATGCCTTGTATTTGCTCATCAATGCCTTGTATTTGCTCGTCAATGCCTTGTATTTGCTCGTCAATGCCTTGTATTTGCTCGTTGATGCCTTGTATTTGCTCGTCAATGCCTTGTATTTGCTCGTCAATGCCTTGTATTTGCTAGTCAATGCCTTGTATTTGCTAGTCAATGCCTTGTATTTGCTCATCAATACCTTGTATTTGCTCGTCAATGCCTTGTATTTGCTCGTCAATGCCTTGTATTTGCTCGTCAATGCCTTGTATTTGCTCGTCAATGCATTGTATTTGCTCGTCAATGCCTTGTATTTGCTCGTCAATGCCTTGTATTTGCTCATCAATGCCTTGTATTTGCTCATCAATGCCTTGTATTTGCTCATCAATGCCTTGTATTTGCTGATCAATGCCTTGTATTTGCTCGTCAATGCCTTGTATTTGCTCGTCAATGCCTTGTATTTGCTCGTCAATGCCTTGTATTTGCTAGTCAATGCCTTGTATTTGCTAGTCAATGCCTTGTATTTGCTCGTTGATGCCTTGTATTTGCTCGTCAATGCCTTGTATTTGCTCGTTGATGCCTTGTATTTGCTAGTCAATGCCTTGTATTTGCTCGTCAATGCCTTGTATTTGCTCGTCAATGCCTTGTATTTGCTCGTCAATGCCTTGTATTTGCTCGTCAATGCCTTGTATTTGCTCGTTGATGCCTTGTATTTGCTCGTTGATGCCTTGTATTTGCTCGTCAATGCCTTGTATTTGCTCGTCGATGCCTTGTATTTGCTCGTCAATGCCTTGTATTTGCTCGTCAATGCCTTGTATTTGCTATTCGTTGCCTTGTATTTGCTCGTTGATGCCTTTTATTTGCTCGTCAATGCCTTGTATTTGCTAGTCAATGCCTTGTATTTGCTAGTCAATGCCTTGTATTTGCTCGTCGATTATTTTGTATTTGCTCGTTGATGCCTTGTATTTGCTCGTTGATGCCTTGTATTTGCTCGTCAATGCCTTGTATTTGCTAGTCAATGCCTTGTATTTGCTCGTCAATGCCTTGTATTTGCTCGTTGATGCCTTGTATTTGCTATTGAATGCCTTGTATTTGCTCGTCAATGCCTTGTATTTGCTCGTTGATGCCTTGTATTTGCTATTCAATGCCTTGTATTTGCTCGTTGATGCCTTGTATTTGCTCGTCAATGCCTTGTATTTGCTCGTCAATGCCTTGTATTTGCTCGTTGATGCCTTGTATTTGCTCGTCGATGCCTTGTATTTGCTAGTCAATGCCTTGTATTTGCTCGTTGATGCCTTGTATTTGCTAGTCAATGCCTTGTATTTGCTAGTCAATGCCTTGTATTTGCTCGTCAATGCCTTGTATTTGCTCGTCAATGCCTTGTATTTGCTCGTCAATGCCTTGTATTTGCTAGTCAATGCCTTGTATTTGCTAGCCAATGCCTTGTATTTGCTAGTCAATGCCTTGTATTTGCTCGTCAATGCCTTGTATTTGCTCGTCAATGCCTTGTATTTGCTCGTTGATGCCTTGAATTTGCTAGTCAATGCCTTGTATTTGCTCGTTGATGCCTTGTATTTGCTCGTCAATGCCTTGTATTTGCTCGTCAATGCCTTGTATTTGCTCGTCAATGCCTTGTATTTGCTAGTCAATGCCTTGTATTTGCTCGTCGATGCCTTGTATTTGCTCGTTGATGCCTTGTATTTGCTCGTCAATGCCTTGTATTTGCTCGTCAATGCCTTGTATTTGCTCACCAATGCCTTGTATTTGCTCGTCAATGCCTTGTATTTGCTCGTCAATGCCTTGTATTTGCTCGTCGATGCCTTGTATTTGCTCGTTCATGCCTTGTATTTGCTCGTCAATGCCTTGTATTTGCTCGTCAATGCCTTGTATTTGCTAGTCAATGCCTTGTATTTGCTAGTCAATGCCTTGTATTTGCTCGTCGATTTTTTTGTATTTGCTCGTCAATGCCTTGTATTTGCTCGTCAATGCCTTGTATTTGCTCGTCAATGCCTTGTATTTGCTATTGAATGCCTTGTATTTGCTCGTCAATGCCTTGTATTTGCTCGTTGATGCCTTGTATTTGCTATTGAATGCCTTGTATTTGCTCGTCAATGCCTTGTATTTGCTCGTCAATGCCTTGTATTTGCTCGTTGATGCCTTGTATTTGCTATTGAATGCCTTGTATTTGCTCCTCAATGCCTTGTATTTGCTCGTCAATGCCTTGTATTTGCTCGTTGATGCCTTGTATTTGCTCGTCAATGCCTTGTATTTGCTAGTCAATGCCTTGTATTTGCTCGTTGATGCCTTGTATTTGCTCGTCAATGCCTTGTATTTGCTAGTCAATGCCTTGTATTTGCTCGTCAATGCCTTGTATTTGCTAGTCAATGCCTTGTATTTGCTCGTTGATGCCTTGTATTTGCTCGTCAATGCCTTGTATTTGCTCGTCAATGCCTTGTATTTGCTAGTCAATGCCTTGTATTTGCTCGTCAATGCCTTGTATTTGCTCGTCAATACCTTGTATTTGCTCGTCAATGCATTATATTTGCTCGTCAATGCATTGTATTTGCTCGTCAATGCCTTGTATTTGCTCGTCAATGCCTTGTATTTGCTAGTCGATGCCTTGTATTTGCTCGTCGATGCCTTGTATTTGCTCGTCAATGCCTTGTATTTGCTCGTCAATGCCTTGTATTTGCTCGTCAATGCCTTGTATTTGCTATTCAATGCCTTGTATTTGCTCGTTGATGCCTTGTATTTGCTCGTCAATGCCTTGTATTTGCTCGTCAATGCCTTGTATTTGCTAGTCAATGCCTTGTATTTGCTCGTCAATGCCTTGTATTTGCTCGTCAATGCCTTGTATTTGCTCGTCAATGCCTTGTATTTGCTCGTCAATGCCTTGTATTTGCTCGTCAATGCCTTGTATTTGCTCGTCAATGCCTTGTATTTGCTCGTCAATGCCTTGTATTTGCTCGTCATTGCCTTGTATTTGCTCGTCAATGCCTTGTATTTGCTAGTCAATGCCTTGTATTTGCTCGTCAATGCCTTGTATTTGCTCGTCAATGCCTTGTATTTGCTCGTCAATGCCTTATATTTGCTAGTCGATGCCTTGTATTTGCTAGTCAATGCCTTGTATTTGCTCGTCGATGCCTTGTATTTGCTCGTCGATGCCTTGTATTTGCTCGTTGATGCCTTGTATTTGCTATTCAATGCCTTGTATTTGCTCGTCGATGCCTTGTATTTGCTCGTCAATGCCTTGTATTTGCTCGTCGATGCCTTGTATTTGCTCGTCGATGCCTTGTATTTGCTCGTTGATGCCTTGTATTTGCTCGTCAATGCCTTGTATTTGCTCGTCAATGCCTTGTATTTGCTAGTCAATTCTTTGTATTTGCTCGTCAATGCCTTGTATTTGCTCGTCAATGCCTTGTATTTGCTAGTCAATGCCTTGTATTTGCTAGTCAATGCCTTGTATTTGCTCGTTGATGCCTTGTATTTGCTCGTCAATGCCTTGTATTTGCTCGTCAATGCCTTGTATTTGCTCGTCAATGCCTTGTATTTGCTAGTCAATGCCTTGTATTTGCTCGTCAATGCCTTGTATTTGATCGTCAATGCCTTGTATTTGCTCGTCAATGCCTTGTATTTGCTCGTCGATGCCTTGTATTTGCTCGTCAATTCTTGTATTTGCTCGTCGATGCCTTGTATTTGCTCCTCAATGCCTTGTATTTGCTCCTCAATGCCTTGTATTTGCTCGTCAATGCCTTGTATTTGCTCGTCAATGCCTTGTATTTGCTCGTCGATGCCTTGTATTTGCTCGTCGATGCCTTGTATTTGCTCGTCAATGCCTTGTATTTGCTCGTCAATTCCTTGTATTTGCTCGTCAATGCCTTGTATTTGCTCATCAATCTTTGTATTTGCTCATCAATGCCTTGTATTTGCTCATCAATGCCTTGTATTTGCTAGTCAATGCCTTGTATTTGCTAGTCAATGCCTTGTATTTGCTCGTTGATGCCTTGTATTTGCTCGTCAATGCCTTGTATTTGCTCGTCAATGCCTTGTATTTGCTCGTCAATGCCTTGTATTTGCTAGTCAATGCCTTGTATTTGCTCGTCAATGCCTTGTATTTGATCGTCAATGCCTTGTATTTGCTCGTCAATGCCTTGTATTTGCTCGTCAATGCCTTGTATTTGCTCGTCGATTCATTGTATTTGCTCGTCAATGCCTTGTATTTGCTCCTCGATGCCTTGTATTTGCTCATCGATGCCTTGTATTTGCTCGTCGATGCCTTGTATTTGCTCGTTGATGCCTTGTATTTGCTATTAAATGCCTTGTATTTGCTCGTCAATGCCTTGTATTTGCTCGTCAATGCCTTGTATTTGCTCGTCAATGCCTTGTATTTGCTCGTCGATGCCTTGTATTTGCTCGTCAATGCCTTGTATTTGCTCGTCGATGCCTTGTATTTGCTCGTCAATGCCTTGTATTTGCTCGTCAATGCCTTGTATTTGCTCGTTGATGCCTTGTATTTGCTCGTTGATGCCTTGTATTTGCTCGTCAATGCCTTGTATTTGCTAGCCAATGCCTTGTATTTGCTCGTCAATGCCTTGTATTTGCTCGTTGATGCCTTGTATTTGCTCATCAATCTTTGTATTTGCTCGTCAATGCCTTGTATTTGCTCATCAATGCCTTGTATTTGCTAGTCAATGCCTTGTATTTGCTCGTCAATGCCTTGTATTTGCTAGTCAATGCCTTGTATTTGCTCGTCAATGCCTTGTATTTGCTCGTCAATGCCTTGTATTTGCTCGTCGATGCCTTGTATTTGCTAGTCGATGCCTTGTATTTGCTCGTCAATGCCTTGTATTTGCTCGTCAATGCCTTGTATTTGCTCGTCAATGCCTTGTATTTGCTAGTCAATGCCTTGTATTTGCTCGTCAATGCCTTGTATTTGCTCGTCAATGCCTTGTATTTGCTCGTCAATGCCTTGTATTTGCTCGTCAATGCCTTGTATTTGCTCGTCAATGCCTTGTATTTGCTAGTCAATGCCTTGTATTTGCTAGTCAATGCCTTGTATTTGCTCGTCAATGCCTTGTATTTGCTCGTCGATGCCTTGTATTTGCTCGTCAATGCCTTGTATTTGCTCGTCAATGCCTTGTATTTGCTATTCAATGCCTTGTATTTGCTCGTTGATGCCTTGTATTTGCTCGTCAATGCTTTGTATTTGCTCGTCAATGCCTTGTATTTGCTAGTCAATGCCTTGTATTTGCTCGTCAATGCCTTGTATTTGCTCGTCGATGCCTTGTATTTGCTCGTCAATGCCTTGTATTTGCTCGTCAATGGATTGTATTTGCTCGTCAATGCCTTGTATTTGCTCGTCGATGCCTTGTATTTGCTCGTCGATTCTTGTATTTGCTCGTCGATGCCTTGTATTTGCTCCTCGATGCCTTGTATTTGCTCGTCGATGCCTTGTATTTGCTAGTCAATGCCTTGTATTTGCTCGTCAATGCCTTGTATTTGCTCGTCAATGCCTTGTATTTGCTCGTCAATGCCTTGTATTTGCTCGTCAATGCCTTGTATTTGCTCGTCAATGCCTTGTATTTGCTCGTCAATGCCTTGTATTTGCTCGTCAATGCCTTGTATTTGCTCATCAATGCCTTGTATTTGCTCATCAATGCTTTGTATTTGCTCGTCAATGCCTTGTATTTGCTAGTCAATGCCTTGTATTTGCTCTTCAATGCCTTGTATTTGCTTGTCAATGCCTTGTATTTGCTAGCAATGCCTTGTATTTGCTCGTCAATGCCTTGTATTTGCTCGTCAATGCCTTGTATTTGCTCGTCAATGCCTTGTATTTGCTCATCAATGCCTTGTATTTGCTAGTCAATGCCTTGTATTTGCTCATCAATGCCTTGTATTTGCTCATCAATGCCTTGTATTTGCTAGTCAATGCCTTGTATTTGCTAGTCAATGCCTTGTATTTGCTAGTCAATGCCTTGTATTTGCTCGTCAATGCCTTGTATTTGCTCGTCAATGCCTTGTATTTGCTAGTCAATGCCTTGTATTTGCTCGTCGATGCCTTGTATTTGCTCGTTGATGCCTTGTATTTGCTCGTCAATGCCTTGTATTTGCTCGTCAATGCCTTGTATTTGCTCGTCAATGCCTTGTATTTGCTCGTTAATGCCTTGTATTTGCTAGTCAATGCCTTGTATTTGCTCGTCAATGCCTTGTATTTGCTCATCAATGCCTTGTATTTGCTCGCCAATGCCTTGTATTTGCTAGTCGATGCCTTGTATTTGCTCGTTGATGCCTTGTATTTGCTCGTCAATGCCTTGTATTTGCTCGTCAATGCCTTGTATTTGCTCGTCACTGCCTTGTATTTGCTCGTCAATGCCTTGTATTTGCTCGTCAATGCCTTGTATTTGCTCGTCAATGCCTTGTATTTGCTCATCAATGCCTTGTATTTGCTCATCAATCTTTGTATTTGCTCATCAATGCCTTGTATTTGCTCATCAATGCCTTGTATTTGCTCGTCAATGCCTTGTATTTGCTTGTCAATGCCTTGTATTTGCTAGTCAATGCCTTGTATTTGCTCGTTGATGCCTTGTATTTGCTCGTCAATGCCTTGTATTTGCTCGTCAATGCCTTGTATTTGCTAGTCAATGCCTTGTATTTGCTAGTCAATGCCTTGTATTTGCTCATCAATGCCTTGTATTTGCTCGTCAATGCCTTGTATTTGCTCGTCAATGCCTTGTATTTGCTCGTCAATGCCTTGTATTTGCTCGTCAATGCCTTGTATTTGCTCGTCAATGCCTTGTATTTGCTCGTTAATGCCTTGTATTTGCTCGTCAATGCCTTGTATTTGCTCATCAATGCCTTGTATTTGCTCATCAATGCCTTGTATTTGCTGATCAATGCCTTGTATTTGCTCATCAATCTTTGTATTTGCTCATCAATGCCTTGTATTTGCTCATCAATGCCTTGTATTTGCTAGTCAATGCCTTGTATTTGCTAGTCAATGCCTTGTATTTGCTCGTTGATGCCTTGTATTTGCTCGTCAATGCCTTGTATTTGCTCGTTGATGCCTTGTATTTGCTAGTCAATGCCTTGTATTTGCTCGTTGATGCCTTGTATTTGCTAGTCAATGCCTTGTATTTGCTTGTCAATGCCTTGTATTTGCTCGTCAATGCCTTGTATTTGCTCGTTGATGCCTTGTATTTGCTCGTTGATGCCTTGTATTTGCTCGTCAATGCCTTGTATTTGCTCGTCGATGCCTTGTATTTGCTCGTCAATGCCTTGTATTTGCTCGTCAATGCCTTGTATTTGCTATTCGTTGCCTTGTATTTGCTCGTTGATGCCTTTTATTTGCTGGTCAATGCCTTGTATTTGCTAGTCAATGCCTTGTATTTGCTAGTCAATGCCTTGTATTTGCTCGTCGATTGCCTTGTATTTGCTCGTTGATGCCTTGTATTTGCTCGTTGATGCCTTGTATTTGCTCGTCAATGCCTTGTGTTTGCTATTGAATGCCTTGTATTTGCTCGTCAATGCCTTGTATTTGCTCGTTGATGCCTTGTATTTGCTATTGAATGCCTTGTATTTGCTCGTCAATGCCTTGTATTTGCTCGTTGATGCCTTGTATTTGCTATTGAATGCCTTGCATTTGCTCGTTGATGCCTTGTATTTGCTCGTCAATGCATTGTATTTGCTCGTCCATTCCTTCTATTTGCTCGTTGATGCCTGGTATTTGCTCGTCGATGCCTTGTATTTGCTAGTCAATGCCTTGTATTTGCTCGTTGATGCCTTGTATTTGCTCGTCAATGCATTGTATTTGCTAGTCAATGCCTTGTATTTGCTCATCAATGCCTTGTATTTGCTCGTCAATGCCTTGTATTTGCTCGTCGATGCCTTGTATTTGCTAGTCAATGCCTTGCATTTGCTAGCCAATGCCTTGTATTTGCTAGTCGATGCCTTGTATTTGCTCGTCATTGCCATGTATTTGCTCGTCAATGCCTTGTATTTGCTCGTTGATGCCTTGAATTTGCTAGTCAATGCCTTGTATTTGCTCGTTGATGCCTTGTATTTGCTCGTCAATGCCTTGTATTTGCTCGTCAATGCCTTGTATTTGCTCGTCAATGCCTTGTATTTGCTAGTCAATGCCTTGTATTTGCAAGTCGATGCCTTATATTTGCTCGTTGATGCCTTGTATTTGCTCGTCAATTCCTTGCATTTGCTCGTCAATGCCTTGTATTTGCTCACCAATGCCTTGTATTTGCTCGTCAATGCCTTGTATTTGCTAGTCAATGCCTTGTATTTGCTCTTCGATGCCTTGTATTTGCTTGTTCATGCCTTGTATTTGCTCGTCAATGCCTTGTATTTGCTCGTCAATGCCTTGTATTTGCTCGTCAATGCCTTGTATTTGCTAGTCAATGCCTTGTACTGTATTTGCTCGTCAATGCTTTGTATTTGCTCATCAATGCCTTGTATTTGCTCATCAATGCCTTGTATTTGCTCGTCAATGCCTTGTATTTGCTCGTCAATGCCTTGTATTTGCTCATCAATGCCTTGTATTTGCTCATCAATGCCTTGTATTTGCTCGTCAATGCCTTGTATTTGCTCATCAATCTTTGTATTTGCTCATCAATGCCTTGTATTTGCTCATCAATGCCTTGTATTTGCTCATCAATGCCTTGTATTTGCTATAGTCAATGCCTTGTATTTGCTCGTTGATGCCTTGTATTTGCTCGTCAATGCCTTGTATTTGCTCGTCAATGCCTTGTATTTGCTAGTCAATGCCTTGTATTTGCTAGTCAATGCCTTGTATTTGCTCATCAATACCTTGTGTTTGCGCGTCAATGCCTTGTATTTGCTCATCAATGCCTTGTATTTGCTCATCAATGCCTTGTATTTGCTAGTCAATGCCTTGTATTTGCTCGTCAATGCCTTGTATTTGCTCGTCAATGCCTTGTATTTGCTCATCAATGCCTTGTATTTGCTAGTCAATGCCTTGTATTTGCTCGTTGATGCCTTGTATTTGCTCGTCAATGCCTTGTATTTGCTCGTCAATGCCTTGTATTTGCTAGTCAATGCCTTGTATTTGCTCGTCAATGCCTTGTATTTGCTCGTCAATGCCTTGTATTTGCTCGTCAATGCCTTGTATTTGCTCGTCAATGCCTTGTATTTGCTCGTCAATGCCTTGTATTTGCTCGTCAATGCCTTGTATTTGCTAGTCAATGCCTTGTATTTGCTCGTCGATGCCTTGTATTTGCTCGTCAATGCCTTGTATTTGCTCGTCAATGCCTTGTATTTGCTCGTCAATGCCTTGTATTTGCTATTCAATGCCTTGTATTTGCTCGTTGATGCCTTGTATTTGCTCGTCAATGCCTTGTATTTGCTCGTCAATGCCTTGTATTTGCTAGTCAATGCCTTGTATTTGCTCGTCGATGCCTTGTATTTGCTCGTCGATGCCTTGTATTTGCTCGTCAATGCCTTGTATTTGCTCGTCAATGCCTTGTATTTGCTCGTCAATGGATTGTATTTGCTCGTCAATGCCTTGTATTTGCTCGTCAATGCCTTGTATTTGCTCGTCAATGCCTTGTATTTGCTCGTCAATGCCTTGTATTTGCTAGTCAATGCCTTGTATTTGCTTGTCAATGCCTTGTATTTGCTCGTCAATGCCTTGTATTTGCTCGTCAATGTCTTGTATTTGCTAGTCGATGCCTTGTATTTGCTAGTCGATGCCTTGTATTTGCTCGTCAATGCCTTGTATTTGCTCGTCGATGCCTTGTATTTGCTCGTTGATGCCTTGTATTTGCTATTCAATGCCTTGTATTTGCTCGTCGATGCCTTGTATTTGCTCGTCAATGCCTTGTATTTGCTAGTCAATGCCTTGTATTTGCTAGTCGATGCCTTGTATTTGCTCGTTGATGCCTTGTATTTGCTCGTCAATGCCTTGTATTTGCTCGTCAATGCCCTGTATTTGCTGATCAATGCTTTGTATTTGCTACTCAATGCCTTGTATTTGCTCGTCAATGCCTTGTATTTGCTCGTCAATGCCTTGTATTTGCTAGTCAATACCTTGTATTTGCTCGTTGATGCCTTGTATTTGCTCGTCAATGCCTTGTATTTGCTCGTCAATGCCTTGTATTTGCTCGTCAATGCCTTGTATTTGCTAGTCAATACCTTGTATTTGCTCGTCAATGCCTTGTATTTGCTCGTCAATGCCTTGTATTTGCTCGTCAATGCCTTGTATTTGCTCGTCGATGCCTTGTATTTGCTCGTCGATTCTTGTATTTGCTCGTCAATGCCTTGTATTTGCTCCTCGATGCCTTGTATTTGCTCCTCGATGCCTTGTATTTGCTCGTCAATGCCTTGTATTTGCTCGTCAATGCCTTGTATTTGCTAGTCAATGCCTTGTATTTGCTAGTCAATGCCTTGTATTTGCTCGTCAATGCCTTGTATTTGCTCGTCAATGCCTTGTATTTGCTCGTCAATGCCTTGTATTTGCTCATCAATCTTTGTATTTGCTCATCAATGCCTTGTATTTGCTCATCAATGCCTTGTATTTGCTCATCAATGCCTTGTATTTGCTAGTCAATGCCTTGTATTTGCTCGTTGATGCCTTGTATTTGCTCGTCAATGCCTTGTATTTGCTCGTCAATGCCTTGTATTTGCTCGTCAATGCCTTGTATTTGCTAGTCAATGCCTTGTATTTGCTCGTCAATGCCTTGTATTTGCTCGTCAATGCCTTGTATTTGCTCGTCAATGCCTTGTATTTGCTCGTCAATGCCTTGTATTTGCTCGTCGATGTCTTGTATTTGCTCGTCGATGCCTTGTATTTGCTCCTCGATGCCTTGTATTTGCTCCTCGATGCCTTGTATTTGCTCGTCGATGCCTTGTATTTGCTCGTTGATACCTTGTATTTGCTATTAAATGCCTTGTATTTGCTCGTCAATGCCTTGTATTTGCTCGTCAATGCCTTGTATTTGCTCGTCAATGCCTTGTATTTGCTCGTCAATGCCTTGTATTTGCTCGTCGATGCCTTGTATTTGCTCGTCGATGCCTTGTATTTGCTCGTCAATGCCTTGTATTTGCTCGTCGATGCCTTGTATTTGCTCGTTGATGCCTTGTATTTGCTCGTTGATGCCTTGTATTTGCTCGTCAATGCCTTGTATTTGCTCGCCAATGCCTTGTATTTGCTCGTCGATGCCTTGTATTTGCTCGTTGATGCCTTGTATTTGCTCATCAATGCCTTGTATTTGCTCATCAATGCCTTGTATTTGCTCATCAATGCCTTGTATTTGCTCGTCAATGCCTTGTATTTGCTAGTCAATGCCTTGTATTTGCTAGTCAATGCCTTGTATTTGCTCGTCAATGCCTTGTATTTGCTAGTCAATGCCTTGTATTTGCTAGTCAATGCCTTGCATTTGCTAGTCGATGCCTT
>JAYKKM010000119.1:0-247500 GCA_035772405.1 Chrysogorgia sp. JL179-B06
CGTTCAACAAAACATTTTGTTTATCGATTCATTTTCATTTAATTTATTCGTTAACTCTCCTAAATAATTTCCCGTTTTAACATCAGTATAATTATTTTCATTAGATATATAAATAACAGAATCTGTATCAAAATATAAAACGCGATCGTTTAATTTATCGATTAACTCATATAATTTTAAACGTGCAAATGCAGTGACAAAACATGCAATGATTACATTTCCCGTTTTTAGGGGTGTTGTTGCATCATCAATTTTTTCATATGTACAACGTAATAATGTTTCGTTTATAAATTCCATCGATAATAATTTTTTTTATCATTGACTATATTGAATAATTCTTCATAATCGTTAAAAAAAACCACTTGAGTATTATTTTCGTTTTTGGGCAAATTTTCCCCATAACGAATTTAAAAATGTTTTTGCAATAAAAAAACATTTTCATTTTTTAAATAATATTTACAATACTGTTTAATTTTATCATCATTTTTACTTTAATCAGCGTTCAAACAATCCGTAGAAATTCCTGAAGATTCTTGTTTGATTTTTAAAAATTGATTTACTTATTGTGAAAAATTTTTTTTCTTTGCGTTCAAAATGATGATATTTCGTAAAGAGCTATTATTTTATACCCCTTATCTATAGCAACATTAAAACTCAACACTAAAGTACCCGTTAAGTATCGATCGCTTTTCATTATCACATTTATTACATTTATTCACAGCACATTTATAACATAAAGGAAATAATAATTTCCCATATATTCAAACCTGTAAAACAGGTAAATATGTCCTTGATTATTATTTTATTACAATCTTCACCAAGTAAAATAGTAGGATGAGCAACAGGAAAATCAACATTTTTTTGTACGTAGGGGTATAGCGATGTAAAATCTACATAACTTATTTGTTCGTTGGGTTTTGTTTCTTTAAATAAACATACTGGGGAAGTTCGCCCACCGTCACGTGGTGTTAAAGGAGTATACGGATAACATTTTCTTTTCTTTTTCAATTAATTGTTTCTTTGTATATATTTTTTCTTCTAAATAATCACATTCCCACATCTCGATTAATTTGTAACCGGAATGTTTTATTGTCCAAGTAAAACGTTGTGTATTTCCATATAAATAACTAAATTTTTCGTTTGTAAGAACGTTTAATGCGTCCCTACGCATTAAACGTTCTTACAAACGAAAAATTTGGGACATCCATGGTAAAAACAACATGAAATTGATATATTGTATCATTATAAAAAACATCGACAAAACGTCCTAGAATATTTTTTTCACCATTTTGTGAACAGATATATCTAAATTTCCCGCTAATTCTCGATTAATTTCATCTAACCAATCAATCGCAATTAAAACTTTGTTTTACACACCCTCTATACCCCGAAGCAGGAATAATTCTTACACAATTTAAAAAAAAAATTAAATCTATACACTTTCAAAGCTAAACTAGCAATTGTAATACAATTCTTTGCATAAAAGGGTGTAATATAACCAATTTCCCCCTATCATTGTAGAAAAATTTAACACAACCCTTTCTACATCTAAACTTTCTACATTCAAAATATCTACATCACTACAACAATAATAATAAATCTCTTTACGAAATATATATTTCCTCTTTCTGTTTTTCTAAATACCATTTTTCAAATTCATCAAGCGTTGCTGTACTCATTTGTTTCGTATCAACAATTTCACCAAAATCTGCTAATTTCATACTTAAAAACAAATAACTATCTAGTATTCTAATATTTTGTTCTTTAATTATTAAACTCATTATTTTAGTACCGTTCATTATAGTATTCGGTATTATCTGTTTTATTTCTAAAAAATATTTAAAATAAAAATAGTATCAAATCTACCCCCGTTATGAGCTATCCAAACGAAATTTTTTTGTTCAAACATAAATTCACATAAAGTTCCAATAACATGGTTATCAAAAATAAAATTGTCTATTCCCACAACAACTACCTTTTTCAATAGTCTTATCGATAATTTCTTGATCCTCCTTTGTTTCAAATTTCTTGATCCTCCTTCATTTGTTTATAGTTACAGGGAGATGATGATGTTAGTCTCCATGCAATACTGTCAAAGGATTACTTTTAAGTCCTGATTAATTAATCATGATTACAAGTCCTGCAAAGGCTAGGCCCTAGATATTTTTACGTTACATTTCTTCACTGAACGAAGACGTGAGACTCTATTATAGCTTGCACACTTTTTTATACGTCTAAACGCATTCATCACTGCTCAATCGTTTTAACATTTTTTGTGATCTTGTTCCGTTACGTCACTGCACTCTTATTGCCTCAACCTCGTGTTCATACTACTGTAGCTTAATCACATGACATTGCATATACTATATAAACTATAGATATTGTATAAACATGATCAACTTCAGCAACAGCATTGGCTGTTCTAAACACGTTAATAGGCTCTGTTTCCCATTTTATGTATAAGACTCGTTTTCATGCTAACTCGGCCACGTGATCACGCACAACCCTAAAACACTATACATTAGTATTTGAGGTATTGAGGAGTAGTTTTTGAGTGATTATGGTGCGTTTTGGTCCACGTTTGGATGAGTTATAGACGATTTTATGTATCAGCCTCGTTTCCATGCTAGATTATAGACGTCACAACTTTTGGACCCCTCGTAAATCCAGTCTGAGCAAGTTGTAAAGTTGATACCAAAACTTTTTACGTTCTTTAATGTCACCTTAACACATCTAGATCAGTACTGGCGTGCTTTTAGCACAAAATTCCCACGGGAGTACACGTGCTCCCTGACTAGTACTGGATGTTTTGTCAGAAGAACCAGAATAGCGAGAGTCTACCGCCATCAACAGACAGTCTAAAGCACCATATCGAGCGCGCAAACTATCAAAGCTTTATATGGAAGCATTCCCTTGAGCCAATTCAAGAAGTACCATCACCTGATGGTAATGGCTGGTATGACGACAGGTGTGGGGAACCAATTCTAATGACAAAGGAGTCGGCGCCGAAAAGTCTTCTTGCTTTGTCCTTGCTGTCAATGCCAAAAAATCTGCTTGTAGAAGTAATGTGTGCAGTTGCAAAGCAAATCGAATGTCATGCACAGAGTCTTGTTGGTGTATGGGTGAGGATAATTGTGAAAACTCGTTCAAAGTAAGCATCTGCGATGAATCAAGTGACGATGCCCTTACGAAAATTTCATATAAGATTTCATATATGAAATGGCAATTTCATATATGAAATATAAAATTTCATATATGAAATTGAAATTTCATATATGAAATAAAAAGTTACATATATGAAATGGTAATTTCATATATGACATTTCCATATATGAAAAATAAATCATATATGGAATCATTCATTCATATATGATATGTTTAATTCATATATGAAATTTTTGATTTCATATATAGAATTTCCATATATGAAAAAGAAATCATATATCGAATAATTTATTCATACATGTTTAATTCAGATATGAAATTAAACATTTCATATATGAAATTTCTATATATGAAAAACAAATCATAGTATGGAGAATTTAATTATATACAGTATGAAATTATTAATTTATACATGAAATTTCTAATAATAAATAATTTATTAATTTTACACACAGTATGTAGCACTGAAATAATATGCAAGTGTAATATGCCTTTAACATTTCACAAATAAAATTGGCATTCATTTTCATTTGATTTCTTTATTTCATATATAAACTGATCTAACCAGGTCTTTAAAATCCTATTAACGATCTAACGCGGTTCTCAACTACATGACCCATAATGATAACACGCACACTAACTACGATGGCAGAGCGCAGATCGGTAGGATGGAGTCAGTAGCTGATATGCCGGCTGCGACAAGCCATGATGCGACATCAACAAGGGACCTGCTGATCCCCCCGGCCAACGGTACCTCCTCCATCCCATATCTAAAAGTCACCCGTCTAGACGGGGAAAATTAAAATTAAGAATACAAGAATACACAGGTACTTACGGTTTCGGTGATGGAGACCAAGCTAGAATATAGACAGTAGATACTCACCACAGTAGAAGAACCTTTCGCCACTAGGAAGGATTGGGTGTGCAAACAAACAAACAAACCAGGGACGAGCAAGTACACAACAGCCCTGCTGGTCTAAACAACTCATAAGAGCGGAGCTAAAATAAAATTAACGCAAACTAGGTGCCAAGGGAAGCGGGCAGCTAAACCGCCTATGGTAAACAGAGGGTGGGTGAATAAGATCCCAAGACAGGGAGGGAGAGCAAACGAGAAACAAGTAAGCCGAACCTGCAGATTAAGCTAACCCTTTATATAACTCTGTAAGAGGGGGTAAACACTCCGGGGACCTGGCACCGAAGGCCCTGAACCGAACGAGAACTGACACCGCTTATTGTTAACTTCTTTTATTAATGCTTAATAAATACATATAATTACATAAATCTAGCAACATAATTACAGGCCAGCACTGCATGCTTAGTGCATACATTCATATTTACAATATTATATTCCAGGATATTTATGGGAAACGTTTATTTACATCAGACTCAATATATTAGCCAGCAAAAATTATACAATTCGTTAATAGTTTACCACCTAGTTATTTAAAAGGTGATTAATTTCATCCAGAATTAGTGAAATCACAGGTAGTAGCAGCATTCTTGCATGGGAATGCTGTAATTTTGCAAATTAGTTTTTTTTTCTGTGTTTTACTTTTCTTTTCACAGGCTTTTGTTGGAACTTAATGATATTAAGCATTATTTATCTTTGATCAAGCAATCTTATATACCAGTAGTCATCATATAAGAGAAAATTATGAGAGTGTGTTGAATATATACATAATGTGTCATGTACACCAAAGAGAAACTGCAGTCGAAACATAAGTTTACTTTTAAATGAAAGGTCCTTGGATATAATGTTTAGAAATGTTAATAGTTTTATTAGATCTGCTTTTGTATCCGTATGCTGGCGTAAGTTTGATGTACAGAGGAATTATCCATTCAATTTTGACATCATATCGTCAAAATCAAAGATAAAAATTGACGATATGACGTCAAATTGAAAGGAAAATTCCGCTGTACATCAAACTTGAGCCAGCGTACAAAACTCAAAAATGGCGGCGTCCATGAGGCAGGTATATTTCGCTTCCATTTTCCGGTATATGCCAACCGGGCAATATTAAGGTACTTCATGTTAGATGGATATAGAAGCTTAAATATATTAGTCCACCGCTATTATCACATAGAGATTACATTATATCTATATATTCTCACTCTTTGAATTCGTGCAAAACCTTTTTATAATTTATGGTTAGTAGACTTAACTAGATCTAACCCGGATGTAACGGTATGGCTGAGACATCAAATCGTGCTTTTATCGGGAAATGCGTATTAAAATAGTAAATGGAGTATTTGCCGTAAAATTATAGTCAACAAAGAAACTCGGCTGTATATTTGTATAATGCATACTAATAACGATATTGTATATTGAATATGATACACTTTGAATTATAGTTAAAAATTAGACAACGAGCCCACGTTTTCTATGAGCAGATAGTCAACGAGGCGGAGCCGAGTTGACTATCGCTCATCAGAAAACAAGGGCGAGTTGTCCTAATTGTTTTAGTATAAATTTACAACTTTCTAACCCAAGAAATAACTTTTATTTTCGCATTTTTCATGGAAAAAGTAAATATTCTTTCGAAATCAGGCGACTTTTTCCCCAGAGGTTTATATCAGCGGATAGTAACTCCTGCGATAGCCAATCAAAATTGAGGATTTGTGATATAAACTTGTCAATTTATACTAATCAAAATTATAAACCCGGTGGCAATATACCGGAAAACGGTATATAGAACCGGGATATAGAAAATCATGTTTTCACCAGAAAATAAGTAATGAACCACTACATAATGATACTGAACTTTGAATTATAGTTAACTTATTTTTGTATACATCCGGGTTACATATAGTAAGTCTACTGAATCATAAGTTATAAAAGATTTTGAAAGAATTTTCCTTTAAATAGTAAATCTTTTCAGAATATAGTGATGAATCTCTTTAATTAATGTGTTCTATTTGTATAGAAATGGAGCAGTTCATTAGGAATTGCATCATTACAAAGTCACTAGTGTTCCGGAAGAATCTTGTGCAAGTAAATCAAATTGTTCGTATATACAATAGAAAAAATTACTTATTTCAATATATGTTATTATATTATTTCATTATATGTATATATTATTTGTAGAACATATCAACGACCAAAGAATTTCTCTCATTCTCACTTTGATGGAATGGGTAGCTGTGGACTAGTACTACTTCTTTATCTACCTAACATGAAGTACCTTGATATTGCCCGGTTGCAAACCCGGTTGCATATAACCGAAAAATGGAAGCGAAACATACCTCCATGAGGATAAACACGCGAGAATGACAATCTGATTTCTTGAGTACAAGAGCTAATATTGTAAAACTACTAACATTTCCAAATATTATATTCTACGGTCTTTTATTTAAAAGTCAATTATTTTTCAATGCAGTTGCCCTTTAAGACCCAACAGGCACCAGATGTGAAAAAATGCAAGGCCTTTTCGGCTGGGAATCAAACCAGCGTTCCTGAGATTGTATATATATATATATATATATATATATATATATATATATATATATATATATATATATATATATATATATATATATATATATATATATATATAATATATATATATATATATATATATATATATATATATATATATATATATATATATATATATATATATATATATATATATATATATATATATATATATTATATATATATATATATATAAATATATATATATATATATATATATATATATATATATATATATATATATATATATATATATATATATATATATATATATATATATATATTGATATATATATATATATATATCCATCCTGGATTACTTATAATCATGCAGCCTTTAAAAACCAGACCTGGTCAGGTATTCAAACTAATCCCTATCTATAAGATTGGGCAGTCTACAACACATTGTCCCCGGTAGAGAATGACCACTCTCTATCACAGCATACTTATGTTCAAGTTCGGATAGTTCAATCATTCTCAAGTTCGTTTCATGCTCAGTAACAACCTTGATGTGGGAGCAACAGTAACCACATTCACTGTCAGGCCGCAGCCAATGGCTACCAATAATAATATTCTTTGCAAAGGCAATAGTTACCCTGCACCCCAATAACAAACTTTACAATGACAAAATCAATTATTTGTACAATGGTACCATCCACTAATCCCACAGTAAAATTATTTCTCTTAAGAGACTTACGATAATTTACAGAATATAAAACATTACCTTTAACAACAGCTTTGTTGAAAATTAATGCTTCTTCTTCAAACATCATCACTGAAGTATTCTTCCACAAGGAATTTTTCTTCCAAAGTGAGGTTTCTTACATAGTGGGCTTCCAAGAAAAGTAACATCATCCTTGCAGCTTCAATGATTTCTTTAGATGTGGACACCCAATCAGCACTGCATCAGTGTATGCCAAAACTGGATCATCATCTGTCTCTCTGGGAATTGAGCTGGCAATAGCCAATATCCCCTTATAGAGAAGGAAACTGTTAGCAATCTGTTTAGGGACAGCTTGAGTTCCATGAAACAGTTTTAAGAAGGACCATATTGAAACCTTCAAAAATATAGGCTGAGTAGCATGACAATGGACCCCCAGTCAGTTACAGTTTTAGTTAAATGAAGAAGTTGATGAATGTTGTAGGTTAGATGCTGGTTCCCATACAACTCTTCAAACCGACGAACATACCGTGATAAACAAGCATCCGCTTTATTGAGGTCTTGCCGTGAAATTGATGAACTTGTTAAGAGATAAACTGCTTCCACAAGTAACAAGAGGTGACCATAAAAGGGAGGAGGGAGAATTCCAGAGAGGACAGCAGGAGCATAAAGAAGTAGCCACCAATGCCATTCAGAACCTTTCCAGTAAGCCCGTTGAAGTAAAGATCTTGGAATTCTGGTGATCTCATTCGGTGGGTGAACAAGATTTAGCCTGCTGTCAATAGACGCAATCTTATTTCCAATGTACCAAGGTTGTTGGTGGTTTGCAGAATTAAACCACAAATGAACCCAACTGTCTCGATACACCAAGGTCGATGCAGTGAAGGTTGTCAACAACAAAACCAGACACTACGTCAAATTGTGGGTAACTGGACAAGTTGGGTTGGACCTTTTACTCCAAGCACAACATCATTTGATAAAAAAGCATTTCGTGCATTTATTATCATGCCAGTGTGTGTTCTTAACTTGTCTCCTTCATCTGAATTCGGATAGACTCTACAATGTCCACGACCTTTGACTACAACCTCCCCTGGGTTTTCACACCAGCTGCAGCCACACAGGTCCGTTTGAATTGCTTGATATTCCTGCAGGATACATCTCGCGACACTATCAGCAGAACAGATACACGCATGGACAGTTGATAAGATCCAGTCACCAGGAGCTTTAATCCAATGCATGCCAGTTGAGCCGAGCTGTTTCATTTCATGACTGGCCGAAGGAATGAATTGACTATGGGCTTGATATTTCCAAACCAAAGTCCCAGAAGAAAAACATTTGCTTTCCTTTCTTTAGTTGGAAGTTTCATTAAGAATCCCCTGTAAGGGCCAAATACTGTAGTTCGAAGATTTGAATACTGGAACTCCATCACAATTAAATGAGATACTTAGTGCATTTGGGTCCTTCGTCAGCTTTCCATCTGCAATCTGTTTGTACATTTGACCATCATAAATATCCTCATAGTTGTTTTCATTCTTCTTAATTCGTGTAAATCGATGATCTATTTTTGCGCCAATATCAGGTCATTTGCAGCAGTTCAGTCAGTTGCTCTTGAAGTGGAATATACACAAAGAAAGATCCTTTTTTTGACTAAAATCTTCTTGTGCATAGTTGGTATGGCACACACTGCACTGGACGGAAGCTCCCGTTCCTAGCCATTGATGGCAATCTGGGCAATACAAATGGAGTTGTGTTTCCTTGCGAAACTCACTAAAGTAACTTGTCAAATAAAAACTTAGTGTCAGGCAACAGATTACCAACTGTGTAAAATCAGTGCTAATAGTTTTAACAAATCAGTAATGGCTGAAGATGTAAGCCCATTTCCAAGAATGAAGGACATCAACAGCAACAGGCATTGTCCCAGGGTGACTTTACAATTTTCATACAGTGGTTGGTCAAGATTGCTGCAATTCTCATGTGTTCCATCCTATAAAATAATATATGAAAAATCAATACATGAATGAAGTACTTGACAAATACAATGTTGGTGATCATCCTTAGTTACGTTTTCCAAAAAGCGAGCGGTTTTATTAAAGTTGTTTTATTAAAAATAAAAAAAATCATTTTTTGTGGGCGGGCAAGGACGCTCACCAACCATTTCTTTTTAAGTGGCCTCATGGGAAAGAAAGGGTTAAGACAAAGTCTATGGATTTTATTGCTAGCTTTTGCTGACAATTTGAATATCTATACAGTAACTTATTGCTATTATTTTTCTTGTTGTGATATTGCAAAAATTGCACAAAAATTGCACAAATACAATAATACATTATAGATTGTAACCACTGAGGCCAGGTAACCATGTGGTTACTAGGTTCAAGCCGATGTAACCCAGTCTTCCAGAACCACTCGCCATACCTGGTCTCAGTACATACAATCTAGTGAATGGCATGCTTAACTTGCGTTAAGTGTAAGTATTGCTGTCAGCTTTGCCTTTGGTTGAAGTTGACCCGAATCAGGGGTCTACATTCAAATTTGGGTTAATGTTTTTGTGCTTTATTGGGTAACCTGTGCGGACACGTGATAAGAACAATCGAACACCGAGAAAAACAACAAGTTTAGCGAGGGAGTTTGACAAGTGAGTTTTGGGAGTTTTATACTGTGTAAATCAAGGAAATAAAAGTGTTTAAACTGTTTGTGAGTGTGTGGCCGTTACAATTCGGTACAAAGTGGTGCCGTGACCAGGATTTGAAACAATTTGTGAGCTACGGAGACAAGATTTAAGAGGATTCAATAACAACGTTTATTATTTATGGCGGATGAACACAACGCAGACAAACCAGACGAGACAGATCGTAGGGAGAACGAAATCGACAAGGAAATAGCGAAGTTGGAATATTATTTGGAAGGAACCGATGAACTTATCGAACTGAGTGATCATGAAGAAATACAGTTGGCTGTTAACCAAGCGTCAAAGATTGCGAGTAAACTGTCTGATCTTATTTCACAGTTAGAAGAATTTAAAATTGACAGTGGTGTCTCTTCAAGAGCAGTGCGACAGTGGAAGAAAGACGTCAAATCTAAATATTCCAAGTGGATAGAAAACAAGAAGAAACTATCTCAAGCGCTGTCGGAGATCGAGCAGAAAACACAAGACGAAACCGAGCGACGAAGATGGGAAATAAAACAATTACGCGAAGAGGCCATTACATGAGAGAGACATGAGAGAGAACGACAACTATGGGACTGGGAAAAACTAAGGGTCGAGTTAGAAGTTGTAAAGAACTGCATAATTAACATAAATTACGTTAATATTATCATGTGACACAGAACAACGTGCTCGGGTACAAGAGAGAGAGAAGAACAAATCATTGTATTATTAATCAGTTTATATCAGTTTATATTATAAATAAAGTATATAAAATGGCGCCCAACGTGGGGCACTAAAACCCTTTGGTAATCTACAACATGTCAATGGAAAGCGAGGATAAATTGGAGAGAGTCGTTGCAATTCGTGGGGCACATCGTGGTGTTCTTACGAAACTCATTCGAGAATGCGAAGAGATTTTTAAAATCGTACTCATACCGGAAGAAGCAGTGGAGCGTTTGCAAACCCTCACTGGTCTCATACAATCAAAGGAAAAAATCTTGGAGAAGCTCGACCAAGATGTGCTCACTCAAGCGAAAATCGAAGATATCGAACGTGAAGTCGAAGAGGCGTCGACCATAACGGAAAAGATTGCAGATACGAAGCGCAAGTTAAATAACATATTGAAGAAACGTGTAAATACGACACATGGTCTAAAACACACCGCAGCAACCGAAGGACAGTCGAGTACTTCGGTTGAGAACATTATTCAAGTCGAAGTCGAGCAGAATCAAGTTGAAACGAGCATCAATAACAACGGGACGAGTCAATTTATACAAGTGCCCCCAGTTCAAGGTCCCACGACAAGTCAATATCTCATTAAACCAAGATTACCCAAGCTAAATTTGCCAAAATTCCGAGGGGATGCAAATTCTTACACATCATTTTGGGACATATTTGAAAATGCTGTACACAAAAACGAGGGTTTGGCTGTAATAGACAAATTCAATTATCTTCACTCATTACTGGAAGGCCCGGCTGCAAGAGCAATACAAGGTCTTACCTTGACGACAACAAATTACGATTCAGCCATCCAAATCCTGAAAGATCGCTTTGGAAGACCACAGCATCTCATCGCTACGCATATGGAAGAACTGTTAAAAGTTCAAGCTTGCACAATCGACAAGGCAAAATCGTTGCGCTTTGTCTACGACCGTATCTATGCCAACATTCGAGGTTTGGAGTCATTGGGAGTCACATCCGACCAATATGGCAGTTTATTGATTCCAATCATAATGTCCAAACTGCCAAACGATATGCGGTTGCATATCGCAAGAAAGTCCCCAAGTGAAGCTTGGAAGATCGACGAGATAATGAAGGTGATACAAACGGAGGTCGAAGCCAGGGAGGTCAGTGAAAGCCTCAAAACCGAGGATAAGGAAATCAATAACAAAGGTGGCCATAATAATCGACCGAAGTACCAATCAACGACTGCTTGCATTCTTTGCCAAGCAAGACGAAACGAAGGGGAGAATACAATGCGTGTATTGCAACGAATTTCACTTCTCGTCATCCTGCCAGAAGGTGAAAAACCCCGATCAACGAAAGGATATCTTGAGAAGAAACAGACGTTGTTTCATTTGTTTACAAAGAGGTCACCAAGCTCGTGAATGTGAAAGGCGGAAGTGCCGGAAGTGCCATGGTTCTCATCACCAGTCCCTCTGTGAAATCGAAATCCCGGCTGAAGATGCCAAAGAAAAGGAGGGGCGTAAAATAGAAGATCCCCGCAACGAAAATCAACAAAAAATTCCAGAAGAAATTGTTAAAACAACTACCACAACCACAAATAACAAGATCCAAGTATTGCTGCAGACCGCGATGGTGTACGTGCTCAGTCATGACCGCTCAAGAAAGATCAAAGCGAGAGTTCTATTCGATTCAGGAAGCCAGAGAACATACATTACCGATAATTTGAAGAAGAAATTAGGCCTACCACCTGCGAAGAAGGAGATGGTACACCTGAATACATTTGGAGAAGAAAGATTCAAGAAACAAAGCTGTGATAATGTGAAGTTCCATATACAGGGTTTGGACGGTGAGTTTCAATTAGAAGTTAATGCCCTGTCATTCTCGGTGATTTGTTCCCCGATTGCCACACGTATCAATGTTTCAAAGTACCCTCATCTGGATGGTCTAGAGTTTGCAGATGATATCAGTGGTGGAGATGAATCCATTGACATTCTGCTTGGCGCAGATTATTATTTCGAGATAGTAACCGGGGAGATCATCAAGGGAGAGGATGGCCCAACAGCAGTTGGTAGCAAGTTTGGCTGGTTACTCATAGGCCCTGTGTGTAACAATGGCGCAAGGTCTGAATTTGTTACAGCCAATCTAACAATCCATGGACATGCAACTTCAGCTCAACAATCCGATGAAAATGAAGTTCTTGCCAACACGCTGAAGGCTTTTTGGGAAGTCGAATCTCTGGGAATCGTCGAGAGAGAAACCCCATCAAGAAAGTTCTTGGAAAACATCGAGTTCAATGGACGAAGGTATGAAGTTGGCCTGCCATGGAAAAGTGATGAAGAAGATCTAGTTACTCGTGATTTTGAACTTTGCGAGGGCCGACTGAAGTCGTTGCTGAACAAGCTGAAGAAAGATCCGGAGCTGTATACAGAGTATGACACCATTATCCAGGAACAAATTAAGAACGAAATTGTTGAGACCGTTCCAGTACAAGAACAGGATGCAAGTGATGTCCATTACTTACCCCATCATGGAGTGGTGCGACGAGAGAAGGAAACCACAAAACTTCGAATCGTATTTGATGGCAGTGCCAAGGGAATTGATGGTCGATGCTCCATAAATGATCATCTGGAAACGGGTCCTAATTTCATACCCTCATTGTTTGACATCCTGGTCAAGTTCAGATGTCATCCCGTTGCATTAACCGCCGACATTGAGAAGGCATTTTTACAGATTCAAGTAAAGCAAGTCGATCGTGATAAGTTGAGATTCTTATGGGTGGACGACCATACATCCAAAGAACCCAAGGTGGTCCAACTGAGATTTTGTCGTCTAGTGTTTGGCCTTAAACCAAGTCCTGCCATCTTAGGAGCGACTGTGCACCACCACCTTGCAAAATATGAAGAGAGTGATCCTGAAGCAGTCAAAGTTCTACAAGATCTGTACGTGGACGACCTTCCGGCTGGAGCGTCGGACGATAAGAAGGCATTTGAAATCTACAAAAATACGAAGAAGATCATGAAAGAAGGGCGGATTTAACTTGAGGAAATGGAAGTCAAACTCGAAGGAACTAACCAAGCGTATAAACCAATGTGAAAGAGTGGATTCCTCCGCAAATCCAGAAGGAAACCCCAGCGATGCCAAGCGTAGTCGAAGACGATCGATCCTATGTAGAATCCGTAGTAAGTCCACAATCGAACGATGATGGAAAGACCAAAATTCTGGGCATCAACTGGGATACCGAAAACGATGAATTGTTTTTTCGATTTTTTCCGAGATCACAAGTTATGCAAGCCAACTACCACCAACGAAACGAACAGTATTAAAGACAGCGGCGAAATTCTTTGATCCACTTGGTTTTGTTAGTCCAGTAACCGTGAGGCTAAAGATGATGTTCCAAGGTCTCTGCAAGGATAAAGCCGATTGGGACGAAGAATTACAAGAAGAGTCACGTCGACAGTTCGAAGGACTCATTGCGGAGATGCAAAAGCTAAGTGGATTAGCTGTTCCTCGATGCTACTTCACGCCAATTACCAAGTCAGGGGAAATTCAGTTACATGGATTTTCTGATGCAAGTGAACGCGCATTTGCTGCAGTTGTATATCTTAGAACGACATACGAAAATGGAGAGGTCGATGTGCGTCTCGTCGCCGCAAAGAGCAAGGTATGTCCAATTAAGGAACAGACCATTCCACGGTTAGAGTTACTCGGTGCCAACATCTTAGCGCGACTTACCGATTCCGTGTCAACCGCATTGAAGCCAAACGTTGATAACATAAGAAGATTCCACTGGACAGATTCATCCGCCGTTCTCTGCTGGATAAGAAATGAGAAACCCTGGAAGCAATACGTCAACCAACGCGTGAGAGAAATCCGAAACCTCACTGAAAAGGAATCATGGAATCATTGTCCAGGGGTTATGAATCCTGCCGACCTTCCGTCCCGTGGCGTACGAGTTCACGAAATGATATCAAACACAGTATGGTGGAATGGGCCAGAGTTCCTCAGACTACCAGAAAGTGAATGGCCAATAGCACCTTTCGAAGAAAATATCGACAAGATTGCTGTGACAGAAATTATCAAACAGCCGCCAAAGGTAACCCACATTCTAACGAGTAACACAAGCAATACCGAAGCTCCTGATATTGGAAAGATTATCGACTGCGAGCGATTTGGCAGCAAAATCAGGTTGTTGCGTGTCACAGCCTATGTGATGCGTTTTATTTGGCAATTAAAGAGAAGAGCCCAAGCAGACCAGACTGGAGATGAAACCAAAAAAGCTGATGAACTGTCAGCACCTGAAATCCTAGAAGCCGAGAAAATCTGGATTCGACAAATTCAAGGAACTTCATTTAAAGAAGAGTTGAAATTCCTGACCAACAAACCGAAGACGCTACCACCGCCCAAAGTGTCCCAATTTGGCCTGTACATCGAGACGGATGGCTTGATGAAATGCCGTGGAAGAGTAGACAACGCACCTATTCCTGAAACCGGAAAACGACCGATTCTGCTTCCCGCCAAACATCACTTCACAGATTTGGTAGTCCAAGAGATACACCGTGACGTCAAGCACAGCGGAATCAATCACACCTTGTCTACATTACGCGAAAGATTTTGGGTATTACGAGGAAGAGAAACAGTCAAACGAAACCTGAGAAGGTGTGTGATATGTCGAAGGTATGAAGGAAAACCCTACAATGCCCAACCTATTCCAGCTTTACCAAGAATAAGAGTCGATGATGCCCCGCCATTTTCCAACACGGGACTTGACTTTCTGGGTCCATTATACATAGCCGAAGGAAATAAAGCCACGGTGGAGTCGACATCAAAAGTATACGTGTGTTTATACACTTGTGCGTCAACAAGGGCAATACATCTTGAACTGACTCATAGGCTCAGTGTTCCATCGTTCTTGCTGAGCTTTCGACGATTCGTCAGCAGACGTGGAGTCCCAGCGAATCTGATTTCTGACAACGCGTCAACATTCAAATCAGCATCAAAGGAATTGAAAGAGATATGCAGATCTGAGGAAATTCAGAAGTATCTAGCAAACCGAGGTGTAACATGGCAGTTCATTGTTGAAAAGGCCCCTTGGTGGGGTGGATTTTGGGAACGGTTGGTGCGAAGTGTGAAAAGAGTTCTCAAAAGAATCGTTGGTAGATCAACCCTGAATTACGACGAGTTAAATACTCTGCTGCTGGAAATCGAAAGCATCATCAATGCAAGACCTATAACCTACCTATACGATGACGAGGAGTCCATTTCATATCCATTGTCTCCATCACAACTAATCTACGGACGGCGTCTTGGTTCAACACCCAACAGTCAGCATTATGAGATTGTGAGTACAAATTCGTCCTTGACCAGAAAGGCAAAGCATCACAAGCGAATGTTACAGCAATTTACTTCACAGTGGAGAAGAGAGTACCTGTTGAATTTACGAGAAAATTCGCGAGTTAACAAAGGGCATCAAGAAGAGCAGCACATATCAGTTGGTGATATGATCATCCTCATGAACGACAAAACGAATCGAAATTTCTGGCGACTTGGTAAGGTTGAAGAACTTTTAACTGGAAGTGACGGAATCGTTCGAGCAGCCAAAATCAGTGTCGGTAAAAGTGATGGCAAGCCTAGTTTATTGCAGAGGTCAATCCAACATTTGATACCCCTTGAAGTCAAGCAAGATTCTCAGCCAACCCATTCGAATATTGAGGTTGAAAAACAAGTTTCAAGTTCAAAGAAAAAGGAGAACACAGTCAACTCAAGCAGACCACGACGTGCAGCTGCTATTGCTAGTGAACGTTTAAGAGAAGAGTTATTGAACGATAAGTTACTTTGACAATTGTTTATTTGTTAATATTCTATCAGATTACTTTAGTAATCTGCCCGGGAGTGTAAAGAACTGCATAATTAACATAAATTACGTTAATATTATCATGTGACACAGAACAACGTGCTCGGGTACAAGAGAGAGAGAAGAACAAATCATTGTATTAATAATCAGTTTATATCAGTTTATATTATAAATAAAGTATATAAAAGAAGTGACGGAGGAAGACTAGAGATGGAAAGAGAAGCGAAATCTACAACTGCGAAGCTGCCAAAGCTGAAGATAACCCCTTTTAAAGGAACCGCATCGGACTGGATGTGTTTCGAGAATATATTCTTGTCACAAGTCGATCGGAAACCGATTTCTGCAGAGGAAAAGTTTGGATACTTGTTGGAACTGGTCAACTCCAAGGTAAGAGACAGACTTTCTAACCTTAAACCGTGTGAGGAGGGATACAAGACGGCGTGGGCCAGATTGAAAACAGAATTTGGGCAAACCAAACAAGTAATAAACGCACACATGGAGGAAATAATCGGACTACCATTGACCAAAGGGAGTAACTATGAGAAAATACAAGAGTTTTATGAAAAGCTTAGCAAGAGTTTTGATGCTTTACAAACCCTGGGAGAAGACAACATGTTGAAGGGTTTTGTAATGACCACGTTGAACAAACTGCCACACATTAAGCCAGATCTTGTGAGAACCGATGATAAATGGGAAGATTGGAGTATGAAAGAATTGCTTGACAATCTCCAGAAGTGGTTGATCAGAAATAAAGGTTCTTCAATTTCGAAACAAGGGGAGGAGACACCCAAGAGGGAGAGAAATTGGTTTTCACAGAAAGGTGATGGGGAGCGACAGTCGAAGCCAAAGACCCCAGTATGTATCTACTGTAAAGGGCAGCATTGGTCGGAGTCCTGTCAAGTGGTGAAACCAACTTGAACAACGAAGGAAGTTCTTTGCAGACAACAAGCTCTGCTACAATTGTGGCCAAGTCGGTCATCGAGCCAGTAAATGTCATGGGCGAAGTTGTTTCAAGTGCAAATCAAGACATCACACCAGCCTGTGTGAAGTGAATACTGGTAATGAGCCTATTCTTACTGGGTTTACCCCAGAGGAGACAACACTACCTGCCATCATCCCAGTGAAGATCCAAGGTGTTACTTTGTGGGCGTATCTAGACACAGGGTCGGGAAGGAACTTTATATCCCAAGATGCTATCAAGATGCTCAAATTATCTCCTGCTCGTCATGAAACCCACCATATTGTTACAGTGAGTGGTTCGAAGAAGCAGTCCATGCCAGTATTTAACCTGAATATGGATTCATTAGACGGTAAAACCAGAGAGAGAATTGAAATTACAGGAACCAAGATGCCTGACTTCACAACAATCCGAAGACCAGATATGGATGTCCTAAAGTGGAAGTTCAACCATACAAAGAATAAAAGGTTTTACATGCGACCAAGCAATGAATACCCCATACACCTCATCATTGGAGACAACACATTCTGTCGTATCAAGACACAGGAAATTTACAAAGGTAAACCAGAAGAGCCAATTGTGGAAGGAACGACATTCGGGTGGATAATACATGGTGGAGACCATCCTGACAAGTTGTGCCTGTATGTGAGGAATACAAGTGACTACAAGAACTTGTATAATCTCGATGTTCTTGGAGTGGAGGACCGTGGCGAGAATGACCAGCTAGATGTTTACACAGAGTTCATGGAAGGAATCACCCAAAATGAAGAGGGAAGATACGAAGTAAACATTCCCTGGATCCCTGGTGCCCACCTTACCGACACGAATGAAGTGCAAAGCAGAAGACGACTGCAAAGTGTGATGAGAAAGGTCAAACGAGATCAGAAATTAGAGAAAGAATACCAGAAGATTGTTTTGGATCAGCTACAAGAGGGAATCATTGAAAGAGTTCCAGATCAACCCACAGGAGAGCGAGTGTTTTATTTACCACATAAGCCAGTGGTGAAGGAGTCAGCAACCACAACTAAAGTCAGAATGGTGTTCGATGCCAGCGCAAAGCCTAACCTCATCGCACCAAGTGTGAATGAATGCATGCATACTGGGCCTGCATTGCAACCATTGTTATGGGATATTATGATAAGAGCACGAATGGCCCTTGTCTGTCAATTGGTGACATCCAGAAAGCATTTCTGCAGATTGGGCTGAAATCGGAAGACAGGGATGCATTCCGCTTCCTGTTTAATCTAACTGGAAAAGAGGAATATTTTCGACTGACACGAGTGCCATTTGGAGCTGAAGCGAGCCCGTCTCTCCTAGGAGCCACATTGCAACATCATTACAACCGACAGGCGGATCAACTGGAGCATACCCTGCGAGACCTCAGAACCAACACCTACGTTGATAACCTGATGAAGACTGGTTATACCTCAGAAGAATTGGAGACGTTCAAGAATGAAGCAAGCACTATTTTGGAGAGTGGAATGTTCCCGGTGCACAAATGGGAGTCGAACATTCGAACAGTCGAGAGTGAAAACATGCCCAATCCGGGGAAGATACTTGGGTTAGGATGGGATAAGCAAGACGACACATTGGAAATCCAAGTGCCAAAGAGAATCGAGGGAGAACAAGTTACCAAGAAGAGCATTCTAAGCTTATTGGGGAGCGTCTATGACCCACTTGGTATCATCTCACCAACTATGGTAGAAGGGAAACGTACATATCGTGAGGCCTGCGACGAGAATCGGAATTGGGATTCGGAGGTGTCTTCAATACTAAGGATTGGTTGAGGTGGACCAAACAACTGCGAACTGTAAGAATTCCCAGAAGTCTAATCAAAGAGTGCAAGAGAGTCAAAGCAATACATTTACATCTGTTTGCAGACGCGAGCAAGTTAGCCTGTTCTACCACGACAATCGCTGTTATGGAGCAAGCCACAGGGACAGTGAAAGGACTTTTGACGTCAAAATCCCGTATCTCCAAGCGAAACACGTCGATTGCCCGCCTAGAATTGGTTAGTGGACAGATGGCTGCAAATCTGGCGAAGAACTTAACCAAAGCCCTCACAGGATGGCCCATTACCTCGGTTACTGTGTGGAAAGATAGCATGGTGGCCCTCTACTGGATTTCGAGCCCAGGGAGACCTTGGAAGGTTTTTGTGGCAAACCGAGTAAGAAAGATTGCAGAGACGACACAGGAAGTTGGAATTCAGTGGAAACATTGCCCCTCAGAGAGAAATATTGCAGACCTGGGTAGTAGGGGTGCAAGTCTCAACCAAATGGAAACCAAAGAATGGTACACCGGTCCAGAATGGCTGTTGCATGAAGAACAATGGCCACCACAACCCAAGTTAAAAGGCACTCCACCAGCAACTGAAGAAGAGAAATGCATAAAAGAGATAATTGCCTATGCACCAGAGAGGATACCAGATGAATGGGAACTGTTGCTGATGCGTAAGCGGTACTGGACGACCCTCAGAATAATAGCTTGGTGTTTGCGGTTCATGAGCAATAGTTTGGCAACAGCGAGAAGGGTGAAGAAGACTCAAGGTCCGTTGTCAACAGAAGAAATCCTAAGCGCGCCAGAAACAGCTGGGTGAGGAAAATACAAAGATCGATACCTGAAGATACAGAGAGCCCTGGTTGGAGACTTGAGAGAGACGGTGAAACAAGCATACTTAAGTGTGTTGGAAGGATCCAAGGATACACACCAATCTATCTGGAAGATGGATTATTCACTCAAAAGCTCATCAGGCATATCCACGAGCAGTCATTACATCTAGGAACAGCCAGTACCATGGGAGCCATAAGAGAAGGATGGTGGATTCCTCATCTGAGATCACTGGTTAAGAAGGAAATTCATCAATGCCATACCTGTAAAGTATTCTCCACGAAACCTTATAGGAAGACAAACACAGCTCAACTTCTACAGTTCCGTACCCAAGCTTGTAGACCATTCCAGACAACTGGAGTTGACTTCGCGGGACCTTTGGTTTACAAACTTAACAAGAAAGAAGAAGGGAAAGCATCCATCATCATATTTACCTGTTCTGCGATGCGAGCAGTCCACCTTGAGGTCACCAAGAGCCAGACAGCAGAAGAATTTCAAGAGAAACTGAATGCGTTCATTACACGGAGAACGAGACCACGACGCATTGTCTCAGATAATGCAGCAGTTTTCAGAGCTACGGCACAGTGGATTAAGAAGATAAGGAGGAGTGAGGAACTTCATAACTTCTTAGCCAAGCAAGAAATCACCTGGCAATTCAATTTGTCGAAATCTCCCTGATGGGGAGGAATGTATGAGAGGATCATAAAGGAAATCAAGAAAATGCTCTATAAGACGCTGGGGAAAACTCAGCTCACCTTCGAACAGCTGAGCACCATCGTCATGGACATCGAAAGGCACTTAAATAATCGGCAATTAACTTACATCGAAACTGATGGGGAGGATCAGATCCTGACACCTAATACAATTATGTGGGGACAAGAATCTTGCATCGTCGAGAATATAGAAGTAGAAGATACAGACGAGATGGGAAAGATGTACAGACGACTCAGCACCGCAAGGCAACATGCATGGACTCGTTGGAAAAGACAGTACATCCACAGCCTCATGGAATCCCATCGCATTGTCAAAGGAGATGGACGCTTACCAAAGATAGGAGAACTCGTACTGGTTTTGGGAGAAGAGAAAAACAGAGGACTTTGGAAGAAAGGAAAGGTCTTGCGCTTTATCAAAGGGAGAGACGGAGTAGTTAGAGGAGTGGTCCTACGTCACAAGGGACACGAAATAGAACGACCAATCCAGTTGGTATGCCCCTTGGAAATCAGAAGTGTCCATACTGAAGAAGTGAAAGCACCTGTTCCGCAAGAAGTTGAACAACGTACTGTACCAAAGAGGAAGGCAGCCGAGAAAGCCAAAGATGGTATAAGACTATGCTTACAAGACGATGACTAAGTGTTGCATGCAATGTATATAGTAATTAGTAAATAGAGTATGGTTAAAAACTGAGAACATTAGTTTTTAGGGGAGTGTGACCCGAATCAGGGGTCTACATTCAAATTTGGGTTAATGTTTTTGTGCTTTATTGGGTAACCTGTGCAGACACGTGATAAGAACAATCGAACACGAGAAAAACAACAAGTTTAGCGAGGGAGTTTGACAAGTGAGTTTTGGGAGTTTTATACTGTGTAAATCAAGGAAATAAAAGTGTTTAAACTGTTTGTGAGTGTGTGCCGTTACAATTCGGTACAAAGTGTTCTTGTTGGACCGTTTTTGTACAGTTTTCAACTGATTACTCAGGCTACTGTGGTCTAGTCATGCAGATGTGTGACTAACCTTTGGACCAGCTTTGCCTTTGGTGTGACTTAATACCAAACAGCTGATTTAAAGCAAATGTGGCAGACAACTGTACGTTTTTATAAGAAAATGAGATATTACAAACTGTGCACATCCCGAGACAAGATTTTAAGCAACCTGCTAGGATGTGTCATGAACCAAAATAGCAATGTTGCTGTCAATATTGCAAGATATCAAGCTGCAGTGCACACACATGGACTAACAAATATGAGCATTTGGTATCTCAACTCAAACATAACTCATAAACATGTTGGGCAGTCAGCAAAAAAAATGAACCTACTATCATACTGGGGTGTATGTCCAAAAATTATTTGCAATTCCACAGGTTCCCTCAAAATAACAGTATTTTCACCATTTCCAGGGGGTATTTCAGTCTAATATGGAAATATGAATTTCGCAAACATACCTCTTCTGTTTCCAATTCTGGATGTTCATCCTGACTATTATAACCCGATCCAGTAGAATTTCTGTCATTCTGGTCATTGACATCATCGGTATCGTTGGCACATGAACTATCATTATCAATAGAGATAACAGTAGCGTTTTCATTTATACGGTCACGCTTCCTACGAACGCCATCTTGTTGTCTTGGGTATATTATCCTCTTCGTTCATCCATCGTTTGTACTGTCCCCTGCGAGAAGATTCCCCAACGTCATTCATATGAATTCTTACTGTAGATTTGTGATTAACGAAATAGATCTTTTCCTCGCAAAGGAATCACTTTATATCACTGGCAGGTTGGCAGGTACTTCATGTATGCCTAAACCTGGTTACTTCATGTAAGCCTGTACCAAAATTTTGTGTCGGGACACAAAAATCGGCATACATGAAGTAGTCCCCGGCAGGTTGGCCCAGTGAACCAACCTCGTAGCCTGGGTACGAGGTTGCCAGTTAAGTTGGCCCCTTGGGAACTCTGGAGAAGTCCGGGACCCCCCTCCTCTGCCCCTGCCCTCAACAGTCCCCCCCGAAAACAAATGTTTACATCGCACGTGTTTGACTCACTGGTTTGACTCCTTCGCTTGAGAGAAGTTTCTGGCTTTTTGCTCCGTCTTTTACAAGGAAATATTCGTTTTTTAATCAACTTTTAACCCTCGACATTCAACATGAAGTATGTGCTGGTAAACTGGTCTGAAACAAACGAAACCAGTATTATGGAAGACCACAGCGTGCGGGATGTTACGATGTTGAATAATCCAAGCAAAGAAAAGAAGGCATGATCTATCACAAAGTAATCGGAAAGAAAACTCCGAGTGGTGGATGGAGAGCGTATCTTGGTCGGGTTGTATCTGTCCATGGTAAGTAAACAGACTGTTTCTTTTTATACTCCATGTTATTTTATGTGTCCGTGTTTATTCATATGAGTCAAGGTTTAGGATGCAGTATTTGCTGTAGTGTTTTTGTAGCATCACTACAAACCATTACAAACCACTACAATATGTGATCATGAAGTACTCTTACGATTAATGTTAACGCTGTACATTTATGTAATGGTTTGTAGTGTTGTATAAAAGGTCTGTATAGTTATGTAATGGTTTGTAGTGGTTTGTAGTGTTGTGTAAAAGGTCTGTATAGTTATGTAGTGGTTAATTGTAGTGGTTTGTAGTGTTGTATAAAAAGGTCTGTATATTTATGTGATGGTTTGTAGTGATTTGTAGTGTTGTATAAAAAGGTCTATATATTTATTTAATGGTTTGTAGTGGTTTGTAGTGTTGTATAAAAAGGTCTGTATATTTATGTAATGGTTTGTAGTGTTGCATGTATAAAAAGGTCTGTATATTTAAGTAATGGTTTGTAGTGTTGTATAAAAAGGTCTGTATATTTATGTAATGGTTTGTAGTGTTGTATAAAAAGGTCTGTATATTTATGTAATGGTTTGTAGTGTTGTATAAAAAGGTCTGTATATTTATGTAATGGTTTGTAGTGTTGTATAAAAAGGTCTGTATATTTATGTAATGGTTTGTAGTGTTGTATAAAAAGGTCTGTATATTTATGTAATGGTTTGTAGTGTTGTATAAAAAGGTCTGTATATACAGACCATGACAGATTCATTTGCTAGAATACTCTTAACACTTTACACTGTTGGTTTGAAAGTCTAAAAACCATAGTATAAAGGTTAAGTTTGTAATGGTTTGTAGCACCACTACAAAAACACTACAGCGAAAACTGAATCCTAAACCTTGCCAGGTATATGTTTATTGGATCTAAATCGTCCTGAAACACGCGAAGAATGTTTGTTTGCTTATATTATAGTAACTACTGAATAATAGTGTTCTGCCTTTGTTTAGATACAAAGAAAGACGCTCGCAAGCAGGAAGAAGAATTCCTAATGGAGGACAAGGAGAATTGTCTGAATGGACCATTAAAGAAGAGGAAGTTTGGTATTTTGGCTTCCGATGACGAATTAAGTTCTGATGTTGAAGAAGCAATTGCTCCAAAGCCCAATGTCAAGGCCAAGGTGAGAGTTTTAACATTTTATATATTATATATCCTGTCTGTTCAGTGCTACCAGATTTTTATATTTTTTATATGATAATTTTTCTTGGATATTGACCACTTTCATATAAATGGTTACCATTCTAAATATTTTTTTATATGCATCTAAGGGGTGGACCACATCTGTCATGATGTAAGGGATGGTCACATCTGTGCCCAGTGGTGGTGCATTTTGTTGATAGTAATTTCCTCTGCGGGAGTCACCTGGGGTAGGGTAGGCCGGACAATATGCATATAACCATATGGGAATAATAATCTCATCGTAGAAGTCATGAGGCAAAGGATGGTGTTGAACAGCAAGCTGATGTTTGTTGAAATACAGGAATTGAACATGCATAACCTTGTTGTTGGAAATGTATGATTTTATTGGTTTCAAATTGTTAGCTTGCTAGCATCATCATAATTAATTGTCATCTTGCAAGTAATATTGAACATTCAAAGACTACAAGTAGCTCTATTATATTAAGTTTAAGATTGTATTTGTTTCATGATAAAAATCGTGCAGAATTGGTTATGCATCAACCGTCAACCGCCGTCCAATTTTCGTTGCCTTGGTAACAAAAGGAATTTATACGGCGAATGAAGATTTGTGTTCAAAAAGTTCATTGAAAATGATTATGTAGTGTTCAAAAGATACAGTACCGTTGGCGGAAGATAACAAACGCGTAAATTTTAATTGGCGACAAAAGGTAAACCCGTTTTCCCTTTTTTGATGCTGTTTATTGTAGTCAGTTACAAAGATAATTTTGTAAATATGTCCGAGTTTTATAGCATGATTTGCTAGAGCCAGTAGTTCATAAGATATCGTCGTCGGAATATCTAATATATTTATCATAGTTTGTGAACCCAATCCGAGCGTCGCTTTCGCTTTTTCTATAGCAATCAGTCCCAATATATTTTAGTGTTGGTATGATTGTCAAAGGCTGTTAATCAAGCCTTCAATACTGTTACACTGGTATCAATGGCCTAACAAATTAAAGTTATTACAAATATAAACACATAATTCATATAATTATGTACAGTACAATGTTACAAAAATTAATTTTAACTCAAAAGTTGTATATCCTGCAGATTATCAATTGCCTTAATTGCTAAAACATGTATGTATGAATAGATTCATTGAGATAATATTAGTTCTTTAGATATGATGTGAAAATGCCTTCACAGAATTTCTAATTACAAGAGGTACCTGCAAATCCTACGGTTTCTATTAACAAATCAGTTTCAAGTTCTGAGTTATAGACCTAGATCAGTTTCCCTGCTCTGCATTGAGACCGGTCCTCTTGAGAGAAATCAATACCCTAACAAAAAAAGTCTATAGGCCTGCCTATATATGCATGTCTATAGGCAACGTATAGGATCCCATATGAAACCTATAGACTTCTATAGGCAATTGGAACATGTTCTATAGGCAACCTACAGAGAAACCTATTAGCCTATAGAAACCTATAACCCAATTTGAATTAGCCTGCGTATACAGCTGTTATTCATTGCCTAAATTTGAATGGACCCTATACACTTGCACTATACAGTAGAACCTGAGTTTTTATGACCCTGTGTTTTACGACCACGATTTGTAGTTAAAATGTATATACCTGCAATTAGCGACCACCTGCCAAACGCGACCACTTTTTAGCATTTAACCTGTCATGAGCGACTTTTTACAAATTATCATTTGTATTAATGATATTGCACGGTGTCCTGTTGGCGATGAGACCGTGCAGACCAACTGTCGATAGGTTAATTACTAATATTGCCCGCTGCAGATCGATAGGGATGGAGACGGTACCCTAGGCGTTGCGATCGTGATTCGTTAGCTAGACGTTGCGATCGTGCGACCGTGCGATCGAAATGACTGGATCCGGAAAATGACTGGAAATGACCGGAAATGACTGGATCCGGACTTCCTGAACCCTAACGGTACTCTCTCCATCCCGTGATCAGCAAGTCACCCGTGAAACACGGGGAAGAAAGACACACAAAAATCAAAACACACAAATCAAAACACACGAACCAAATAAATTAAGCCTTACTCACCCAGCGATAGCAAATACCTGAACAAACTCCAACAGTAAGAACTGTGACCACGACCGTGCTAAAAACAAGACTGATGACATTGTTGGCCTCGAAGGGGACTGGGTGGGCTGGGACGACAAATGACTATTACCTAGCTTCAGGTGAGCTCGGTTTATATACTGTTCCAGGAGGGAACAACCCCCGGGGGCCGGAAACCCGACCGGATAAGCCAAACAACATCCACCGTTTAAACATTAACTTCCTTTATTAACAATAATAAATACATTTAATGATATTGCACGGTGTCCTGTTGGCGATGAGACCGTGCAGACCAACTGTCGATAGGTTAATTACTAATATTGCCCGCTGCAGATCGATAGGGATGGAGACGGTACCCTAGGCGTTGCGATCGTGATTCGTTAGCTAGACGTTGCGATCGTGCGACCGTGCGATCGTGACTCATGCTGGGCTCCGGAAATGACTGGATCCGGACTTCCTGAACCCTAACGGTACTCTCTCCAGATTACCTCCAGCCCCGCACCGACGGGGTTGGAGAAGGTTACCGTTAACCTCCTCCACAAAGTCTCCAACCCTCACAGCAGCGGGGCAACGCGCAGAAAAGTATCCGGTGCTGTATGAATGTAGCGAAGAAAGGCGTGACTGGTCCATCGCCCCAAGGATTGAATCAAATGATCCGGGATACCGGCAGCCGCCGCTGTTGTGGCCGCGCCAATGCGGAAGCTGTGAGACGAAAAAATTCCCTGCATAGCCTGCCCGCGATAAAAGTTCCCGGAGATACAAGTTCACGTGGGAGGGAGGGAGAGGACTATTGTCGGACCAAACAACCAGTGGACCAGATGCGGCCCCCCGACGAGCAAGGTACAGCAGAAGGGCTTGGACAGGACAGAGAGGGTTCGACGTACGACCAATGTAAACGAAGTGACCCGCACCAAAGGGATCGGTTTTGGACACTTTAATTCTGAGCCGCAGACCAGGGGATGGGTGGCCCGGAAGAAAGTTGACATCGGACGGAGAAAGATGCCGGGAGGGGTTGAATGGAGCCGATGACGTAAGTTCGCTAACCCGCAAGAAACCGAAAAACGCCAGACTGCAAGCCGACCAGAACATGAGAGAGTCGAAACAGGTATTCGATGCGGCGAGAGAACGCTGGATGGTGCACAACACATCCCGAGTGATAGGCCGCCGCGGCGTGCGGGAGCTCGTACGAGAGCGGTGGATACCTTGGATAACACGACGTAAAGTAGGCTTATTGAGCGTTGGGTCTCCGAAGCCCCAATCGATGTGCAACGAGCGGACAGACGCGAGGTAAACTTCCACTGTGGCAGGAGAGACCGACTGAGCCAACCAAGACACAAACATCATGAGTTGATATTCGGACGCCGGCACCGGAGGCGAAGACGCAAACAAATGAGGGAATAGCACACAAAACGACCAGTATTTCTTCTGACCCGATGCGTACGTCCGCCGAGATGACTCAGCCAAACCCCGAGCCAAGAACCCGGAACACTGCGATTCTAATTCGCGTTGAGCAGCGCCGCCACGAGGGATGGAGGGACTGAGGTGGGGAATTGGTCTGCGGATGGGAGCAGCCGACGGAAAAACCTGCAACTGAGAACGAGATAAGGCATCAGCGGCGACATTGTGGCGTCCAGGAACATGACTGGCCGAAACGGAAAAATGGAACTGGCAGGCAACGAGAATAAGACGACGCACTAAATGCATGGAAAGTTTATCGCGGGAGGAACCGGAGTTGAGGATCGCCACGACCGCGTCGTTGTCGCAAAGGAACTCCACTCAGGCGTTGCCACCGATGGCCCCACACGTGAGCGGCTACCACGATGGGAAACAGCTCCAACGCCGTGATGTTGGTAGAGGGGACCGAGGCCGGCCAAGAACCAGCAAACCACTCATTGCGCCACACTGCTCCGAAACCGATTGCCCCTGATGCATCCGAGGCGACGAAAAAATCCGGCAGCGATCGGATAGAAGGGATACGAAAGAAACTGACCCCACTCCAGGATCGGAGGAACTCCAGCCACCAGGCCAAGTCCCGACGGAATTCGAGATTGAGGCGAATGGGATGAGATGGTGAACGGAACGCGCACAGCAAATCGATCATGCGGCGCAAAAAGGAACGACCAGGCGGAACAACTTTGCAGACGTGTTGTAAGGAGCCGATTAATGACTGCAACTCTTTGCGGGAACACCAACGCTTGGCAGCCCAACGATGTAACAACTCCAAAGTCAGAGCTAATTTAGCCTGTGGGAGGCGCGCCGTCTGAGTAAGCGAATCGAGCTCAATACCAAGGAATACTAGGGAAGTAACCGGCCCTACGCACTTCGTCGGGTGAAGGGGAAGACCCAAACGCGCGAATACCGATCGTGCGGTGACGACATTGATGGCGCATTCCGACGACCGCGCCGGAGCGAGCGTGAGAAAGTCGTCGAGATAATGTAGGAGAAACCGGAAGTGATAATTGGACTTGAGGATCCACTCGACCATATCCGCCACTGAATTGAATATGAAGGGAGCTGAACGAAGTCCAAATGGCAGTGTCAGATCCACGAAAAACTGGTCTCGCCAGCGCATGCCAAACAGGTACCGTTCCTCCAAGCGAAGCGGGATGTTGCGATAAGCGCACTCGATATCGAACTTCGCCATTAGCGCCCCCGGCCCTAACTCCATAAGGATGGTGATCGCGTCGTCGACCGACACGTAATGGAGCGAAAAAAGGATCTTTTGGAATTCCCTCGTTGACACTGTGCTTCTCCGGAGAGGAAAGGTCCAATATGAGTCGCCACTTGCCAGGTTGACCCTTCTTGGGGATAACCCCAAAGGGGCTACAATGAAGGTAGGGGAACGGTGGGGAGACAAACGGGCCGGCCACCCGCCCTTTAGCTACTTCGTTTGAAATATACTCGTCGATAACTGAATGGTGGTCCAGGGCCGACTTCATATTGCGCCGAGAGGACCGCAAACCCGCCGAGAACGGCTCGAAGCCCGACGAAAAACCGAGGCTAATGCCGTCTAGGACGTAGCGAACCCGGCTGGGGTCCGGGTGATTATGCAATTCCCGCTGGAATTCCGACAACTGGAGGGGGGGGGAGACGCGATGAACCGGAAGGAGGGGACTACTGCCCACGACCGCGAGCGTACCTGTGAGGAAACAAAACAAAATGACACGTGAGGAAGGGCGTATCGCCGGTATACTACGCGACTCACAATATATTTAAATAAACGCGCAAAATAAATAAATTGCATCCAAGTGAGAACGTCCGTGATCTGCTTCCGACGCTTGGTGGGGCGAACCACGAGTTGATCGACCACCAGCGAAAACGACGGTGATTCGTGTTCGGCGGGGTCGTCCAAGAGCGCCGACAGCTCGACAAATTCGCCAGACACTATGGACGCGATTAACTTCGACGACACCGGTGGGAAACCTGGTCCGACAACAAACGGAGGAAAAACCGAGGGAGACAACACGGGGAAGGCTCAACCCCGGGTTAACGACCCCAGCCCCAGAATCCGACAACGTGTACGGAAACAAAGATGGCGTACCTGAGACTGGCTGATTAACTGTCGTCGGTCCCGGCTGAAAACTGGCGAATGGAGGTACTGCAGGCGTTGAAGGTGACTGCCATGGGTGGTTGAAGGGAATAGGAACGGCGGGGTTTGACGAGGCTGCGGATGGCCACGGGAATTGCGCCACGGACAGATTACTGGCGTGTTGAGAAGCGACCGACGACGAAGGCAAAACGGGCCAGACGTTCGCCATTGGAACAGAGGAGAAAGGAAACGACGGCGTCTCCCTTCTAGGAGGGAACAGAGGCGAAGCAAACGTGTATGTAGACGATACGGAAGGCAGCAATGTCGGATGAAACGAAGCCACAGACGAAGCCAACAACTGAGGCGACGAAGTAGACGGTGTTGAAGACAAAGCCGTAGCAGTACAGGTAGATGAAGGTGGCGGACGAACATTTGACACCCCGGGAAGAGACATGATATCTTCCAGCGACAACGAGGACTGACTATTTCGGGATAACCGACGAGGACGTTCCATCAAAAACTCCGACGACAAATGACTATTACCTAGCTTCAGGTGAGCTCGGTTTATATACTGTTCCAGGAGGGAACAACCCCCGGGGGCCGGAAACCCGACCGGATAAGCCAAACAACATCCACCGTTTAAACATTAACTTCCTTTATTAACAATAATAAATACATTTTAAAATATTTATTGTATAAAGGGGAAAATATGAAAGCTTTAAACCATCATTGTATTATGGTTACTAGGGGTTTAGGTCCCCCAAATCCCTTTATTTCTGTGCAATTTTTGAAAAATACCTAATCAGTGTTTATTTAAAATTTACAGAAAACGTACTCAGTGTAGTATCTGACGCAGACATCTATAAAATTGCATATTTTGACAAGTTAAACGGTCTCAGAGGACAGACCATTTAGCTTAAAAGCGCGGTTAATTGTATTTAAGGAATTAACGATCTACGACGCGGTCTTTGAGACAAAGATTTTTCATGCGATACAAAGAGAATGACTAATTCGTAGTCCCGAGAGTATTCTCAACGTTGTTCTTGTTCTGTTTACAACGCAACTCTGAGCATTTTCACTTCTTCACGACAACATGAACTTGCTGAGAAGAGAGCTGTTCCTTGATGGTGACTTCAGCTCAAACACTACAATCGTTTTCGCAGAACTGGAACGTTTGGAGGTAATAACACAAGCTTCAAACATCAAATACGGTAGTCAATTTACCTTCGCTTCATTCAAATGCTTAAATTCGCGCTGTTCGTTGACGTTTTGAGGGACAGGTCGCGAGGTCGCTGCGCCTTAGATATTCAAGTGCCTAATCTGGTCGTTTAAAGACTTGTTTGCTGTTCGTTATTTGTTCGTTGTTCAAACAATTGCAATATGGTTCTTTATGCCATATTGCTACTTTTATTCAATCTACTGAAAATCTCTTTATTGTGAGTGCAATAGCGGATTTAATGTCAATAGAACCAATTGTACAAGCAAGTACATTGATAAATTTAGAGAAGGCTTTTTCAACCTTAACATTCATCTTACTTTATTTATTTAGCAGACAACAAACGGCTAAAGAGAGCGAAAATACGCGCGCGAGGAAAGGAACCATTCATTCTCACAAGCTCAACTTATGTTTCCGCTTAATTTAATAGCAGAGCGTACATATAACGTATGTTGTTGATGTTTATCCTCATTCATCATTACAAAACCTTCGTTTATAATAGAGTAAAAGCAACAGATTCACATTGTTTTGCATCCTCATGGAAGTAAAATTGTAATTGCCGGTGAGACGCTATCCTACCATTCAGGAAATTAAATGTGCTGTTACAGGGGCAAGGATTTGTAAAAACCTGTTTCGCAACATATTTTGATAGATAACATGGGTGGACTATTATTATGCGGAGGCTTCAGTTCTCATTTTATTTATTTGGGTTTCTTCTTTATTTCACTTCAACTCCGGCATCTTTACTAATTTTACGTTCAATCTTTACTAATTCTTACAACAGTCGAAGCTTACAACAGTCGAAGCTTACAACAGTCGAAGCTTACAACAGTCGAAGCTTACAACAGTCGAAGCTTACAACAGTCGAAGCTTACAACAGTCGAAGCTTACAACAGTCGAAGCTTACAACAGTCGAAGCTTACAACAGTCGAAGCTTACAACAGTCGAAGCTTACAACAGTCGAAGCTTACAACAGTCGAAGCTTACAACAGTCGAAGCTTACAACAGTCAGTCCGAGCTTACAACAGTCAGTCCGAGCTTACAACAGTCAGTCCGAGCTTACAACAGTCAGTCCGAGCTTACAACAGTCAGTCCGAGCTTACAACAGTCAGTCCGAGCTTACAACAGTCAGTCCGAGCTTACAACAGTCAGTCCGAGCTTACAACAGTCAGTCCGAGCTTACAACAGTCAGTCCGAGCTTACAACAGTCAGTCCGAGCTTACAACAGTCAGTCCGAGCTTACAACAGTCAGTCCGAGCTTACAACAGTCAGTCCGAGCTTACAACAGTCAGTCCGAGCTTACAACAGTCAGTCCGAGCTTACAACAGTCAGTCCGAGCTTACAACAGTCAGTCCGAGCTTACAACAGTCAGTCCGAGCTTACAACAGTCAGTCCGAGCTTACAACAGTCAGTCCGAGCTTACAACAGTCAGTCCGAGCTTACAACAGTCAGTCCGAGCTTACAACAGTCAGTCCGAGCTTACAACAGTCAGTCCGAGCTTACAACAGTCAGTCCGAGCTTACAACAGTCAGTCCGAGCTTACAACAGTCAGTCCGAGCTTACAACAGTCAGTCCGAGCTTACAACAGTCAGTCCGAGCTTACAACAGTCAGTCCGAGCTTACAACAGTCAGTCCGAGCTTACAACAGTCAGTCCGAGCTTACAACAGTCAGTCCGAGCTTACAACAGTCAGTCCGAGCTTACAACAGTCAGTCCGAGCTTACAACAGTCAGTCCGAGCTTACAACAGTCAGTCCGAGCTTACAACAGTCAGTCCGAGCTTACAACAGTCAGTCCGAGCTTACAACAGTCAGTCCGAGCTTACAACAGTCAGTCCGAGCTTACAACAGTCAGTCCGAGCTTACAACAGTCAGTCCGAGCTTACAACAGTCAGTCCGAGCTTACAACAGTCAGTCCGAGCTTACAACAGTCAGTCCGAGCTTACAACAGTCAGTCCGAGCTTACAACAGTCAGTCCGAGCTTACAACAGTCAGTCCGAGCTTACAACAGTCAGTCCGAGCTTACAACAGTCAGTCCGAGCTTACAACAGTCAGTCCGAGCTTACAACAGTCAGTCCGAGCTTACAACAGTCAGTCCGAGCTTACAACAGTCAGTCCGAGCTTACAACAGTCAGTCCGAGCTTACAACAGTCAGTCCGAGCTTACAACAGTCAGTCCGAGCTTACAACAGTCAGTCCGAGCTTACAACAGTCAGTCCGAGCTTACAACAGTCAGTCCGAGCTTACAACAGTCAGTCCGAGCTTACAACAGTCAGTCCGAGCTTACAACAGTCAGTCCGAGCTTACTACAGTCAGTCCAAGTTTACTACAGTCCAAGTTTACTACAGTCCAAGTTTACTACAGTCCAAGTTTACTACAGTCCAAGTTTACTACAGTCCAAGTTTACTACAGTCCAAGTTTACTACAGTCCAAGTTTACTACAGTCCAAGTTTACTACAGTCCAAGTTTACTACAGTCCAAGTTTACTACAGTCCAAGTTTACTACAGTCCAAGTTTACTACAGTCCAAGTTTACTACAGTCCAAGTTTACTACAGTCCAAGTTTACTACAGTCCAAGTTTACTACAGTCGAAGTTTACTACAGTCGAAGTTTACTACAGTCCAAGTTTACTACAGTCCAAGTTTACTACAGTCCAAGTTTACTACAGTCCAAGTTTACTACAGTCCAAGTTTACTACAGTCCAAGTTTACTACAGTCCAAGTTTACTACAGTCCAAGTTTACTACAGTCCAAGTTTACTACAGTCCAAGTTTACTACAGTCCAAGTTTACTACAGTCCAAGTTTACTACAGTCCAAGTTTACTACAGTCCAAGTTTACTACAGTCCAAGTTTACTACAGTCCAAGTTTACTACAGACGAAGTTTACTACAGTCGAAGTTTACTACAGTCGAAGTTTACTACAGTCGAAGTTTACTACAGTCGAAGTTTACTACAGTCGAAGTTTACTACAGTCGAAGTTTACTACAGTCGAAGTTTACTACAGTCGAAGTTTACTACAGTCGAAGTTTACTACAGTCGAAGTTTACTACAGTCGAAGTTTATTACAGTCGAAGTTTATTACAGTCGAAGTTTATTACAGTCGAAGTTAAAACAAAGCTGTTTAACCTCGCATGAGGAGAAAACTCCAAATACATGGAGAACAAATTGCTTTAACACTCCAAATACATGGACAACAAATTTCTTTAACCCTAATATTAAAACGATGCCGCAGCCAATTTCACCAAATACAGTGCCCCAGCCAAAAACAGTGCCCCAGCCAAGTTCTCCAAATACATGGAGAACAAATTGCTTTAAAACTCCGCATACATGGAAAACAAATTGCTTTAACCCTAAGGTTAAAACAGTGAACTAAACAAAGTTGGTGATAAATAAACCTCACATGAGGAACAAACTCCAAATACATGGAGAACAAATTTCTTTAACCCTAAGGTTAAAACAACGCACCAGCCAATGAACGTGAGGACCTTAAACCAAACAAAATTGGTAATAAATAAACTTTGCATGAAGAACAAACTCCAAATACATGGAGAACAAATTTCATCAACCCTAAGGTTAAAACAACGTACCAGCCAATTTCTCCAGCCAAGTTCTTCAAATACATGGAGAACAAATTGTTTAACCCCAAGGTTAAAATAGTGCCCCAGCCAATGAACTTGAGGACCTTAAACCAAACAAAATTGGTAATAAATAAACTTCGCATGAAGAACAAACTCCAAATACATGGAGAACAAATTGCTTTAATCCTAAGGTTAAAACAGTGCCCCAGCTAATTTCTCCAAATACAGTGCCCCAGCTAATTTCTCCAAATACAATGCTCCAGCCAAAAACAGTGCACCAGCCAGGTTCTCCAAATACACGGAGAACAAATTGCTTTAACCCTAAGGTTGTAACGGTGCCCCAGCTAATTTCTCCAAATACAGTTCTCCAGCCAAAAACAGTGTCCCAGCCAAGTTCTCCAAATATATGGAGCACAAATTGCTTTAACACTCCAAATACATGGACAACAAATTTCTTTAACCCTGATATTAAAACAGTGCTCCAGCCAATTTCACCAAATACAGTGCCCAAGCCAAAAACAGTGCCCCAGACAAGTTCTCCAAATACATGGAGAACAAATTGCATTAAAACTCCGCATACATGGAGAACAAATTGCTTTAACCCTAAGGTTAAAACAGTGCCCAAGCTAATTTCTCCAAATACGGTGCCCCATCTAATTTCTCCAAATAAAGTGCCCCAGCCAAGTTCTCCAGATACATGGAGAACAAATTGCTTTAAGCCTAAGGTTAAAACAGTGCCCCAGCCAATGAAGCTGAGGACCTGAAACAAAACAAAGTTGCGTTAAAACAAAGCTGTTTAACCTCGCATGAGGAGGAAACTCCAAATACATGGAGAACAAATTGCTTTAACCCTAAGGTTAAAACAGTGACCCAGCTAATTTCTCCAAATACAGTGCTCCACCAAAAACAGTGCCCGAGCCAAAAAACAGTGGCCGAGCCAAAAACAGTGCCCCAGCTAATTTCTCCAAATACAGTGCTCCAGCCAAAAACAGTGCCCCAGCAAAGTTCTCCAAATACATGGAGAACAAATTGCTTTAACCCTAAGGTTAAAAAATGCCCCAGCAAATGAATTGGAGGAACCTAAACCAAACAAAGTTGGTAATGAATAAACTTATTTGGAACAAACTCCAAATACATGGAGAAAAAATTTCTTTACCCCAAGGTTAAAACAGTGCCCCAGCCAATTTCTCCAAATACAGTGCCCCTGCGAATTTCTCCAAATACAGTGCTCCAGCCAAAAACAGTGTCCCAGCCAAGTTCTCCAAATACATGGAGAACAAATTGCTTTAACACTCCAAATACATGGACAACAAATTTCTTTAACTCTAATATTAAAACGATGCCTCAGCCAATTTCACCAAATACAGTGCCCCAGCCAAAAACATAGCCCCAGCCAAAAACAGTGCCCCAGACAAGTTCTCCAAATACATGGAGAACAAATTGCTTTAAAACTCCGCATACATGGAGAACAAATTGCTTTAACCCTAAGGTTAAAACAGTGAACTAAACAAAGTTGGTGATAAATAAACCTCACATGAGGAACAAACTCCAAATACATCCAAATACAAGTTTACTACAGTCGAAGTTTACTACAGTCGAAGTTTACTACAGTCGAAGTTTACTACAGTCGAAGTTTACTACAGTCGAAGTTTACTACAGTCGAAGTTTACTACAGTCGAAGTTTACTACAGTCGAAGTTTACTACAGTCGAAGTTTACTACAGTCCAAGTTTACTACAGTCCAAGTTTACTACAGTCCAAGTTTACTACAGTCCAAGTTTACTACAGTCCAAGTTTACTACAGTCCAAGTTTACTACAGTCCAAGTTTACTACAGACGAAGTTTACTACAGACGAAGTTTACTACAGACGAAGTTTACTACAGACGAAGTTTACTACAGACGAAGTTTACTACAGACGAAGTTTACTACAGACGAAGTTTACTACAGTCGAAGTTTACTACAGTCGAAGTTTACTACAGTCGAAGTTTACTACAGTCGAAGTTTACTACAGTCGAAGTTTACTACAGTCGAAGTTTACTACAGTCGAAGTTTACTACAGTCGAAGTTTACTACAGTCGAAGTTTACTACAGTCGAAGTTTACTACAGTCGAAGTTTACTACAGTCGAAGTTTACTACAGTCGAAGTTTACTACAGTCGAAGTTTACTACAGTCGAAGTTTACTACAGTCGAAGTTTACTACAGTCGAAGTTTACTACAGTCGAAGTTTACTACAGTCGAAGTTTACTACAGTCGAAGTTTACTACAGTCGAAGTTTACTACAGTCGAAGTTTACTACAGTCGAAGTTTACTACAGTCGAAGTTTACTACAGTCGAAGTTTACTACAGTCGAAGTTTACTACAGTCGAAGTTTACTACAGTCGAAGTTTACTACAGTCGAAGTTTACTACAGTCGAAGTTTACTACAGTCGAAGTTTACTACAGTCGAAGTTTACTACAGTCGAAGTTTACTACAGTCGAAGTTTACTACAGTCGAAGTTTACTACAGTCGAAGTTTACTACAGTCGAAGTTTACTACAGTCGAAGTTTACTACAGTCGAAGTTTACTACAGTCGAAGTTTACTACAGTCGAAGTTTACTACAGTCGAAGTTTACTACAGTCGAAGTTTACTACAGTCGAAGTTTACTACAGTCGAAGTTTACTACAGTCGAAGTTTACTACAGTCGAAGTTTACTACAGTCGAAGTTTACTACAGTCGAAGTTTACTACAGTCGAAGTTTACTACAGTCGAAGTTTACTACAGTCGAAGTTTACTACAGTCGAAGTTTACTACAGTCGAAGTTTACTACAGTCGAAGTTTACTACAGTCGAAGTTAAAACAAAGCTGTTTAACCTCGCATGAGGAGAAAACTCCAAATACATGGAGAACAAATTGCTTTAACACTCCAAATACATGGACAACAAATTTCTTTAACCCTAATATTAAAACGATGCCGCAGCCAATTTCACCAAATACAGTGCCCCAGCCAAAAACAGTGCCCCAGCCAAGTTCTCCAAATACATGGAGAACAAATTGCTTTAAAACTCCGCATACATGGAAAACAAATTGCTTTAACCCTAAGGTTAAAACAGTGAACTAAACAAAGTTGGTGATAAATAAACCTCACATGAGGAACAAACTCCAAATACATGGAGAACAAATTTCTTTAACCCTAAGGTTAAAACAACGCACCAGCCAATGAACGTGAGGACCTTAAACCAAACAAAATTGGTAATAAATAAACTTTGCATGAAGAACAAACTCCAAATACATGGAGAACAAATTTCATCAACCCTAAGGTTAAAACAACGTACCAGCCAATTTCTCCAGCCAAGTTCTTCAAATACATGGAGAACAAATTGTTTAACCCCAAGGTTAAAATAGTGCCCCAGCCAATGAACTTGAGGACCTTAAACCAAACAAAATTGGTAATAAATAAACTTCGCATGAAGAACAAACTCCAAATACATGGAGAACAAATTGCTTTAATCCTAAGGTTAAAACAGTGCCCCAGCTAATTTCTCCAAATACAGTGCCCCAGCTAATTTCTCCAAATACAATGCTCCAGCCAAAAACAGTGCACCAGCCAGGTTCTCCAAATACACGGAGAACAAATTGCTTTAACCCTAAGGTTAAAAAATGCCCCAGCAAATGAATTGGAGGAACCTAAACCAAACAAAGTTGGTAATGAATAAACTTATTTGGAACAAACTCCAAATACATGGAGAACAAATTTCTTTACCCCAAGGTTAAAACAGTGCCCCAGCCAATTTCTCCAAATACAGTGCCCCTGCGAATTTCTCCAAATACAGTGCCATAGCTAATTTCTCCAAATACAGTGCTCCAGCCAAAAACAGTGTCCCAGCCAAGTTCTCCAAATACATGGAGAACAAATTGCTTTAACACTCCAAATACATGGACAACAAATTTCTTTAACCCTAATATTAAAACGATGCCTCAGCCAATTTCACCAAATACAGTGCCCCAGCCAAAAACATAGCCCCAGCCAAAAACAGTGCCCCAGACAAGTTCTCCAAATACATGGAGAACAAATTGCTTTAAAACTCCGCATACATGGAGAACAAATTGCTTTAACCCTAAGGTTAAAACAGTGAACTAAACAAAGTTGGTGATAAATAAACCTCACATGAGGAACAAACTCCAAATACATGGAGAACAAATTTCTTTAACCCTAATGTTAAAACAGTGCCCCAGCCAATTTCTCCAAATACAGTGCCCCAGTCAAAAACAGTGCCCCAGCCAAGTTCTTCAAATACATGGAGAACAAATTGTTTAACCCTAGGGTTAAAACAGTGCCCCAGCCAATGAACGTGAGGACCTTAAACCAAACAAAATTGGTAATAAATAAACTTCGCATGAAGAACAAACTCCAAATACATGGAGAACAAATTTCATTAACCCTAAGGTTAAAACAACGCACCAGACAATGAAGCTGAGGATCTTAAATCAAACAAAGTTAGTAATAAATAAACCTCACATGAGGAACAAACTCCAAATACATGGAGAACAAATTGCTTTAATCCTAAGGTTAAAACAGTGCCCCAGCCAATTTCTCCAAATACAGTGCCCCAGCCAAGTTCTTCAAATACATGGAGAACAAATTGCTTTAATCCTAAGGTTAAAACAGTGCCCCAGCTAATTTCTCCAAATACAGTGCCCCAGCTAATTTCTCCAAATACAGTGCCCCAGCTAATTTCTCCAAATACAGTGCCCCAGCTAATTTCTCCAAATACAGTGCCCCGGCCAAAAACAGTGCCGCGGCCAAAAACAGTGCCCCGGCCAAAAACAGTGCCCGAGCCAAAAAAACAGTGCCCGAGCCAAAAAACAGTGCTCTAACCAAAAACAATGCCCCAGCCAAGTTCTCCAAATACATGGAGAACAAATTGCATTAACCCTAAGGTTAAAACAGTGTCCCAGCCAATAAAGGCGAGGACCTTAAACTAAACAAAGTTGGTAATAAATAAACCTCGCATGAGGAACAAACTCCAAATACATGTACATGGAGAACAACTGCTTTAACCATAAGGTTAAAACAGTACCCCAGCTAATTTCTCCAAATACAGTGCCCCGGTCAAAAATAGTGCCCCAGCCAAGTTCTCCAAATACATGGAGAACAAATTGCATTAACGCTAAGGTTAAAACAGTGTCCCAGCATAAGAAGCTGAGGACCTTAAACTAAACAAAGTTGGTAATAAATAAACCTCGCATGAGGAACAAACTCCAAATACATGTACATGGAGAACAACTGCTTTAACCATAAGGTTAAAACAGTGCCCCAGCTAATTTCTGCAAATGCAGTACCCCAGCTAATTCTCCAAATACAGTGCTCCAGCCAAAAACAGTGTCCCAGCAAAGTTCTCCAAATACATGGAGAACAAATTGCTTTAACACTCCAAATACATGGAGAACAAATTTCTTTAACCCTAATGTTAAAACAGTGCTCCAGCCAATTTCACCAAATACAGTGCCCCAGCCAAAAATAGTGCCCCAGACAAGTTCTCCAAATACACGGAGAACAAATTGCTTTAAAACTCCGCATACATGAAGAACAAATTGCTTTAACCCTAAGGTTAAAACAGTGCCCAAGCTAATTTCTCCAAATATGGTGCCCCAGCTAATTTCTCCAAATACAGCGCTCCAGCCAAAAACAGTGCCCCAGCCAAGTTCTACAAATACATGGAGAACAAATTGCTTTAAGCCTAAGGTTAAAACAGTGCCCCAGCCAATGAAGGGAGGATCTTAAATCAAACAAAGTTGGTGAAAAATAAACGTCACACGAGGAACAAACTCCAAATACATGGAGAACAAATTGCTTTAACCCTAAGGTTAAAACAGTGCCCAAGCCAATGAAGCTGTTAAACTAAAACAAAGTTGGTGATAAATAAACCTCACACGAGGAACAAACTCCAAATACATGGAGAACACATTTCTTTAAACTTAATGTTAAAACAGTGCCTCAGCCAATTTCACTAAATACTGTGCCCCAGCCAAAAACAGTGCCCCAACCAAGTTCTCCAAATACATGGAGAACATATTGCTTAACCCTAAGGTTGAAACAGTACCCCAGCTAATTTCCCCAAATACAGTGCCCCAGCTAATTTCTCTAAATACAGTGCCCCAGCTAATTTCTCTAAATACAGTGCTCCAGCTAATTTCTCTAAATACACCCCAGCCAAAAACAGTGCCCCAGCCAAGTTCTCTAAATACATGGAGAACTAATTGTTTAACCACAAGGTTAAAACAGTGCCCCAGCCAATGAAGATCAGGACCTTAAACGAAACAAAATTGGTAACAAATAAACTTCGCATGAGGAACAAACTCCAAATACATGTACATGGAGAAAAATTGCTTTTCCCCAAGGTTAAAACAGTGCCCCAGCCAATGAAGATGAGGACCTTAAACCAAACTAAGTTGGTAATAAATAAACTTCAGATGAGGAACAAACTCCAAATACATGGAGAACAAATTGCTTTAACCCTAAGGTTAAAACAGTGCCCCTGCTAATTTCTCCAAATACCGTGCCCCAGCTAATTTCTCCAAATACATGGAGAACAAATTGCTTTAACGATAAGTTTAAAACAGTGCACCAAAAACAGTGCCCGAGCCAAAAAACAGTGCCCGAGCCAAAAACAGTGCCCCAGCTAATTTCTCCAAATACAGTGCTCCAGCCAAAAACAGTGCCCCAGTCAAGTTCTCCAAATACATGGAGAACAAATTGCTTTAACCCTAATGTTAAAAAGTGCCCCAGCCAATTTCACCAAATACAGTGCTCCAGCCAAAAACAGTGTCCCAGCCAAGTTCTCAAAATACATGAAGAACAAATTTCTTAACCCCAAGGTTAAAACAGTGCCCCAGCCAATGAAGGTGAGGACATTAAACCAAACAAAGTTGGTGATAAATAAACTTCGCATGAGGAACAAATTCCAAATACATGCAGAACAATTGCTTAACCCGAAGATTAAAACAGTACACCAGCTAATGTAGCTGAGGACCTTAAACCAAACAAAGTTGTGTTAAAACAAAGCTGTTTTAACCTCACACGAGGAACAAACTTGAAATACATAGAGAACAAATTGGATTAACCATAAAGTTAAAACAATGCACCAGCCAATGAAGCTGAGGACCTTAAACCAAACGAAGTTGTGTTAAAACAAAGCTGTTTTAACCTCACATGAGGAGCAAACTCCAAATACATGGGGAACAAATTGCTTTAACCATAAAGTTAAAACAGTGCCCCAGCCAATAAAGGCGAGGACCTTAAATTAAACAAAGTTGGTAATAAATAAACCTCACATGAGGAACAAATTCCAAACACGTGGAGAACAATTGTTTAACCCTAAGGTTAAAACAGTGCCCCAGCCAATGAAACCAAACAAAGTTGTGTTAAAACAAAGCTGTTTTAACCTCATATAAAGAGCAAACTCCAAATACATGGAGAACAAATTGCTTTAACCATAAGGTTAAAACAGTGCCCAGCCAATGAAGCTGAGGACCTTAAACCAAACAAAGTTGTGTTAAAACAAATCTGTTTTAACCTCATATGAGGAGCAAACTCCAAATACATGGGAAACAAATTGCTTTAACCCTAAGGTTAAAACTGTGCCCCAGCTAATTTCTCCAAATACAGTGCCCCAGCTAATTTCTCCAAATACAGTGCTCTAGACAAAAACAGTGCCCCAGACAAGTTCTCCAAATACATGAAGATGAAATTGCTTTAACATTTAAGGTTAAAACAGTGCCCTAGCCAATGAAGCTGAGGACCTTAAACCAAACAAAGTTGTGTAAAAACAAAGCTGTTTAACCTCGCATGAGGAGAAAACTCCAAATACATGGAGAACAAATTGCTTTAACCCTAAGGTTAAAACAGTGCCCCAGCCAATGAAGGTGAGGATCTTAAACTGACAATGTTTGTAATAAATAAACCTCACATGAGGAACAAACTCCAAATACATGGAGAACAATTGCTTTAATCCTAAGGTTAAAACGGTGCCCCAGCTAATTTCTCCAAATACAGTGCCCCAGCTAATTTCTCCAAATACAGTGCTCCAGACAAAAACAGTGCCCCAGACAAAAACAGTGCCCCAGCCAAGTTCTCTAAATACATGAAGAAGAAATTGCTTTAACACTTAAGGTTAAAACAGTGCCCTAGCCAATGAAGCTGAGGACTTTAAACCAAAAAATGTTTGTAATAAATAAACCTCACATGAGGAACAAACTCCAAATACATGGATAACAAATTGCTTTAATCCTAAGGTTAAAACAGTGCCCCAGCTAATTCCTCCAAATACAGTGCCCCAGCTGATTTCTCCAAATATAGTGCTCCAGCCAAAAACAGTGCGCCAGCCAAGTTCTCCAAATACATGGAGAAGAAATTGCTTTAACACTTAAGGTTAAACAGTGCCCCAGCCAATGAAGCTGAGGACCTTAAACCAAACAAAGTTGTGTTAAAACAAAGCTGTTTAACCTCGCATGAGGAGAAAACTCCAAATACATGGAGAACAAATTGCTTTAACCCTAAGGTTAAAAGAATGCCCCAGCCAATGAAGGTGAGGATCTTAAACTGACAAAGTTGGTAATAAATAAACCTCACATGAGGAACAAACTCCAAATACATGGAGAACAAATTGCTTTAATCCTAAGGTTAAAACAGTGCCCCAGCCAATTTCTCCAAATACAGTGCCCCAGCCAAGTTCTTCAAATACATGGAGAACAAATTGATGAGGAACAAACTCCAAATGCATGTACATGGAGAACAATTGCTTATCGCCAAGGTTAAAACAGTGACCCAGCCAATGAAGCTGAGGCCTTAAACTAAACAAAGTTGGAAATAAATAAACCTCGCATGAGGAACAAACTCCAAATACATGTACATGGAGAACAACTGCTTTAACCATAAGGTTAAAACAGTACCCCAGCTAATTTCTCCAAATACAGTGCCCCGGTCAAAAATAGTGCCCCAGCCAAGTTCTCCAAATACATGGAGAACAAATTGCATTAACGCTAAGGTTAAAACAGTGTCCCAGCATAAGAAGCTGAGGACCTTAAACTAAACAAAGTTGGTAATAAATAAACCTCGCATGAGGAACAAACTCCAAATGCTTGTACATGGAGAACAATTGCTTATCCCCAAGGTTAAAACAGTGCCCCAGCCAATGAAGATGAGGACCTTAAACCAAACAATGTTGGTAATAAATAAACTTCAGATGAGGAACAAACTCCAAATACATGGAGAACAAATTGCTTTAACCCTAAGGTTAAAACAGTGCCCCAGCCAATGAAGGTGAGGACCTTAAACTAAACAAAGTTGGTGATAAATAAACTTCACATGAGGAACAAACTCCAAATACACTGGGAACAAATTGCTTTAACCCTAAGGTTAAAAAAGTGCGCCAGCCAATGAAGCTGAGAGGACCTAAAACAAAACAAAGTTGCGTTAAAACAAAGCTGTTTAACCTCGCATGAGGAGAAAACTCCAAATACATGGAGAACAAATTGCTTTAACCCTAAGGTTAAAACAGTGACCCAGCTAATTTCTCCAAATACAGTGCTCCACCAAAAACAGTGCCCGAGCCAAAAAACAGTGCCCGAGCCAAAAACAGTGCCCCAGCTAATTTCTCCAAATACAGTGCTCCAGCCAAAAACAGTGCCCCAGCAAAGTTCTCCAAATACATGGAGAACAAATTGCTTTAACCCTAAGGTTAAAAAATGCCCCAGCAAATGAATTGGAGGAACCTAAACCAAACAAAGTTGGTAATGAATAAACTTATTTGGAACAAACTCCAAATACATGGAGAACAAATTGCATTAACCCTAAGGTTAAAACAGTGTCCCAGCCAAAGAAGCTCAGGACCTTAAACTAAACAAAGTTGGTAATAAATAAACCTCGCATGAGGAACAAACTCCAAATGCATGTACATGGAGAACAATTGACGCTAAGGTTAAAACAGTGTCCCAGCATAAGAAGCTGAGGACCTTAAACTAAACAAAGTTGGTAATAAATAAACCTCGCATGAGGAACAAACTCCAAATACATGTACATGGAGAACAACTGCTTTAACCATAAGGTTAAAACAGTGCCCCAGCTAATTTCTGCAAATGCAGTACCCCAGCTAATTCTCCAAATACAGTGCTCCAGCCAAAAACAGTGTCCCAGCAAAGTTCTCCAAATACATGGAGAACAAATTGCTTTAACACTCCAAATACATGGCGAACAAATTTCTTTAACCCTAATGTTAAAACAGTGCCCAAGCTAATTTCTCCAAATATGGTGCCCCAGCTAATTTCTCCAAATACAGCGCTCCAGCCAAAAACAGTGCCCCAGCCAAGTTCTCCAAATACATGGAGAACAAATTGCTTTAAGCCTAAGGTTAAAACAGTGCCCCAGCCAATGAAGGCATGATCTTAAATCAAACAAAGTTGGTGAAAAATAAACGTCACACGAGGAACAAACTCCAAATACATGGAGAACAAATTGCTTTAACCCTAAGGTTAAAACAGTGCCCAAGCCAATGAAGCTGTTAAACTAAAACAAAGTTGGTGATAAATAAACCTCACACGAGGAACAAACTCCAAATACATGGAGAACACATTTCTTTAAACTTAATGTTAAAACAGTGCCTCAGCCAATTTCACTAAATACTGTGCCCCAGCCAAAAACAGTGCCCCAACCCAGTTCTCCAAATACATGGAGAACATATTGCTTAACCCTAAGGTTGAAACAGTACCCCCAGCTTATTTCCCCAAATACAGTGCCCCAGCTAATTTCTCTAAATACAGTGCCCCAGCTAATTTCTCTAAATACAGTGCCCCAGTTAATTTCTCTAAATATAGTGCTCCAGCTAATTTCTCTAAATACAGTGCCCCAGCCAAAAACAGTGCCCCAGCCAAGTTCTCTAAATGCATGGAGAACAAATTGTTTAACCACAAGGTTAAAACAGTGCCCCAGCCAATGAAGATGAGGACCTTAAACGAAACAAAATTGGTAACAAATAAACTTCGCATGAGGAACAAACTCCAAATACATGTACATGGAGAACAATTGCTTATCCCCAAGGTTAAAACAGTGCCCCAGCCAATGAAGATGAGGACCTTAAACCAAACAAAGTTGGTAATAAATAAACTTCAGATGAGGAACAAACTCCAAATACATGGAGAACAAATTGCTTTAACCCTAAGGTTAAAACAGTGCCCCTGCTAATTTCTCCAAATACAGTGCCCCAGCTAATTTCTCCAAATATATGGAGAACAAATTGTTTAACCCCAAGGTTAAAACAGTGCCCCAGCCAATGAATGTGAGGACCTTAAACCAAACAAAGTTGGTAATAAATAAACTTCGCATGAGGAACAAATTCCAAATACATGTAGAACAATTGCTTAACCCAAAGATTAAAACAGTCCTTAAACCAAACAAAGTTGTGTTAAAACAAAGCTGTTTTAACCTCACATGAGGAACAAACTCCAAATACATGGAGAACAAATTGCTTTAACCATAAGTTTAAAGTGCATATAAACCCAAATTCGTTTCTGGCTCAAACGAAAGAGGAGATGGATAGAAGGTTTTTTGCAGATTATTTGATCGAGTAAAAATGAAAAACAAAGATTCTACAAGCTCCCAAAGTTGGATATTTTGATTTCATGACCGGTAGTACGGAGTCTGGGTCGAGAGTTGTTTGTGACGTCTATGTAGTCACTCGTTTTACTTCCGGCCGATAATTACTATGGTTTTCATAGTAAAAACGTGAAGAAACGTTGTTCTTGTCGAAGCGTATTGCCGATGTAAAATTCAAATTCAGGTAGTCATTCTTCGTCTAATAGTTCATATTTTAACGCGGAATACGATTATGAAGTGGAAATAGTGGGAGAAGCGACAGAAGATGAGAATAATGTCGTCGAAGATGTGGCCCGCGTCGACAGTATGTTGCAGCCATTATGAGGCATATGTTATCCAGCCGAATCAGACAAGCGTCGTTTGCGCTTCGCCGGCTTCGATATAAAAACCACTGTCAACATCCGAAAGCTAAGGCTGAACCTCGTCGACCGCTTGTGACTCTGTGAATGATGGTGCAGCGGAGTCTTGACTCTTGAGCGTACATAAAGTGAAATCTATCTCCACGGGTTGTTTCAAAACGCATGGTCCTTACCATAAATATTCACTCTTGTGACGCTGTTGGAGCGTTACACCATTCTAAACCAGACAGAGAGTTATTCTTTGTCTAATAGTTCATATTTTAACACGGAATACGATTATCAAGTGGAAATAATGAGCGAAGCGACAGAAGATAAGTTGTCGACGAGACGACGACGAAGATATGTTGTTACTGACAGGCCTTGAGACAGGTCGTTTGCACTTCGCCGGCTTTGGTTACTATAAAACTACTTTCAACATCCGAAAGCTATGTCTGAACCTCATCGATCGCTTGTGACTCTAACATTATTTTTGTTCTCTAAAATAATTAAATGTTTCTTATTACAGCGTCGCGAAAAGCTTCTAGTCCCGCAGGAAACATGATACACGATATAAAAGGCATAAAATGTATCGGCGCTGGCGCATAATATTTATCTCCTAACTGGCGGCGTCTCCTTTTCGGCTTTTCGACATCGGCTTCTCCTCGATCGTTTCTATCGATTGTTGGAACCACAGCAATTCCCAGTTCATCTTCTGTCCAGGCAAGGCCTTATAAAATCTAAAATCATCTGACGCAAAAATTGTATGGAACAAATACGCGACTCCTTTGTGGGTTCCCACTTTGCTCTCTTAGTTTTCACGAATTCATCCATTGTTTTCTTCGTTTCTTCGCTTTATCGTTAGCAAAAGAAATTTATGAAGTATTCCCAACTTTTCAGCGCTAGATTATGTATTGGAATAGCCAGCAACAACGTATTGAAAACACTATGTTTACTATGTTTCAACATGGTTCTGAAATCTGCGTCACAACACTACTAGTACCCAGATCCCGTACTACCGGTCATGATTTTTGAAACAATAAAAATTCGTATTTTTTGGCATGTTTGGCAAGCGCTAACAAAATAAGTTTTTCTTCAAACAAGATGTAATATATATCATTCGAATCCTGGTGACGTGACAAATGTAATGAGAATAAAACGAATTTGGGTTTATATGCACTTTAAAACAGCGCACCAAAAACAGTGCCCAAGCCAAAAAACAGTGCCCGAGCCAAAAACAGTGCCCGAGCCAAAAACAGTGCCCCAGCTAATTTCTCCAAATACAGTGCTCCAGCCAAAAACAGTGCCCCAGCCAAGTTCTCCAAATACATGGAGAACAAATTGCTTTAACCCTAAGGTTAAAAAATGCCCCAGCAAATGAATTGCAGGAACCTAAACCAAACAAAGTTGGTAATGAATAAACTTATTTGGAACAAACTCCAAATACATGGAGAACAAATTGCTTTAACCCTAATGTTAAAAAAGTGCCCTAGCCAATTTCACCAAATACAGTGCTCCAGCCAAAAACAGTGTCCCAACCAAATTCTCAAAATACATGGAGAACAAATTTCTTAACCGCAAGGTTAAAACAGTGCCCCAGCCAATGAAGGTGAGGACCTTAAACCAAACAAAGTTGGTGATAAATAAACTTCGCATGAGGAACAAATTCCAAATACATGCAGAACAATTGCCTAACCCAAAGATTAAAACAGTACCCCAGCCAATGTAGCTGAGGACCTTAAACCAAACAAAGTTGTGTTAAAACAAAGCTGTTTTAACCTGACACGAGGAACAAACTCGAAATACATAGAGAACAAATTGGATTAACCATAAGGTTAAAACAGTGCACCAGCCAATGAATCTGACCACCTTAAACCAAACAAATTTGTGTTAAAACAAAGCTGTTTTAACCTCACATGAGGAGCAAACTCCAAATACATGGGGAACAAATTGCTTTAACCATAAGGTTAAAAAAGTGCCCCAGCCAATAAAGGCGAGGACCTTAAACTAAACAAAGTTGGTGATAAATAAACCTCACATGAGGAACAAATTCCAAACACGTGGAGAACAATTGTTTAACCCTAAGGTTAAAACAGTGCCCCAGCCAATGAAGCTGAGGACCTTAAACCAAACAAAGTTATGTTAAAACAAAGCTGTTTTAACCTCACATGAGGAACAAACTCGAAATACATAGAGAACAAATTGGTTTAACCATAAGTTTAAAACAGTGCACCAAAAACAGTGCCCGAGCCAAAAAACAGTGCCCGAGCCAAAAACAGTGCCCCAGCTAATTTCTCCAAATACAGTGCTCCAGCCAAAAACCGTGCCCCTGCCAAGTTCTCCAAATACATGGAGAACAAATTGCTTTAACCCTAAGGTTAAAAAATGCCCCAGCAAATGAATTGGAGGAACCTAAACCAAACAAAGTTGGTAATGAATAAACTTATTTGGAACAAACTCCAAATACATGGAGAACAAATTGCTTTAACCCTAATGTTAAAAAAGTGCCCCAGCCAATTTCACCAAATACAGTGCTCCAGCCAAAAATAGTGTCCCAGCCAAGTTCTCAAAATACATGGAGAACAAATTTATTAACCCCAAGGTTAAAACAGTGCCCCAGCCAATGAAGGTGAGGACCTTAAACCAAACAAAGTTGGTGATAAATAAACTTCGCATGAGGAACAAATTCCAAATACATGCAGAACAATTGCTTAACCCAAAGATTAAAACAGTACCCCAGCCAATGTAGCTGAGGACCTTAAACCAAACAAAGTTGTGCTAAAACAAAGCTGTTTTAACCTCACATGAGGAACAAACTCCAAATACATGGAGAACAAATTGCTTTAACCATAAGTTTAAAACAGTGCACCAAAAACAGTGCCCGAGCCAAAAAACAGTGCCCGAGCCAAAAACAGTGCCCCAGCTAATTTCTCCAAATACAGTGCTCCAGCCAAAAACAGTGCCCCAGTCAAGTTCTCCAAATACATGGAGAACAAATTGCTTTAACCCTAAGGTTAAAAAATGCCCGAGAAAATGAATTGGAGGAACGTAAACAAAACAAAGTTGGTAATGAATAAACTTAATTGGAACAAACTCCAAATACATGGAGAACAAATTGCTTTAACCCTAATGTTAAAAAAGTGCCCTAGCCAATTTCACCAAATACAGTGCTCCGGCCAAAAACAGTGTCCCAGCCAAGTTCTCAAAATACATGGAGAACAAACTTCTTAACCCCAAGGTTAAAACAGTGCCCCAGCCAATGAAGGTGAGGACCTTAAACCAAACAAAGTTTGTAATAAATAAACCTCACATGAGGAACAAACTCCAAATACATGGAGAACAAATTGCTTTAATCCTAAGGTTAAAACAGTGCCCCAGCTAATTTCTCCAAATACAGTGCCCCAGCTAATTTCTCCAAATACAATGCTCCAGCCAAAAACAGTGCCACAGCCAGGTTCTCCAAATACACGGAGAACAAATTGCTTTAACCCTAAGGTTGTAACGGTGCCACAGCTAATTTCTCCAAATACAGTGCTCCAGCCAAAAACAGTGTCCCAGCCAAGTTCTCCAAACACATGGAGCACAAATTGCTTTAACACTCCAAATACATGGACAACAAATTTCTTTAACCCTAAACAGTTATCCAGCCAATTTCACCAAATACAGTGCCCCAGCCAAAAACAGTGCCCCAGACAAGTTCTCCAAATACATGGAGAACAAATTGCTTTAAAACTCCGCATACATGGAGAACAAATTGCTTTAACCCTCAGGTTAAAACAGTGCCCAAGCTAATTTCTCCAAATACGGTGCCCCAGCTAATTTCTCCAAATACAGTGCTCCAGCCAAAAACAGTGCCCCAGCCAAGTTCTCCAAATACATGGAGAACAAATTGCTTTAAGCCTAAGGTTAAAACAGTGCCCCAGCCAATGAAGGTGAGGACCTTAAACTAAACAAAGTTGGTGATAAATAAACCTCACATGAGGAACAAACTCCAAATACACTGGGAACAAATTGCTTTAACCCTAAGGTTAAAAAAGTGAGCAAGCCAATGAAGCTGAGGACCTAAAACAAAACAAAATTGCGTTAAAACAAAGCTGTTTAACCTCGCATGAGGAGAAAACTCCAAATACATGGAGAACAAATTGCTTTAACCCTAAGGTTAAAACAGTGACCCAGCTAATTTCTCTAAATACAGTGCTCCACCAAAAACAGTGCCCGAGCCAAAAAACAGTGGCCGAGCCAAAAACAGTGCCCCAGCTAATTTCTCCAAATACAGTGCTTCAGCCAAAAACAGTGCCCCAGCAAAGTTCTCCAAATCCATGGAGAACAAATTGCTTTAACCCTAAGGTTAAAAAATGCCCCAGCAAATGAATGGGAGGAACCTAAACCAAACAAAGTTAGTAATGAATAAACTTATTTGGAACAAACTCCAAATACATGGAGAACAAATTTCTTAACCCCAAGGTTAAAACAGTGCCCCAGCTAATTTCTCCAAATACAGTGCCCCAGCTAATTTCTCCAAATACAGTGCCATAGCTAATTTCTCCAAATACAGTGCTCCAGCGAAAAACAGTGTCCCAGCCGAGTTCTCCAAATACATGGAGAACAAATTGCTTTAACACTCCAAATACATGGACAACAAATTTCTTTAACCCTAATATTAAAACGATGCCCCAGCCAATTTCACCAAATACAGTGCCCCAGCCAAAAACAGTGCCCCAGCCAAGTTCTCCAAATACATGGAGAACAAATTGCTTTAAAACTCCGCATACATGGAGAACAAATTGCTTTAACCCTAAGGTTAAAACAGTGAACTAAACAAAGTTGGTGATAAATAAACCTCACATGAGGAACAAACTCCAAATACATGGACAACAAATTGCTTTAATCCTAAGGTTAAAACAGTGCCCCAGCTAATTTCTCCAAATACAGTGCCCCAGCTAATTTCTCCAAATACAATGCTCCAGCCAAAAACAGTGCCACAGCCAGGTTCTCCAAATACACGGAGAACAAATTGCTTTAACCCTAAGGTTGTAACGGTGCCACAGCTAATTTCTCCAAATACAGTGCTCCAGCCAAAAACAGTGTCCCAGCCAAGTTCTCCAAACACATGGAGCACAAATTGCTTTAACACTCCAAATACATGGACAACAAATTTCTTTAACCCTAATATTAAAACAGTTATCCAGCCAATTTCACCAAATACAGTGCCCCAGCCAAAAACAGTGCCCCAGACAAGTTCTCCAAATACATGGAGAACAAATTGCTTTAAAACTCCGCATACATGGAGAACAAATTGCTTTAACCCTAAGGTTAAAACAGTGCCCAAGCTAATTTCTCCAAATACGGTGCCCCAGCTAATTTCTCCAAATACAGTGCTCCAGCCAAAAACAGTGCCCCAGCCAAGTTCTCCAAATACATGGAGAACAAATTGCTTTAAGCCTAAGGTTAAAACAGTGCCCCAGCCAATGAAGGTGAGGACCTTAAACTAAACAAAGTTGGTGATAAATAAACCTCACATGAGGAACAAACTCCAAATACACTGGGAACAAATTGCTTTAACCCTAAGGTTAAAAAAGTGAGCAAGCCAATGAAGCTGAGGACCTAAAACAAAACAAAATTGCGTTAAAACAAAGCTGTTTAACCTCGCATGAGGAGAAAACTCCAAATACATGGAGAACAAATTGCTTTAACCCTATGGTTAAAACAGTGACCCAGCTAATTTCTCTAAATACAGTGCTCCACCAAAAACAGTGCCCGAGCCAAAAAACAGTGGCCGAGCCAAAAACAGTGCCCCAGCTAATTTCTCCAAATACAGTGCTTCAGCCAAAAACAGTGCCCCAGCAAAGTTCTCCAAATACATGGAGAACAAATTGCTTTAACCCTAAGGTTAAAAAATGCCCCAGCAAATGAATGGGAGGAACCTAAACCAAACAAAGTTAGTAATGAATAAACTTATTTGGAACAAACTCCAAATACATGGAGAACAAATTTCTTAACCCCAAGGTTAAAACAGTGCCCCAGCTAATTTCTCCAAATACAGTGCCCCAGCTAATTTCTCCAAATACAGTGCCATAGCTAATTTCTCCAAATACAGTGCTCCAGCGAAAAACAGTGTCCCAGCCGAGTTCTCCAAATACATGGAGAACAAATTGCTTTAACACTCCAAATACATGGACAACAAATTTCTTTAACCCTAATATTAAAACGATGCCCCAGCCAATTTCACCAAATACAGTGCCCCAGCCAAAAACAGTGCCCCAGCCAAGTTCTCCAAATACATGGAGAACAAATTGCTTTAAAACTCCGCATACATGGAGAACAAATTGCTTTAACCCTAAGGTTAAAACAGTGAACTAAACAAAGTTGGTGATAAATAAACCTCACATGAGGAACAAACTCCAAATACATGGACAACAAATTTCTTTAACCCTAATGTTAAAACAGTGCCGCAGCCAATTTCTCCCTATACAGTGCCCCAGCCAAAAACAGTGCCCCAGCCAAGTTCTTCAAATACATGGAGAACATATTGTTTAACCCCAAGGTTAAAACAGTGACCCAGCCAATGAACGTGAGGACCTTAAACCAAACAAAATTGGTAATAAATAAACTTCGCATGAAGAACAAACTCCAAATACATGGAGAACAAATTTCATTAACCCTAAGGTTAAAACAACGCACCAGCCAATGAAGCTGAGGATCTTAAATCAAACAAAGTTTGTAATAAATAAACCTCACATGAGGAACAAACTCCAAATACATGGAGAACAAATTTCTTTAACCCTAATGTTAAAACAGTGCCCCAGCCAATTTCTCCAAATACAGTGCCCCAGCCAAGTTCTTCAAATACATGGAGAACAAATTTCATTAACCCTAAGGTTAAAACAGTGCCCTAGCCAATGAAGCTGAGGACTTTAAACCAAGCTAGTTTGTAATAAATAAACCTCACATGAGGAACAAACTCCAAATACATGGAGAACAAATTGCTTTAATCCTCAGGTTAAAACAGTGCCCCAGCTAATTTCTCCAAATACAGTGCCCCAGCTAATTTCTCCAAATACAATGCTCCAGCCAAAAACAGTGCCCCAGCCAAGTTCTCCAAATACATGGAGCACAAATTGCTTTAACACTCCAAATACATGGACAACAAATTTCTTTAACCCTAATATTAAAACAGTGCTCCAGCCAATTTCACCAAATACAGTGCCCCAGCCAAAAACAGTGCCCCAGACAAGTTCTCCAAATACATGGAGAACAAATTGCTTTAAAACTCCGCATACATCGAGAACAAATTTCTTAACCCCAAGGTTAAAACAGTGCCCCAGCTAATTTCTCTAAATACAGTGCCCCAGCTAATTTCTCCAAATACAGTGCCATAGCTAATTTCTCCAAATACAGTGCTCCAGCGAAAAACAGTGTCCCAGCCGAGTTCTCCAAATACATGGAGAACAAATTGCTTTAACACTCCAAATACATGGACAACAAATTTCTTTAACCCTAATATTAAAACGATGCCCCAGCCAATTTCACCAAATACAGTGCCCCAGCCAAAAACAGTGCCCCAGCCAAGTTCTCCAAATACATGGAGAACAAATTGCTTTAAAACTCCGCATACATGGAGAACAAATTGCTTTAACCCTAAGGTTAAAACAGTGAACTAAACAAAGTTGGTGATAAATAAACCTCACATGAGGAACAAACTCCAAATACATGGACAACAAATTTCTTTAACCCTAATGTTAAAACAGTGCCGCAGCCAATTTCTCCCTATACAGTGCCCCAGCCAAAAACAGTGCCCCAGCCAAGTTCTTCAAATACATGGAGAACATATTGTTTAACCCCAAGGTTAAAACAGTGACCCAGCCAATGAACGTGAGGACCTTAAACCAAACAAAATTGGTAATAAATAAACTTCGCATGAAGAACAAACTCCAAATACATGGAGAACAAATTTCATTAACCCTAAGGTTAAAACAACGCACCAGCCAATGAAGCTGAGGATCTTAAATCAAACAAAGTTTGTAATAAATAAACCTCACATGAGGAACAAACTCCAAATACATGGAGAACAAATTTCTTTAACCCTAATGTTAAAACAGTGCCCCAGCCAATTTCTCCAAATACAGTGCCCCAGCCAAGTTCTTCAAATACATGGAGAACAAATTTCATTAACCCTAAGGTTAAAACAGTGCCCTAGCCAATGAAGCTGAGGACTTTAAACCAAGCTAGTTTGTAATAAATAAACCTCACATGAGGAACAAACTCCAAATACATGGAGAACAAATTGCTTTAATCCTCAGGTTAAAACAGTGCCCCAGCTAATTTCTCCAAATACAGTGCCCCAGCTAATTTCTCCAAATACAGTGCTCCAGCCAAAAACAGTGCCCCAGCCAAGTTCTCCAAATACATGGAGCACAAATTGCTTTAACACTCCAAATACATGGACAACAAATTTCTTTAACCCTAATATTAAAACAGTGCTCCAGCCAATTTCACCAAATACAGTGCCCCAGCCAAAAACAGTGCCCCAGACAAGTTCTCCAAATACATGGAGAACAAATTGCTTTAAAACTCCGCATACATGGAGAACAAATTGCTTTAACCCTCAGCTTAAAACAGTGCCCAAGCGAATTTCTCCAAATACGGTGCCCCAGCTAATTTCTCCAAATACAGTGCTCCAGCCAAAAACAGTGTCCCAGCCAAGTTCTCCAAATACATGGAGCACAAATTGCTTTAACACTCCAAATACATGGACAACAAATTTCTTTAACCCTAATATTAAAACAGTGCTCCAGCCAATTTCACCAAATACAGTGCCCCAGCCAAAAACAGTGCCCCAGACAAGTTCTCCAAATACATGGAGAACAAATTGCTTTAAAACTCCGCATACATGGAGAACAAATTGCTTTAACCCTAAGGTTAAAACAGTGCCCAAGCTAATTTCTCCAAATACGGTGCCCCAGCTAATTTCTCCAAATACAGTGCTCCAGCCAAAAACAGTGCCCCAGCCAAGTTCTCCAAATACATGGAGAACAAATTGCTTTAAGCCTAAGGTTAAAACAGTGCCCCAGCCAATGAAGGTGAGGACCTTAAACTAAACAAAGTTGGTGATAAATAAACCTCACATGAGGAACAAACTCCAAATACACTGGGAACAAATTGCTTTAACCCTAAGGTTAAAAAAGTGTGCCAGCCAATGAAGCTGAGGACCTAAAACAAAACAAAATTGCGTTAAAACAAAGCTGTTTAACCTCGCATGAGTAGAAAACTCCAAATACATGGAGAACAAATTGCTTTAACCCTAAGGTTAAAACAGTGACCCAGCTAATTTCTCCAAATACAGTGCTCCACCAAAAACAGTGCCCGAGCCAAAAAACAGTGGCCGAGCCAAAAACAGTGCCCCAGCTAATTTCTCCAAATACAGTGCTCCAGCCAAAAACAGTGCCCCAGCAAAGTTCTCCAAATACATGGAGAACAAATTGCTTTAACCATAAGGTTAAAAAATGCCCCAGCAAATGAATTGGAGGAACCTAAACCAAATAAATAAACCTCGCATGAGGAACAAACTCCAAATTCTTGTACATGGAGAACAATTGCTTATCCCCAAGGTTGAAACAGTGCCCCTGCCAATGAAGCTGAGGACCTTAAACTAAACAAAGTTGGTAATAAATAAACCTCGCATGAGGAACAAACCCCAAATACATGTACATGGAGAACAACTGCTTTAACCATAAGGTTAAAACAGTGCCCCAGCTAATTTCTGCAAATGCAGTACCCCAGCTAATTCTCCAAATACAGTGCTCCAGCCAAAAACAGTGTCCCAGCAAAGTTCTCCAAATACATGGAGAACAAATTGCTTTAACACTCCAAATACATGGAGAACAAATTTCTTTAACCCTAATGTTAAAACAGTGCTCCAGCCAATTTCACCAAATACAGTGCCCCAGCCAAAAATAGTGCCCCAGACAATTTCTCCAAATACACGGAGAACAAATTGCTTTAAAACTCCGCATACATGAAGAACAAATTGCTTTAACCCTAAGGTTAAAACAGTGCCCAAGCTAATTTCTCCAAATATGGTGCACCAGCTAATTTCTCCAAATACAGCGCTCCAGCCAAAAACAGTGCCCCAGCCAAGTTCTCCAAATACATGGAGAACAAATTGCTTTGAGCCTAAGGTTAAAACAGTGCCCCAGCCAATGAAGGCAGGATCTTAAATCAAACAAAGTTGGTGAAAAATAAACGTCACACGAGGAACAAACTCCAAATACATGGAGAACAAATTGCTTTAACCCTAAGGTTAAAACAGTGCCCAAGCCAATGAAGCTGTTAAAGTAAAACAAAGTTGGTGATAAATAAACCTCACACGAGGAACAAACTCCATAAAACATGGAGAACACATTTCTTTAAACTTAATGTTAAAACAGTGCCTCAGCCAATTTTACTAAATACTGTGCCCCAGCCAAAAACAGTGCCCCAACCAAGTTCTCCAAATACATGGAGAACATATTGCTTAACCCTAAGGTTGAAACAGTACCCCAGCTAATTTCCCCAAATACAGTGCCCCAGCTAATTTCTCTAAATACAGTGCCCCAGTTAATTTCTCTAAATATAGTGCTCCAGCTAATTTCTCTAAATACAGTGCCCCAGCCAAAAACAGTGCCCCAGCCAAGTTCTCTAAATACATGGAGAACAAATTGTTTAACCACAAGATTAAAACAGTGCCCCAGCCAATGAAGATGAGGACCTTAAACGAAACAAAATTGGTAACAAATAAACTTCGCATGAGGAACAAACTCCAAATACATGTACATGGAGAACAATTGCTTATCCCCAAGGTTAAAACAGTGCCCCAGCCAATGAAGATGAGGACCTTAAAGAAACAAAATTGGTAACAAATAAACTTCGCATGAGGAACAAACTCCAAATACATGTACATGGAGAATAATTGCTTATCCCCAAGGTTAAAACAGTGCCCCAGCCAATGAAGATGAGGACCTTAAACCAAAAAAAGTTGGTAATAAATAAACTTCAGATGAGGAACAAACTCCAAATACATGGAGAACAAATTGCTTTAACCCTAAGGTTAAAACAGTGCCCCTGCTAATTTCTCCAAATACAGTGCCCCAGGTAATTTCTCCAAATACATGGAGAACAAATTGTTTAACCCCAAGGTTAAAACAGTGCCCCAGCCAATGAATGTGAGGACCTTAAACCAAACAAAGTTGGTGATAAATAAACTTCGCATGAGGAACAAATTCCAAATACATGTAGAACAATTGCTTAACCCAAAGATTAAAACAGTACCCCAGCCAATGAAGCTGAGGACCTTAAACCAAACAAAGTTGTGTTAAAACAAAGCTGTTTTAACCTCACATGAGGAAGAAACTCCAAATACATGGAGAACAAATTGCTTTAACCATAAGTTTAAAACAGTGCACCAAAAACAGTGCCCGAGCCAAAAAACAGTGCCCGAGCCAAAAACAGTGCCCCAGCTAATTTCTCCAAATACAGTGCTCCAGCCAAAAACAGTGCCCCAGGCAAGTTCTCCAAATACATGGAGAACAAATTGCTTTAACCCTAAGGTTAAAAAATGCCCCAGCAAATGAATTGCAGGAACCTAAACCAAACAAAGTTGGTAATGAATAAACTTATTTGGAACAAACTCCAAATACATGGAGAACAAATTGCTTTAACCCTAATGTTAAAAAAGTGCCCTAGCCAATTTCACCAAATACAGTGCTCCAGCCAAAAACAGTGTCCCAACCAAATTCTCAAAATACATGGAGAACAAATTTCTTAACCGCATGGTTAAAACAGTGCCCCAGCCAATGAAGGTGAGGTCCTTAAACCAAACAAAGTTGGTGATAAATAAACTTCGCATGAGGAACAAATTCCAAATACATGCAGAACAATTGCCTAAACTAAAGATTAAAACAGTACCCCAGCCAATGTAGCTGAGGAACTTAAACCAAACAAAGTTGGGTTAAAACAAAGCTGTTTTAACCTCACACGAGGAACAAACTCGAAATACATAGAAAACAAATTGGATTAACCATAAGGTTAAAACAGTGCACCAGCCAATGAATCTGAGGACCTTAAACCAAACAAATTTGTGTTAAAACAAAGCTGTTTTAACCTCACATGAGGAGCAAACTCCAAATACATGGGGAACAAATTGCTTTAACGATAAGTTTAAAACAGTGCACCAAAAACAGTGCCCGAGCCAAAAAACAGTGCCCGAGCCAAAAACAGTGCCCCAGCTAATTTCTCCAAATACAGTGCTCCAGCCAAAAACCGTGCCCCAGCCAAGTTCTCCAAATACATGGAGAACAAATTGCTTTAACCCTAAGGTTAAAAAATGCCCCAGCAAATGAATTGGAGGAACCTAAACCAAACAAAGTTGGTAATGAATAAACTTATTTGGAACAAACTCCAAATACATGGAGAACAAATTGCTTTAACCCTAATGTTAAAAAAGTGCCCCAGCCAATTTCACCAAATACAGTGCTCCAGCCAAAAACAGTGTCGCAGTCAAGTTCTCAAAATACATGGAGAACAAATTTCTTAACCCAAGGTTAAAACAGTGCCCCAGCCAATGAAGGTGAGGACCTTAATCCAAACAAAGTTGGTGATAAATAAACTTCGCATGAGGAACAAATTCCAAATACATGCAGAACAATTGCTTAACCCAAAGATTAAAACACTACCCCAGCCAATGTAGCTGAGGACCTTAAACCAAACAAAGTTGTGTTAAAACAAAGCTATTTTAGCCTCACATGAGGAACAAACTCGAAATACATAGAGAACAAATTGGTTTAACCATAAGGTTAAAACAGTGCACCAGTCAATGAAGCTGAGGACCTTAAACCAAACAAAGTTGTGCTAAAACAAAGCTGTTTTAACCTCACATGAGGAACAAACTCCAAATACATGGAGAACAAATTGCTTTAACCATAAGTTTAAAACAGTGCACCAAAAACAGTGCACCAAAAACAGTGCCCGAGCCAAAAAACAGTGCCCGAGCGAAAAACAGTGCCCCAGCTAATTTCTCCAAATACAGTGCTCCAGCCAAAAACAGTGCCCCAGTCAAGTTCTCCAAATACATGGAGAACAAATTGCTTTAACCCTAAGGTTAAAAATGCCCCAGAAAATGAATTGGAGGAACGTAAACCAAACAAAGTTGGTAATGAATAAACTTATTTGGAACAAACTCCAAATACATGGAGAACAAATTGCTTTAACCCTAATGTTAAAAAAGTGCCCTAGCCAATTTCACCAAATACAGTGCTCCGGCCAAAAACAGTGTCCCAGCCAAGTTCTCAAAATACATGGAGAACAAACTTCTTAACCCCAAGGTTAAAACAGTGCCCCAGCCAATGAAGTTGAGGACCTTAAACCAAACAAAGTTGGTGATAAATAAACTTCGCATGATGAACAAATTCCAAATACATGCAGAACAATTGCTTAACCCAAAGATTAAAACAGTACCCCAGCCAATGTAGCTGAGGACCTTAAACCAAACTAAGTTGTGTTAAAACAAAGCTGTTTTAACCTCACATGAGGAACAATTTCCAAACACGTGGAGAACAATTGTTTAACCCTAAGGCTAAAACAGTGCCCCAGCCAATGAAGCTGAGGACCTTAAACCAAACAAAGTTGTGTTGAAACAAAACTGTTTTAACCTCATATAAAGAGCAAACTCCAAATACATGGTGAACAAATTGCTTTAACCATAACGTTAAAACAGTGCCCAGCCAATGAAGCTGAGGAACTTAAACTAAACAAATTTGGTAATAAATAAACCACACATGAGGAACAAACTCCAAATACATGGAGAACAAATAGCTTTAACCCAAAGGTTAAAACAGTGCGCCAGCCAAAGACACTGAGAAACTTAAACTAAACAAATTTGGTAATAAATAAACCACACATGAGGAACAAACTCCAAATACATGGAGAACAAATAGCTTTAACCCAAAGGTTAAAACAGTGCCCCAGCCAATGAAGCTGAGGACCTTAAACCAATCAAAGTTGTGTTAAAACCAAGATGTTTTAACCTCACACGAGGAAAAACTCGAAATACATAGAGAACAAATTTGGATTAACCATAAGGTTAAAACAGTGCACCAGCCAACGAAGCTGAGGACCTTAAACCAAACAAAGTTGTGTTAAAACAAATCTGTTTAACCTCATATGAGGAGCAAACTCCAAATACATGGGAAACAAATTGCTTTAACCCTAAGGTTAAAACTGTGCCCCAGATAATTTCTCCAAATACAGTGCCCCAGCTAATTTCTCCAAATACAGTGCTCCAGACAAAAACAGTGCCCCAGACAAGTTCTACAAATACATGGAGAAGAAATTGCTTTAACACTTAAGGTTAAAACAGTGCCCTAGCCAATGAAGCTGAGGACCTTAAACCAAACAAAGTTGTGTTAAAACAAAGCTGTTTAACCTCGCATGAGGAGAAAACTCCAAATACATGGAGAACAAATTGCTTTAACCCTAAGGTTAAAACAGTGCCCCAGCCAATGAAGGTGAGGATCTTAAACTGACAATGTTTGTAATAAATAAACCTCACATGAGGAACAAACTCCAAATACATGGAGAACAATTGCTTTAATCCTAAGGTTAAAACGGTGCCCCAGCTAATTTCTCCAAATACAGTGCCCCAGCTAATTTCTCCAAATACAGTGCTCCAGCCAAAAAGCGTGCCCCAGCCAAGTTCTCCAAATACATGGAGAACAAATTGCTTTAACCCTAAGGTTAAAAAATGCCCCAGCAAATGAATTGGAGGAACCTAAACCAAACAAAGTTGGTAATGAATAAACTTATTTGGAACAAACTCCAAATACATGGAGAACAAATTGCTTTAACCCTAATGTTAAAAAAGTGCCCCAGCCAATTTCACCAAATACAGTGCTCCAGCCAAAAACAGTGTCGCAGCCAAGTTCTCAAAATACATGGAGAACAAATTTCTTAACCCCAAGGTTAAAACAGTGCCCCAGCCAATGAAGGTGAGGACCTTAATCCAAACAAAGTTGGTGATAAATAAACTTCGCATGAGGAACAAATTCCAAATACATGCAGAACAATTGCTTAACCCAAAGATTAAAACAGTACCCCAGCCAATGTAGCTGAGGACCTTAAACCAAACAAAGTTGTGTTAAAACAAAGCTATTTTAGCCTCACATGAGGAACAAACTCGAAATACATAGAGAACAAATTGGTTTAACCACAAGGTTAAAACAGTGCACCAGTCAATGAAGCTGAGGACCTTAAACCAAACAAAGTTGTGCTAAAACAAAGCTGTTTTAACCTCACATGAGGAACAAACTCCAAATACATGGAGAACAAATTACTTTAACCATAAGTTTAAAACAGTGCACCAAAAACAGTGCCCGAGCCAAAAAACAGTGCCCGAGCGAAAAACAGTGCCCCAGCTAATTTCTCCAAATACAGTGCTCCAGCCAAAAACAGTGCCCCAGTCAAGTTCTCCAAATACATGGAGAACAAATTGCTTTAACCCTAAGGTTAAAAAATGCCCCAGAAAATGAATTGGAGGAACGTAAACCAAACAAAGTTGGTAATGAATAAACTTATTTCGAACAAACTCCAAATACATGGAGAACAAATTGCTTTAACCCTAATGTTAAAAAAGTGCCCTAGCCAATTTCACCAAATACAGTGCTCCGGCCAAAAACAGTGTCCCAGCCAAGTTCTCAAAATACATGGAGAACAAACTTCTTAACCCCAAGGTTAAAACAGTGCCCCAGCCAATGAAGTTGAGGACCTTAAACCAAACAAAGTTGGTGATAAATAAACTTCGCATGATGAACAAATTCCAAATACATGCAGAACAATTGCTTAACCCAAAGATTAAAACAGTACCCCAGCCAATGTAGCTGAGGACCTTAAACCAAACTAAGTTGTGTTAAAACAAAGCTGTTTTAACCTCACATGAGGAACAATTTCCAAACACGTGGAGAACAATTGTTTAACCCTAAGGCTAAAACAGTGCCCCAGCCAATGAAGCTGAGGACCTTAAACCAAACAAAGTTGTGTTAAAACAAAACTGTTTTAACCTCATATAAAGAGCAAACTCCAAATACATGGTGAACAAATTGCTTTAACCATAACGTTAAAACAGTGCCCAGCCAATGAAGCTGAGGAACTTAAACTAAACAAATTTGGTAATAAATAAACCACACATGAGGAACAAACTCCAAATACATGGAGAACAAATAGCTTTAACCCAAAGGTTAAAACAGTGCGCCAGCCAAAGACACTGAGAAACTTAAACTAAACAAATTTGGTAATAAATAAACCACACATGAGGAACAAACTCCAAATACATGGAGAACAAATAGCTTTAACCCAAAGGTTAAAACAGTGCCCCAGCCAATGAAGCTGAGGACCTTAAACCAATCAAAGTTGTGTTAAAACCAAGATGTTTTAACCTCACACGAGGAAAAACTCGAAATACATAGAGAACAAATTGGATTAACCATAAGGTTAAAACAGTGCACCAGCCAACGAAGCTGAGGACCTTAAACCAAACAAAGTTGTGTTAAAACAAATCTGTTTAACCTCATATGAGGAGCAAACTCCAAATACATGGGAAACAAATTGCTTTAACCCTAAGGTTAAAACTGTGCCCCAGATAATTTCTCCAAATACAGTGCCCCAGCTAATTTCTCCAAATACAGTGCTCCAGACAAAAACAGTGCCCCAGACAAGTTCTACAAATACATGGAGAAGAAATTGCTTTAACACTTAAGGTTAAAACAGTGCCCTAGCCAATGAAGCTGAGGACCTTAAACCAAACAAAGTTGTGTTAAAACAAAGCTGTTTAACCTCGCATGAGGAGAAAACTCCAAATACATGGAGAACAAATTGCTTTAACCCTAAGGTTAAAACAGTGCCCCAGCCAATGAAGGTGAGGATCTTAAACTGACAATGTTTGTAATAAATAAACCTCACATGAGGAACAAACTCCAAATACATGGAGAACAATTGCTTTAATCCTAAGGTTAAAACGGTGCCCCAGCTAATTTCTCCAAATACAGTGCCCCAGCTAATTTCTCCAAATACAGTGCTCCAGACAAAAACAGTGCCCCAGCCAAGTTCTCCAAATACATGAAGAAGAAATTGCTTTAACACTTAAGGTTAAAACAGTGCCCTAGTCAATGAAGCTGAGGACCTTAAACCAAACAAAGTTGTATAAAAACAAGATGTTTAACCTCGCATGAGGAGAAAACTCCAAATACATGGAGAACAAATTGCTTTAACCCTAAGATTAAAACAGTGCCCCAGCCAATGAAGGTGAGGATCTTAAACTGACAATGTTTGTAATAAATAAACCTCACATGAGGAACAAACTCCAAATACATGGAGAACAATTGCTTTAATCCTAAGGTTAAAACGGTGCCCCAGCTAATTTCCCAAATACAGTGCCCCAGCTAATTTCTCCAAATACAGTGCTCCATACAAAAACAGTGCCCCAGCCAAGTTCTCCAAATACATGAAGAAGAAATTGCTTTAACACTTAAGGTTAAAATAGTGCCCTAGCCAATGAAGCTGAGGACTTTAAACCAAACAATGTTTGTAATAAATAAACCTCACATGAGGAACAAACTCCAAATACATGGATAACAAATTGCTTTAATCCTAAGGTTAAAACAGTGCCCCAGCTAATTCCTCCAAATACAGTGCCCCAGCTGATTTCTCCAAATATAGTGCTCCAGCCAAAAACAGTGCGCCAGCCAAGTTCTCCAAATACATGGAGAAGAAATTGCTTTAACCCTAAGGTTGTAACGGTGCCCCAGCTAATTTCTCCAAATACAGTGCTCCAGCCAAAAACAGTGTCCCAGCCAAGTTCTCCAAATACATGGAGCACAAATTACTTTAACACTCCAAATACATGGACAACACATTTCTTTAACCCTAATATTAAAACAGTGCTCCAGCCAATTTCACCAAATACAGTGCCCCAGCCAAAAACAGTGCCCCAGACAAGTTCTCCAAATACATGGAGAACAAATTGCTTTAAAAGTCCGCATACATGAAGAACAAATTGCTTTAACCCTAAGGTTAAAACAGTGCCCAAGCTAATTTCTCCAAATACGGTGCCACAGCTAATTTCTCCAAATAAAGTGCTCCAGCCAAAAACAGTGCCCCAGCCAAGTTCTCCAGATACATGGAGAACAAATTGCTTTAAGCGTAAGGTTAAAACAGTGCCCCAGCCAATGAAGCTGAGGACCTTAAACCAAACTAAGTTGTGTAAAAACAAAGCTGTTTAACCTCGCACGAGGAGAAAACTCCAAATACATGGAGAACAAATTGCTTTAACCCTAAGGTTAAAACAGTGCCCCAGACAATGAAGGTGAGGATCTTAAACTGACAATGTTTGTAATAAATAAACCTCACATGAGGAACAAACTCCAAATACATGGAGAACAATTGCTTTAATCCTAAGGTTAAAACGGTGCCCCAGCTAATTTCTCCAAATACAGTGCCCCAGCTAATTTCTCCAAATACAGTGCTCCAGACAAAAACAGTGCCCCAGCCAAGTTCTCCAAATACATGAAGAAGAAATTGCTTTAACACTTAAGGTTAAAACAGTGCCCTAGCCAATGAAGCTGAGGACTTTAAACCAAACAATGTTGGTAATAAATAAACCTCACATGAGGAACAAACTCCAAATACATGGATAACAAATTGCTTTAATCCTAAGGTTAAAACAGTGCCCTAGCTAATTCCTCCAAATACAGTGCCCCAGCTAATTCCTCCAAATACAGTGCCCCAGCTAATTCCTCCAAATACAGTGCCCCAGCCAAAAACAGTGCGCCAGCCAAGTTCTCCAAATACATGGAGAAGAAATTGCTTTAACCCTAAGGTTGTAACGGTGCCCCAGCTAATTTCTCCAAATACAGTGCTCCAGCCAAAAACAGTGTCCCAGCCAAGTTCTCCAAATACATGAAGAAGAAATTGCTTTAACACATAAGGTTAAAACAGTGCCCTAGCCAATGAAGCTGAGGACCTTAAACCAAACAAAGTTGTGTAAAAACAAAGCTGTTTAACCTCGCACGAGGAGAAAACTCCAAATACATGGAGAACAAATTGCTTTAACCCTAAGGTTAAAACAGTGCCCCAGACAATGAAGGTGAGGATCTTAAACTGACAATGTTTGTAATAAATAAACCTCACATGAGGAACAAACTCCAAATACATGGAGAACAATTGCTTTAATCCTAAGGTTAAAACGGTGCCCCAGCTAATTTCTCCAAATACAGTGCCCCAGCTAATTTCTCCAAATACAGTGCTCCAGACAAAAACAGTGCCCCAGCCAAGTTCTCCAAATACATGAAGAAGAAATTGCTTTAACACTTAAGGTTAAAACAGTGCCCTAGCCAATGAAGCTGAGGACTTTAAACCAAACAATGTTGGTAATAAATAAACCTCACATGAGGAACAAACTCCAAATACATGGATAACAAATTGCTTTAATCCTAAGGTTAAAACAGTGCCCCAGCTAATTCCTCCAAATACAGTGCCCCAGCTAATTCCTCCAAATACAGTGCCCCAGCCAAAAACAGTGCGCCAGCCAATGAAGCTGAGGACCTTAAACCAAACAAAGTTGTGTTAAAACAAAGCTGTTTAACCTCGCATGAGGAGAAAACTCCAAATACATGGAGAACAAATTGCTTTAACCCTAAGGTTAAAACAGTGCCCCAGCCAATGAAGGTGAGGATCTTAAACTGACAATGTTTGTAATAAATAAACCTCACATGAGGAACAAACTCCAAATACATGGAGAACAATTGCTTTAATCCTAAGGTTAAAACGGTGCCCCAGCTAATTTCTCCAAATACAGTGCCCCAGCTAATTTCTCCAAATACAGTGCTCCAGCCAAAAAGCGTGCCCCAGCCAAGTTCTCCAAATACATGGAAAAAATGCCCCAGCAAATGAATTGGAGGAACCTAAACCAAACAAAGTTGGTAATGAATAAACTTATTTGGAACAAACTCCAAATACATGGAGAACAAATTGCTTTAACCCTAATGTTAAAAAAGTGCCCCAGCCAATTTCACCAAATACAGTGCTCCAGCCAAAAACAGTGTCGCAGCCAAGTTCTCAAAATACATGGAGAACAAATTTCTTAACCCCAAGGTTAAAACAGTGCCCCAGCCAATGAAGGTGAGGACCTTAATCCAAACAAAGTTGGTGATAAATAAACTTCGCATGAGGAACAAATTCCAAATACATGCAGAACAATTGCTTAACCCAAAGATTAAAACAGTACCCCAGCCAATGTAGCTGAGGACCTTAAACCAAACAAAGTTGTGTTAAAACAAAGCTATTTTAGCCTCACATGAGGAACAAACTCGAAATACATAGAGAACAAATTGGTTTAACCACAAGGTTAAAACAGTGCACCAGTCAATGAAGCTGAGGACCTTAAACCAAACAAAGTTGTGCTAAAACAAAGCTGTTTTAACCTCACATGAGGAACAAACTCCAAATACATGGAGAACAAATTACTTTAACCATAAGTTTAAAACAGTGCACCAAAAACAGTGCACCAAAAACAGTGCCCGAGCCAAAAAACATTGCCCGAGCGAAAAACAGTGCCCCAGCTAATTTCTCCAAATACAGTGCTCCAGCCAAAAACAGTGCCCCAGTCAAGTTCTCCAAATACATGGAGAACAAATTGCTTTAACCCTAAGGTTAAAAAATGCCCCAGAAAATGAATTGGAGGAACGTAAACCAAACAAAGTTGGTAATGAATAAACTTATTTCGAACAAACTCCAAATACATGGAGAACAAATTGCTTTAACCCTAATGTTAAAAAAGTGCCCTAGCCAATTTCACCAAATACAGTGCTCCGGCCAAAAACAGTGTCCCAGCCAAGTTCTCAAAATACATGGAGAACAAACTTCTTAACCCCAAGGTTAAAACAGTGCCCCAGCCAATGAAGTTGAGGACCTTAAACCAAACAAAGTTGGTGATAAATAAACTTCGCATGATGAACAAATTCCAAATACATGCAGAACAATTGCTTAACCCAAAGATTAAAACAGTACCCCAGCCAATGTAGCTGAGGACCTTAAACCAAACTAAGTTGTGTTAAAACAAAGCTGTTTTAACCTCACATGAGGAACAATTTCCAAACACGTGGAGAACAATTGTTTAACCCTAAGGCTAAAACAGTGCCCCAGCCAATGAAGCTGAGGACCTTAAACCAAACAAAGTTGTGTTAAAACAAAACTGTTTTAACCTCATATAAAGAGCAAACTCCAAATACATGGTGAACAAATTGCTTTAACCATAACGTTAAAACAGTGCCCAGCCAATGAAGCTGAGGAACTTAAACTAAACAAATTTGGTAATAAATAAACCACACATGAGGAACAAACTCCAAATACATGGAGAACAAATAGCTTTAACCCAAAGGTTAAAACAGTGCGCCAGCCAAAGACACTGAGAAACTTAAACTAAACAAATTTGGTAATAAATAAACCACACATGAGGAACAAACTCCAAATACATGGAGAACAAATAGCTTTAACCCAAAGGTTAAAACAGTGCCCCAGCCAATGAAGCTGAGGACCTTAAACCAATCAAAGTTGTGTTAAAACCAAGATGTTTTAACCTCACACGAGGAAAAACTCGAAATACATAGAGAACAAATTGGATTAACCATAAGGTTAAAACAGTGCACCAGCCAACGAAACTGAGGACCTTAAACCAAACAAAGTTGTGTTAAAACAAATCTGTTTAACCTCATATGAGGAGCAAACTCCAAATACATGGGAAACAAATTGCTTTAACCCTAAGGTTAAAACTGTGCCCCAGATAATTTCTCCAAATACAGTGCCCCAGCTAATTTCTCCAAATACAGTGCTCCAGACAAAAACAGTGCCCCAGACAAGTTCTACAAATACATGGAGAAGAAATTGCTTTAACACTTAAGGTTAAAACAGTGCCCTAGCCAATGAAGCTGAGGACCTTAAACCAAACAAAGTTGTGTTAAAACAAAGCTGTTTAACCTCGCATGAGGAGAAAACTCCAAATACATGGAGAACAAATTGCTTTAACCCTAAGGTTAAAACAGTGCCCCAGCCAATGAAGGTGAGGATCTTAAACTGACAATGTTTGTAATAAATAAACCTCACATGAGGAACAAACTCCAAATACATGGAGAACAATTGCTTTAATCCTAAGGTTAAAACGGTGCCCCAGCTAATTTCTCCAAATACAGTGCCCCAGCTAATTTCTCCAAATACAGTGCTCCAGACAAAAACAGTGCCCCAGCCAAGTTCTCCAAATACATGAAGAAGAAATTGCTTTAACACTTAAGGTTAAAACAGTGCCCTAGTCAATGAAGCTGAGGACCTTAAACCAAACAAAGTTGTATAAAAACAAGATGTTTAACCTCGCATGAGGAGAAAACTCCAAATACATGGAGAACAAATTGCTTTAACCCTAAGATTAAAACAGTGCCCCAGCCAATGAAGGTGAGGATCTTAAACTGACAATGTTTGTAATAAATAAACCTCACATGAGGAACAAACTCCAAATACATGGAGAACAATTGCTTTAATCCTAAGGTTAAAACGGTGCCCCAGCTAATTTCTCCAAATACAGTGCCCCAGCTAATTTCTCCAAATACAGTGCTCCATACAAAAACAGTGCCCCAGCCAAGTTCTCCAAATACATGAAGAAGAAATTGCTTTAACACTTAAGGTTAAAATAGTGCCCTAGCCAATGAAGCTGAGGACTTTAAACCAAACAATGTTTGTAATAAATAAACCTCACATGAGGAACAAACTCCAAATACATGGATAACAAATTGCTTTAATCCTAAGGTTAAAACAGTGCCCCAGCTAATTCCTCCAAATACAGTGCCCCAGCTGATTTCTCCAAATATAGTGCTCCAGCCAAAAACAGTGCGCCAGCCAAGTTCTCCAAATACATGGAGAAGAAATTGCTTTAACCCTAAGGTTGTAACGGTGCCCCAGCTAATTTCTCCAAATACAGTGCTCCAGCCAAAAACAGTGTCCCAGCCAAGTTCTCCAAATACATGGAGCACAAATTGCTTTAACACTCCAAATACATGGACAACACATTTCTTTAACCCTAATATTAAAACAGTGCTCCAGCCAATTTCACCAAATACAGTGCCCCAGCCAAAAACAGTGCCCCAGACAAGTTCTCCAAATACATGGAGAACAAATTGCTTTAAAAGTCCGCATACATGAAGAACAAATTGCTTTAACCCTAAGGTTAAAACAGTGCCCAAGCTAATTTCTCCAAATACGGTGCCACAGCTAATTTCTCCAAATAAAGTGCTCCAGCCAAAAACAGTGCCCCAGCCAAGTTCTCCAGATACATGGAGAACAAATTGCTTTAAGCGTAAGGTTAAAACAGTGCCCCAGCCAATGAAGCTGAGGACCTTAAACCAAACTAAGTTGTGTAAAAACAAAGCTGTTTAACCTCGCACGAGGAGAAAACTCCAAATACATGGAGAACAAATTGCTTTAACCCTAAGGTTAAAACAGTGCCCCAGACAATGAAGGTGAGGATCTTAAACTGACAATGTTTGTAATAAATAAACCTCACATGAGGAACAAACTCCAAATACATGGAGAACAATTGCTTTAATCCTAAGGTTAAAACGGTGCCCCAGCTAATTTCTCCAAATACAGTGCCCCAGCTAATTTCTCCAAATACAGTGCTCCAGACAAAAACAGTGCCCCAGCCAAGTTCTCCAAATACATGAAGAAGAAATTGCTTTAACACTTAAGGTTAAAACAGTGCCCTAGCCAATGAAGCTGAGGACTTTAAACCAAACAATGTTGGTAATAAATAAACCTCACATGAGGAACAAACTCCAAATACATGGATAACAAATTGCTTTAATCCTAAGGTTAAAACAGTGCCCCAGCTAATTCCTCCAAATACAGTGCCCCAGCTAATTCCTCCAAATACAGTGCCCCAGCTAATTCCTCCAAATACAGTGCCCCAGCCAAAAACAGTGCGCCAGCCAAGTTCTCCAAATACATGGAGAAGAAATTGCTTTAACCCTAAGGTTGTAACGGTGCCCCAGCTAATTTCTCCAAATACAGTGCTCCAGCCAAAAACAGTGTCCCAGACAAGTTCTCCAAATACATGAAGAAGATATTGCTTTAACACATAAGGTTAAAACAGTGCCCTAGCCAATGAAGCTGAGGACCTTAAACCAAACAAAGTTGTGTAAAAACAAAGCTGTTTAACCTCGCACGAGGAGAAAACTCCAAATACATGGAGAACAAATTGCTTTAACCCTAAGGTTAAAACAGTGCCCCAGACAATGAAGGTGAGGATCTTAAACTGACAATGTTTGTAATAAATAAACCTCACATGAGGAACAAACTCCAAATACATGGAGAACAATTGCTTTAATCCTAAGGTTAAAACGGTGCCCCAGCTAATTTCTCCAAATACAGTGCCCCAGCTAATTTCTCCAAATACAGTGCTCCAGACAAAAACAGTGCCCCAGCCAAGTTCTCCAAATACATGAAGAAGAAATTGCTTTAACACTTAAGGTTAAAACAGTGCCCTAGCCAATGAAGCTGAGGACTTTAAACCAAACAATGTTGGTAATAAATAAACCTCACATGAGGAACAAACTCCAAATACATGGATAACAAATTGCTTTAATCCTAAGGTTAAAACAGTGCCCCAGCTAATTCCTCCAAATACAGTGCCCCAGCTAATTCCTCCAAATACAGTGCCCCAGCCAAAAACAGTGCGCCAGCCAAGTTCTCCAAATACATGGAGAAGAAATTGCTTTAACCCTAAGGTTGTAACGGTGCCCCAGCTAATTTCTCCAAATACAGTGCTCCAGCCAAAAACAGTGTCCCAGCCAAGTTCTCCAAATACATGAAGAAGAAATTGCTTTAACACATAAGGTTAAAACAGTGCCCTAGCCAATGAAGCTGAGGACCTTAAACCAAACAAAGTTGTGTAAAAACAAAGCTGTTTAACCTCGCACGAGGAGAAAACTCCAAATACATGGAGAACAAATTGCTTTAACCCTAAGGTTAAAACAGTGCCCCAGACAATGAAGGTGAGGATCTTAAACTGACAATGTTTGTAATAAATAAACCTCACATGAGGAACAAACTCCAAATACATGGAGAACAATTGCTTTAATCCTAAGGTTAAAACGGTGCCCCAGCTAATTTCTCCAAATACAGTGCCCCAGCTAATTTCTCCAAATACAGTGCTCCAGACAAAAACAGTGCCCCAGCCAAGTTCTCCAAATACATGAAGAAGAAATTGCTTTAACACTTAAGGTTAAAACAGTGCCCTAGCCAATGAAGCTGAGGACTTTAAACCAAACAATGTTGGTAATAAATAAACCTCACATGAGGAACAAACTCCAAATACATGGATAACAAATTGCTTTAATCCTAAGGTTAAAACAGTGCCCCATCTAATTTCTGCAAATACAGTGCCCCAGCTAATTCCTCCAAATACAGTGCCCCAGCTAATTTCTCCAAATACAGTGCCCCAGCCAAAAACAGTGCGCCAGCCAAGTTCTCCAAATACATGGAGAAGAAATTGCTTTAACCCTAAGGTTGTAACGGTGCCCCAGCTAATTTCTCCAAATACAGTGCTCCAGCCAAAAACAGTGCCCCAGCCAAGTTCTCCAAATACATGGAGAACAAATTGCTTTAACACATAAGGTTAAAACAGTGCCCCAGCCAATGAAGGTGAGGACCTTAAACTAAACAAAGTTGTGTAAAAACAAAGCTGTTTAACCTCGCATGAGGAGCAAACTCCAAATACACTGGAGAACAAATTGCTTTAACCCTAAGGTTAAAACAGTGCCCCAGCCAATGAAGGTGAGGATCTTAAACTGACAAAGTTTGTAATAAATAAACCTCACATGAGGAACAAACTCCAAATACATGGAGAACAAATTGCTTTAATCCTAAGGTTAAAACAGTGCCGCAGCTAATTTCTCCAAATACAGTGCCCCAGCTAATTTCTCCAAATACAGTGCTCCAGACAAAAACAGTGCCCCAGCCAAGTTCTCCAAATACATGAAGAACAAATTGCTTTAACACTTAAGGTTAAAACAGTGCCCTAGCCAATGAAGCTGAGGACTTTAAACCAAACAATGTTTGTAATAAATAAACCTCACATGAGGAACAAACTCCAAATACATGGATAACAAATTGCTTTAATCCTAAGGTTAAAACAGTGCCCCAGCTAATTCCTCCAAATACAGTGCCCCAGCTAATTCCTCCAAATACAGTGCCCCAGCCAAAAACAGTGCGCCAGCCAAGTTCTCCAAATACATGGAGAAGAAATTGCTTTAACCCTAAGGTTGTAACGGTGCCCCAGCTAATTTCTCCAAATACAGTGCTCCAGCCAAAAACAGTGTCCCAGCCAAGTTCTCCAAATACATGGAGCACAAATTGCTTTAACACTCCAAATACATGGACAACAAATTTCTTTAACCCTAATATTAAAACAGTGCTCCAGCCAATTTCACCAAATACAGTGCCCTAGCCAAAAACAGTGCCCCAGACAAGTTCTCCAAATACATGGAGAACAAATTGCTTTAAAAGTCCGCATACATGAAGAACAAATTGCTTTAACCTTAAGGTTAAAACAGTGCCCAAGCTAATTTCTCCAAATACGGTGCCACAGCTAATTTCTCCAAATAAAGTGCTCCAGCCAAAAACAGTGCCCCAGCCAAGTTCTCCAGATACATGGAGAACAAATTGCTTTAAGCCTAAGGTTAAAACAGTGCCCCAGCCAATGAAGGTGAGGACCTTAAACTAAACAAAGTTGGTGATAAATAAACTTCACATGAGGAACAAACTCCAAATACACTGGGAACAAATTGCTTTAACCCTAATGTTAAAACAGTGCCCCAGCCAAGTTCTCCAAATACATGGAGAACAAATTGCTTTAAAACTCCGCATACATGGAGAACAAATTGCTTTAACTTTAAGGTTAAAACAATGAACTAAACAAAGTTGGTGATAAATAAACCTCACATGAGGAACAAACTCCAAATACATGGAGAACAAATTTCTTTAACCCTAATGTTAAAACAGTGCCGCAGTCAATTTCTCCAAATACAGTGCCCAGCCAAAAACAGTGCCCAGCCAAAAACAGTTCCCCAGCCAAGTTCTTCAAATACATGGAGAACAAATTGCTTTAACCCTAAGGTTAAAACAGTGAACTAAACAAAATTGGTAATAAATAAACTTCGCATGAGGAACAAACTCCAAATACACGGAGAACAAATTTCATTAACCCTAAGGTTAAAACAACGCACCAGCCAATGAAGCTGAGGATCTTACATCAAACAAAGTTTGTAATAAATAAACCTCACATGAGGAACAAACTCCAAATACATGGATAACAAATTGCTTTAATCCTAAGGTTAAAACAGTGCCCCAGCTAATTCCTCCAAATATAGTGCCCCAGCTAATTCCTCCAAATACAGTGCCCCAGCCAAAAACAGTGCGCCAGCCAAGTTCTCCAAATACATGGAGAAGAAATTGCTTTAACCCTAAGGTTGTAACGGTGCCCCAGCTAATTTCTCCAAATACAGTGCTCCAGCCAAAAACAGTGTCCCAGACAAGTTCTCCAAATACATGAAGAAGAAATTGCTTTAACACTTAAGGTTAAAACAGTGCCCTAGCCAATGAAGCTGGGGACTTTAAACCAAACAATGTTGGTAATAAATAAACCTCACATGAGGAACAAACTCCAAATACATGGATAACAAATTGCTTTAATCCTAAGGTTAAAACAGTGCCCCAGCTAATTCCTCCAAATACAGTGCCCCAGCTGATTTCTCCAAATATAGTGCTCCAGCCAAAAACAGTGCGCCAGCCAAGTTCTCCAAATACATGGAGCACAAATTGCTTTAACACTCCAAATACATGGACAACAAATTTCTTTAACCCTAATATTAAAACAGTGCTGCAGCCAATTTCACCAAATACAGTGCCCCAGCCAAAAACAGTGCCCCAGACAAGTTCTCCAAATACATGGAGAACAAATTGCTTTAAAAGTCCGCATACATGAAGAACAAATTGCTTTAACCCTAAGGTTAAAACAGTGCCCAAGCTAATTTCTCCAAATACGGTGCCCCAGCTAATTTCTCCAAATAAAGTGCTCCAGCCAAAAACAGTGCCCCAGCCAAGTTCTCCAGATACATGGAGAACAAATTGCTTTAAGCCTAAGGTTAAAACAGTGCCCCAGCCAATGAAGGTGAGGACCTTAAACTAAACAAAGTTGGTGATAAATAAACTTCACATGAGGAACAAACTCCAAATACACTGGGAACAAATTGCTTTAACCCTAAGGTTAAAAAAGTGCGCCAGCCAATGAAGCTGAGGACCTAAAACAAAACAAAGTTGCCTTAAAACAAAGCTGTTTAACCTCGCATGAGGAGAAAACTCCAAATACATGGAGAACAAATTGCTTTAACCCTAAGGTTAAAACAGTGACCCAGCTAATTTCTCCAAATACAGTGCTCCACCAAAAACAGTGCCCGAGCCAAAAAACAGTGCCCGAGCCAAAAACAGTGCCGCAGCTAATTTCTCCAAATACAGTGCTCCAGCCAAAAACAGTGCCCCAGCAAAGTTCTCCAAATACATGGAGAACAAATTGCTTTAACCCTAAGGTTAAAAAATGCCCCAGCAAATGAATTGGAGGAACCTAAACCAAACAAAGTTGGTAATGAATAAACTTATTTGGAACAAACTCCAAATACATGGAGAAAAAATTTCTTAACCCCAAGGTTAAAACAGTGCCCAAGCTAATTTCTCCAAATACAGTGCCCCAGCTAATTTCTCCAAATACAGTGCCATAGCTAATTTCTCCAAATACAGTGCTCCAGCCAAAAACAGTGTCCCAGCCAAGTTCTCCAAATACATGGAGAACAAATTGCTTTAACACTCCAAATACATGGACAACAAATTTCTTTAACCCTAATATTAAAACGATGCCCCAGCCAATTTCACCAAATACAGTGCCCCAGCCAAAAACAGTGCCCCAGCCAAGTTCTCCAAATACATGGAGAACAAATTGCTTTAAAACTCCGCATACATGGAGAACAAATTGCTTTAACCCTAAGGTTAAAACAGTGAACTAAACAAAGTTGGTGATAAATAAACCTCAACATGAGGAACAAACTCCAAATACATGGAGAACAAATTTCTTTAACCCTAATGTTAAAACAGTGCCGCAGCCAATTTCTCCAAATACAGTGCCCAGCCAAAAACAGTGCCCAGCCAAAAACAGTGCCCCAGCCAAGTTTTTCAAATACATGGAGAACAAATTGTTTAACCCCAAGGTTAAAACAGTGCCCCAGCCAATGAACGTGAGGACCTTAAACCAAACAAAATTGGTAATAAATAAACTTCGCATGAGGAACAAACTCCAAATACACGGAGAACAAATTTCATTAACCCTAAGGTTAAAACAGCGCACCAGCCAATGAAGCTGAGGATCTTAAATCAAACAAAGTTTGTAATAAATAAACCTCACATGAGGAACAAACTTCAAATACATGGAGAACAAATTGCTTTAATCCTAAGGTTAAAACAGTGCCCCAGCTAATTTCTCCAAATACAGTGCCCCAGCTAATTTCTCCAAATACAATGCTCCAGCCAAAAACAGTGCCCCAGCGGTTCTCCAAATACATGGAGAACAAATTGCTTTAACCCTAAGGTTAAAACAGTGCCCAAGCTAATTTCTCCAAATACGGTGCCCCAGCTAATTTCTCCAAATACAGTGCTCCAGCCAAAAACAGTGCCCCAGCCAAGTTCTCCAAATACATGGAGAACAAATTGCTTTAAGCCTAAGGTTAAAACAGTGCCCCAGCCAATGAAGGTGAGGACCTTAAACTAAACAAAGTTGGTGATAAATAAACCTCACATGAGGAACAAACTCCAAATACACTGGGAACAAATTGCTTTAACCCTAAGGTTAAAAAAGTGCGCCAGCCAATGAAGCTGAGGACCTAAAACAAAACAAAATTGCATTAAAACAAAGCTGTTTAACCTCGCATGAGGAGAAAACTCCAAATACATGGAGAACAAATTGCTTTAACCCTAATGTTAAAACAGTGCCCCACCCAATTTCTCCCAATACAGTGCCCCAGCCAAAAACAGTGCCCCAGCCAAGTTCTTCAAATACATGGAGAACAAATTGTTTAACCCCAAGGTTAAAACAGTGCCCCAGCCAATGAAGGTGAGGACCTTAAACCAAACAAAATTGGTAATAAATAAACTTCACATGAAGAACGAACTCCAAATACATGGAGAACAAATTTCATTAACCCTAAGGTTAAAACAGTGCCCTAGCCAATGAAGCTGAGGACTTTAAACCAAGCAAAGTTTGTAATAAATAAACCTCACATGAGGAACAAACTCCAAATACATGGAGAACAAATTGCTTTAATCCTAAGGTTAAAACAGTGCCCCAGCTAATTTCTCCAAATACAGTGCCATAGCTAATTTCTCCAAATACAGTGCCATAGCTAATTTCTCCAAATACAGTGCTCCAGCCAAAAACAGTGTCCCAGCCAAGTTCTCCAAATTCCAAATACATGGACAACAAATTTCTTTAACCCTAATATTAAAACGATGCCCCAGTCAATTTCACCAAATACAGTGCCCCAGCCAAAAACAGTGCCCGAGCCAAGTTCTCCAAATACATGGAGAACAAATTGCTTTAAAACTCCGCATACATGGAGAACAAATTGCTTTAACCCTAAGGTTAAAACAGTGAACTAAACAAAGTTGGTGATAAATAAACCTCACATGAGGAACAAACTCCAAATACATGGAGAACAAATTTCTTTAACCCTAATGTTAAAACAGTGCCGCAGCCAATTTCTCCAAATACAGTGCCCAGCCAAAAACAGTGCCCAGCCAAAAACAGTGCCCCAGCCAAGTTCTTCAAATACATGGAGAACAAATTGTTTAACCCCAAGGTTAAAACAGTGCCCCAGCCAATGAACGTGAGGACCTTAAACCAAACAAAATTGGTAATAAATAAACTTCGCATGAGGAACAAACTCCAAATACACGGAGAACAAATTTCATTAACCCTAAGGTTAAAACAACGCACCAGCCAATGAAGCTGAGGATCTTAAATCAAACAAAGTTTGTAATAAATAAACCTCACATGAGGAACAAACTCCAAATACATGGAGAACAAATTGCTTTAATCCTAAGGTTAAAACAGTGCCCCAGCTAATTTCTCCAAATACAGTGCCCCAGCTAATTTCTCCAAATACAATGCTCCAGCCAAAAACAGTGCCCCAGCCAGTATCTCCAAATACACGGAGAACAAATTGCTTTAACCCTAAGGTTGTAACGATGCCCCAGCTAATTTCTCCAAATACAGTGCTCCAGCCAAAAACAGTGTCCCAGCCAAGCTCTCCAAATACATGGAGCACAACTTGCTTTAACACTCCAAATACATGGACAACAAATTTCTTTAACCCTAATATTAAAACAGTGCTCCAGCCAATTTCACCAAATACAGTGCCCAACCAAAAACAGTGCCCCAGACAAGTTCTCCAAATACATGAAGAACAAATTGCTTTAATCCTAAGGTTAAAACAGTGCCCCAGCTAATTTCTCCAAATACAGTGCCCCAGCTAATTTCTCCAAATACAGTGCTCCACCAAAAACAGTGCCCGAGCCAAAAAAAACAGTGCCCGACCCAAAAAACAGTGCTCGAACCAAAAACAGTGCCCCAGCCAAGTTCTCCAAATACATGGAGAACAAATTGCTTTAATCCTAAGGTTAAAACAGTGCCCCAGCTAATTTCTCCAAATACAGTGCCCCAGCTAATTTCTCCAAATACAGTGCTCCACCAAAAACAGTGCCCGAGCCAAAAAAAACAGTGCCCGAGCCAAAAAACAGTGCTCGAACCAAAAACAGTGCCCCAGCCAAATTCTCCAAATACATGGAGAACAAATTGCATTAACCCTAAGGTTAAAACAGTGTCCCAGCCAAAGAAGCTGAGGACCTTAAACAAAACAAAGTTGGTAATAAATAAACCTCGCATGAGGAACAAACTCCAAATGCATGTACATGGAGAACAATTGCTTATCGCCAAGGTTAAAACAGTGACCCAGCCAATGAAGCTGAGGACCTTAAACTAAACAAAGTTGGAAATAAATAAACCTCGCATGAGGAACAAACTCCAAATACATTTACATGGAGAACAACTGCTTTAACCATAAGGTTAAAACAGTACCCCAGCTAATTTCTCCAAATACAGTGCCCCGGCCAAAAATAGTGCCCCAGCCAAGTTCTCCAAATACATGGAGAACAAATTGCATTAACGCTAAGGTTAAAACAGTGTCCCAGCATAAGAAGCTGAGGACCTTAAACTAAACAAAGTTGGTAATAAATAAACCTCGCATGAGGAACAAACTCCAAATGCATGTACATGGAGAACAATTGCTTATCCCAAGGTTTAAAACAGTGACCCAGCCAATGAAGCTGGGGACCTTAAACTAAACAAAGTTGGTAATAAATAAACCTCGCATGAGGAACAAACTCCAAATACATGTACATGGAGAGCAACTGCTTTAACCATAAGGTTAAAACAGTGCCCCAGCTAATTTCTGCAAATGCAGTACCCCAGCTAATTCTCCAAATACAATGCTCCAGCCAAAAACAGTGTCCCAGCAAAGTTCTCCAAATACATGGAGAACAAATTGCTTTAACACTCCAAATACATGGAGAACAAATTTCTTTAACCCTAATGTTAAAACAGTGCTCCAGCCAATTTCACCAAATACAGTGCCCCAGCCAAAAATAGTGCCCCAGACAAGTTCTCCAAATACACGGAGAACAAATTGCTTTAAAAACTCCGCATACATGAAGAACAAATTGCTTTAACCCTGAGGTTAAAACAGTGCCCAAGCTAATTTCTCCAAATATGGTGCCCCAGCTAATTTCTCCAAATACAGCGCTCCAGCCAAAAACAGTGCCCCAGCCAAGTTATCCAAATACATGGAGAACAAATTGCTTTAAGCCTAAGGTTAAAAGAGTGCCCCAGCTAATGAAGGGAGGATCTTAAATCAAACAAAGTTGGTGAAAAATAAACGTCACACGAGGAACAAACTCCAAATACATGGAGAACAAATTGCTTTAACCCTAAGGTTAAAACAGTGCCCAAGCCAATGAAGCTGTTAAACTAAAACAAAGTTGGTGATAAATAAACCTCACACGAGGAACAAACTCCAAATACATGGAGAACACATTTCTTTAAACTTAATGTTAAAACAGTGCCTCAGCCAATTTCACTAAATACTGTGCCCCAGCCAAAAACAGTGCCCCAACCAAGTTCTCCAAATACATGGAGAACATATTGCTTAACCCTCAGGTTGAAACAGTACCCCAGCTAATTTCCCCAAATACAGTGCCCCAGCTAATTTCTCTAAATACAGTGCCCCAGCTAATTTCTCTAAATACAGTGCTCCAGCTAATTTCTCTAAATACAGTGCCCCAGCCAAAAACAGTGCCCCAGCCAAGTTCTCTAAATACATGGAGAACAAATTGTTTAACCACAAGGTTAAAACAGTGCCCCAGCCAATGAAGATGAGGACCTTAAACGAAACAAAATTGGTAACAAATAAACTTCGCATGAGGAACAAACTCCAAATACATGTACATGGAGAACAATTGCTTATCCCCAAGGTTAAAACAGTGCCCCAGCCAATGAATGTGAGGACCTTAAACCAAACAAAGTTGGTGATAAATAAACTTCGCATGAGGAACAAATTCCAAATACATGTAGAACAATTGCTTAACCCAAAGATTAAAACAGTATCCCAGCCAATGAAGCTGAGGACCTTAAACCAAACAAAGTTGTGTTAAAACAAAGCTGTTTTAACCTCACATGAGGAACAAACTCCAAATACATAGAGAACAAATTGCTTTAACCATAAGTTTAAAACAGTGCACCAAAAACAGTGCCCGAGCCAAAAAACAGTGCCCGAGCCAAAAATAGTGCCCCAGCTAATCTCTCCAAATACAGTGCTCCAGCCAAAAACAGTGCCCCAGCCAAGTTCTCCAAATACATGGAGAACAAATTGCTTTAACCCTAAGGTTAAAAAATGCCCCAGCAAATGAATTGCAGGAACCTAAACCAAACAAAGTTGGTAATGAATAAACTTATTTGGAACAAACTCCAAATACATGGAGAACAAATTGCTTTAAACCTAATGTTAAAAAAGTGCCCCAGCCAATTTCACCAAATACAGTGCTCCAGCCAAAACCTGTGTCCCAACCAAGTTCTCAAAATACATGGAGAACAAATTTCTTAACCCCAAGGTTAAAACAGTGCCCCAGCCAATGAAGGTGAGGACCTTAAACCAAACAAAGTTGGTGATCAATAAACTTCGCATGAGGAACAAATTCCAAATACATGCAGAACAATTGCCTAACCCAAAGATTAAAACAGTACCCCAGCCAATGTAGCTGAGGACCTTAAACCAAACAAAGTTATGTTAAAACAAAGCTGTTTTAACCTCACACGAGGAACAAACTCGAAATACATAGAGAACAAATTGGATTAACCATAAGGATAAAACAGTGCACCAGCCAATGAAGCTGAGGACCTTAAACCAAACAAATTTGTGTTAAAACAAAGCTGTTTTAACCTCACATGAGGAGCAAACTCCAAATACATGGGAAACAAATTGCTTTAACCATAAGGTTAAAAAAGTGCCCCAGCCAATAAATGCGAGGACCTTAAACTAAACAAAGTTGGTAATAAATAAACCTCGCATGAGGAACAAATTCCAAACACGTGGAGAACAATTGTTTAACCCTAAGGTTAAAACAGTGCCCCAGCCAATGAAGCTGAGGACCTTAAACCGAACAAAGTTATGTTAAAACAAAGCTGTTTTAACCTCACATGAGGAACAAACTCGAAATACATAGAGAACAAATTGGTTTAACCATAAGGTTAAAACAGTGCACCAGTCAATGAAGCTGAGGACCTTAAACCAAACAAAGTTGTGCTAAAACAAAGCTGTTTTAACCTCACATGGGGAACAAATTCCAAATACATGGAGAACAAATTGCTTTAACGATAAGTTTACAACAGTGCACCAAAAACAGTGCCCGAGCCAAAAAACAGTGCCCGAGCCAAAAACAGTGCCCCAGCTAATTTCTCCAAATACAGTGCTCCAGCCAAAAACCGTGCCCCAGCCAAGTTCTCCAAATACATGGAGAACAAATTGCTTTAACCGTAAGGTTAAAAAATGCCCCAGCAAATGAATTGGAGGAACCTAAACCAAACAAAGTTGGTAATGAATAAACTTATTTGGAACAAACTCCAAATACATGGAGAACAAATTGCTTTAAACCTAATGTTAAAAAAGTGCCCCAGCCAATTTCACCAAATACAGTGCTCCAGCCAAAAACAGTGTCCCAACCAAGTTCTCAAAATACATGGAGAACAAATTTCTTAACCCCAAGGTTAAAACAGTGCCCCAGCCAATGAAGGTGAGGACCTTAAACCAAACAAAGTTGGTGATAAATAAACTTCGCATGAGGAACAAATTCCAAATACATGCAGAACAATTGCCTAACCTAAAGATTAAAACAGTACCCCAGCCAATGTAGCTGAGGACCTTAAACCAAACAAAGTTATGTTAAAACAAAGCTGTTTTAACCTCACATTAACCATAAGGATAAAACAGTGCACCAGCCCCAAACAAAAGGAGCAAACTCCAAATACATGGAAACAAATTGCTTTAACCATAACCAGCTAATTTCTCCAAATACAGTGCTCCAGCCAAAAACCGTGCCCCAGCCAAGTTCTCCAAATACATGGAGAACAAATTGCTTTAACCCTAAGGTTAAAAAATGCCCCAGCAAATGAATTGGAGGACCAAACAAAGTTGGTAATGAATAAACTTATTTGGAACAAACTCCAAATACATGGAGAACAAATTGCTTTAAACCTAATGTTAAAAAAGTGCCCCAGCCAATTTCACCAAATACAGTGCTCCAGCCAAAAACAGTGTCCCAGCCAAGTTCTCAAATACATGGAGAACAAATTTCTTAACCCCAAGGTTAAAACAGTGCCCCAGCCAATGAAGGTGAGGACCTTAAACCAAACAAAATTGGTGATAAATAAACTTCGCATGAGGAACAAATTCCAAATACATGCAGAACAATTGCTTAACCCAAAGATTAAAACAGTACCCCAACAAAGTTGTGTTAAAACAAATAAACTCGAAATACATAGAGAACAAATTGGAAGGTTAAAACAGTGCACCAGTCAATGAAGCTGAGGACCTTAAACCAAACAAAGTTGTGCTAAAACAAAGCTGCTCACATGAGGAACAAACTCCAAATACATGGAGAACAAATTGCTTTAACCATAAGTTTAAAACAGTGCACCCCAAATACAGTGCTCCAGCCAAAACAGTGCCCCAGTCAAGTTCTCCAAATACATGGAGAACAAATTGCTTTAACCCTAAGGTTAAAAAATGCCCCAGCAAATGAATTGGAGGAGTTGACTCCAAATACATGGAGAACAAATTGCTTTAACCCTAATGTTAAAAAAGTGCCCTAGCCAATTTCACCAAATACAGTGCTCCAGCCAAAAACAGTGTCCCAGCCAAGTTCTCAAAATACATGGAGAACAAATTTCTTAACCCCAAGGTTAAAACAGTGCCCCAGCCAATGAAGGTGAGGACCTTAAACCAAACAAAGTTGGTGATAAATAAACTTCGCATGAGGAACAAATTCCAAATACATGCAGAACAATTGCTTAACCCAAAGATTAAAACAGTACCCCAGCCAATGTAGCTGAGGACCTTAAACCAAACAAAGTTGTGTTAAAACAAAGCTGTTTTAATTAAAACAGTGCCCCAGCCAATGAAGCTGAGGAAAAGAACAAATTGCTTTAACCATCAGTAAAACAGTGCCCAGCCAATTTCTCCAAATACATGGAGAACAAATAGCTTTAACCCAAAGGTTAAAACAGTGCGCCAGCCAAAGACACTGCTTAAACCAAACAAAGTTGTGTTAAAACAAATTGGATTAACCATAAGGTTAAAACAGTGCACCAGCCAATGAAGCTGAGGACCTTAAACAAAACAAAGTTGTGTTAAAACAAAAACTCCAAATACATGGGAAACAAATTGCTTTAACCCTAAGGTTAAAACTGTGCCCCAGCTAATTACAGTGCTCCAGACAAAAACAGTGCCCCAGCCAAGTTCTCCAAATACATGGAGAAGAAATTGCTTTAACACTAACAGTGCCCCAGCCAATGAAGCTGAGGACCTTAAACCAAACAAAGTTGTGACTCCAAATACATGGAGAACAAATTGCTTTAACCCTAAGGTTAAAACAGTGCCCCAGCCAATGAAGCTGAGGATCTTAAACTGACAAAGTTTGTAATAAATAAACCTCACATGAGGAACAAACTCCAAATACACTGAGAACAATTGCTTTAATCCTAAGGTTGCTAATTTCTCCAAATACAGTGCTCCAGCCAAAAACAGTGCCCCAGCCAAGTTCTCCAAATACATGAAGAACAAATTGCTTTAACCCTAAGGTTAAAACAGTGCCCCAGCCAATGAAGCTGAGGACCTTAAACCAAACAAAGTTGTGTTAAAACAAAGCTGTTTAACCTCGCATGAGGAGAAAACTCCAAATACATGGAGAACAAATTGCTTTAACCCTAAGGTTAAAACAATGCCCCAGCCAATGAAGGTGAAATACATGGAGAACAAATTGTTTAACCCAAGGTTAAAACAGTGCCCCAGCCAATGAACGTGAGGACCTTAAACCAAACAAAATTGGTAATAAATAAACTTCGCATGAGGAACAAACTCCAAATACATGGAGAACAAATTGCATTAACCCTAAGGTTAAAGCAACGCACCAGCCAATGAAGCAAACAAAGTTTGAAACCTCACATGAGGAACAAACTCCAAATACATGGAGAACAAATTCCTTTACTCCAAATACATGGAGAACAAATTGCTTTAACCCAAAGGTTAAAACAGTGCCCTAGCTAATTTCTCCAAATACAGTGCGCCAGCTAATTTCTCCAAATACAGTGCTCCAGCCGAAAACAGCGTCCCAGCCAAGTTCTCCAAATACATGGAGAACAAATTGCTTTAACCCTAATATTAAAACAGTGCTCCAGCCAATTTCACCAAATACAGTGCCCCAGCCAAAAACAGTGCTCCAGCCAAGTTCTCCAAATACATGGAGAACAAATTGCTTTAAAACTCCGCATACATGGAGAACAAAATGCTTTAACCCTAAGGTTAAAACAGTGCCCAAGCTAATTTCTCCAAATACGGTGCCCCAGCTAATTTCTCCAAATACAGTGCTCCAGTCAAGTTCTCCAAATACATGGAGAACAAATTGCTTTAAGCCTAAGGTTAAAACAGTGCCCCAGCCAATGAAGCTGAGGACCTTAAACCAAACAAAGTTGTGTTATACAAAGCTGTTTTAACCTCACATGAGGAACAAACTCGAAATACATAGAGAACAAATTGGTTTAACCCTAAGGTTAAAACAGTGCACCAGCCAATGAAGCTGAGGACCTTAAACCAACAAAGTTGTGTGCTAAAACAAAGCTGTTTTAACCTCACATGGGGAACAAACTCCAAATACATGGAGAACAAAATTGCTTTAACGATAAGTTTTAAAACAGTGCACCAAAAACAGTGCCCGAGCCAAAAAACAGTGCCCGAGCCAAAAACAGTGCCCCAGCTAATTTCTCCAAATACAGTGCTCCAGCCAAAAACCGTGCCCCAGCCAAGTTCTCCAAATACATGGAGAACAAATTGCTTTAAGCCTAAGGTTAAAACAGTGCCCCAGCCAATGAAGGTGAGGAACCTTAAACCAAACAAAGTTGGTAATAAATAAACTTCGCATGAGGAACAAACTCCAAATACATGCAGAACAAATTTCTTAACCCTAATGTTAAAACAGTGCCGCAGCCAATTTCTCCAAATACAGTGCCCAGCCAAAACAGTGTCCCCAGCCAATTTCTTCAAATACATGGAGAACAAATTGTTTAACCCCAAGGTTAAAACAGTGCCCCAGCCAATGAAGCGTGAGGACCTTAAACCAAACAAAATTGGTAATAAATAAACTTCGCATGAGGAACAAACTCCAAATACACGGAGAACAAATTTCATTAACCCTAAGGTTAAAGCAACGCACCAGCCAATGAAGCTGAGTATCTTAAATCAAACAAAGTTTGTAATAAATAAACCTCACATGAGGAACAAACTCCAAATACACTGGGAACAAATTGCTTTAACCCTAAGGTTAAAAAAGTGCGCCAGCCAATGAAGCTGAGGACCTTAAAAAAACAAAGTTGCGTTAAAACAAAGCTGTTTAACCTCGCATGAGGAGAAAACTCCAAATACATGGAGAACAAATTGCTTTAACCCAAAGGTTAAAACAGTGCCCTAGCTAATTTCTCCAAATACAGTGCTCCACCAAAAACAGTGCCCGAGCCAAAAAACAGTGCCCGAGCGAAAAACAGTGCCCCAGCTAATTTCTCCAAATACAGTGCTCCAGCCAAAACAGTGCAGCCAAGTTCTCCAAATACATGGAGAACAAATTGCTTTAACCCTAAGGTTAAAACAGTGCCCCAGCCAAATGAAATACAGGAACCTTAACCAAACAAAAGTTGGTAATAAATAAACTTATGTGGAACAAACTCCAAATACATGGAGAACAAATTTCATTAACCCTAAGGTTAAAGCAGTGCCCAAGCCAATGAATTTCTTCCAAATACGGTGCCCCAATAAATCTCACAAAACAAAGTTCTCCAAATACACTGGAGAACAAATTGCTTTAACCCTAAGGTTAAAAAAGTGCCCCAGCCAATGAAGCTGAGGACCTTAAACCAAACAAAGTTGGTAATAAATAAAGCTGTTTAACTTCGCATGAGGAACAAACTCCAAATACATGGAGAACAAATTGCTTTAACCCAAAGGTTAAAACAGTGCCCTAGCTAATTTCTCCAAATACAGTGCTCCACCAAAAACAGTGCCCGAGCCAAAAAAACAGTGCCCGAGCCAAAAACAGTACCCCAGCTAATTTCTCCAAATACAGTGCTCCAGCCAAAAACAGTGCCCCAGCAAAGTTCTCCAAATACATTAAAACAAATTGCTTTAACCCTAAGGTTAAAAAATGGCCCAGCAAATGACTTTGAGGAACCTAAACCAAACAAAGTTGGTAATCAATAAACTTATTTGGAACAAACTTCAAATGCATGGAGAACAAATTGTGTTAACCCTAATGTTAAAACAGTGCCCTAGCCAATTTCACCAAATACAGTGCACCAGCCAAAAACAGTGTCCCAGCCAAGTTCTCCAAATACATGGAGAACAAATTGCTTAACATAGATGGAGAACAAATTGCTTTAACCCTAAGGTTAAAACAGTGAACTAAACAAAGTTGGTGATAAATAAACCTCACATGAGGAACAAACTCCAAATACATGGAGAACAAATTTCTTTAACCCTAATGTTAAAACAGTGCCCCAGCCAATTTCACCAAATACAGTGCCCCAGCCAAAAACAGTGCCCCAGCCAAAAACAGTGCACCAGCCAAAAACAGTGCACCAGCCAAGTTCTTCAAATACATCGAGAGCAAATTGTTTAACCCCAAGGTTAAAACAGTGCCCCAGCCAATGAAGGTGAGGACCTTAAACGAAACAAAATTGGTAATAAATAAACTTCGCATGAAGAACAAACTCCAAATACATGGAGAACAAATTTCATTAACCCTAAGGTTAAAGCAACGCACCAGCCAATGAAGCTGAGTATCTTAAATCAAACAAAGTTTGTAATAAATAAACCTCACATGAGGAACAAACTCCAAATACACTGGGAACAAATTGCTTTAACCCTAAGGTTAAAAAAGTGCGCCAGCCAATGAAGCTGAGGACCTTAAAAAACAAAGTTGCGTTAAAACAAAGCTGTTTAACCTCGCATGAGGAGAAAACTCCAAATACATGGAGAACAAATTGCTTTAACCCAAAGGTTAAAACAGTGCCCTAGCTAATTTCTCCAAATACAGTGCTCCACCAAAAACAGTGCCCGAGCCAAAAAACAGTGCCCGAGCCAAAAACAGTACCCGAGCTAATTTCTCCAAATACAGTGCTCCAGCCAAAAACAGTGCCCCAGCAAAGTTCTCCAAATACATTAAAACAAATTGCTTTAACCCTAAGGTTAAAAAATGCCCCAGCAAATGAATTTGAGGAACCTAAACCAAACAAAGTTGGTAATCAATAAACTTATTTGGAACAAACTTCAAATGCATGGAGAACAAATTGTGTTAACCCTAATGTTAAAACAGTGCCCTAGCCAATTTCACCAAATACAGTGCACCAGCCAAAAACAGTGTCCCAGCCAAGTTCTCCAAATACATGGAGAACAAATTGCTTTAACACTCCGCATAGATGGAGAACAAATTGCTTTAACCCTAAGGTTAAAACAGTGAATTAAACAAAGTTGGTGATAAATAAACCTCACATGAGGAACAAACTCCAAATACATGGAGAACAAATTTCTTTAACCCTAATGTTGAAACAGTGCCCCAGCCAATTTCACCAAATACAGTGCCCCAGCCAAAAACAGTGCCCCAGCCAAAAACAGTGCACCAGCCAAAAACAGTGCACCAGCCAAGTTCTTCAAATACATCGAGAGCAAATTGTTTAACCCCAAGGTTAAAACAGTGCCCCAGCCAATGAAGGTGAGGACCTTAAACGAAACAAAATTGGTAATAAATAAACTTCGCATGAAGAACAAACTCCAAATACATGGAGAACAAATTTCATTAACCATAAGGTTAAAACAGTGCCCTAGCCAATGAAGCTGAGGACTTTAAACCAAACAAAGTTTGTAATAAATAAACCTCACATGAGGAACAAACTCCAAATACATGGAGAACAAATTTCTTAACCCCAAGTTTAAAACAGTGCCCCAGCTAATTTCTCCAAATACAGTGCCCCAGGTAATTTCTCCAAATACAGTGCCATAGCTAATTTCTCCAAATACAGTGCCATAGCTAATTTCTCCAAATACATGGCGAACAAATTGCTTTAACACTCCAAATACATGGACAACAAATTTCTTTAACCCTAATATTAAAACGATGCCCCAGCCAAAAACAGTGCCCCAGCCAAAAACAGTGCCCCAGACAAGTTCTCCGCATACATGGAGAACAAATTGCTTTAAAACTCCGCATACATGGAGAACAAATTGCTTTAACCCTAAGGTTAAAACAGTGAACTAAACAAAGTTGGTGATAAATAAACCTCACATGAGGAACAAACTCCAAATACATGGAGAACAAATTTCTTTAACCCTAATGTTAAAACAGTGCCCCAGCCAAAAACAGTGCCCCAGCCAAGTTCTTCAAATACATGGAGAACAAATTGTTTAACCCCAAGGTTAAAACAGTGCCCCAGCCAATGAAGGTGAGGCCCTTAAACCAAACAAAATTGGTAATAAATAAACTTCGCATGAAGAACAAACTCCAAATACATGGAGAACAAATTTCATTAACCCTGAGGTTAAAACAACGCACCAGCCAATGAAGCTGAGGATCTTAAATCAAACAAAGTTGGTATTAAATAAACCTCACATGAGGAACAAACTCCAAATACATGGAGAACAATTGCTTAACCCTAAGGTTAAAACAGTGCACTAGCCAATGAAGCTGAGGACTTTAAACCAAACAAAGTTTGTAATAAATAAACCTCACATGAGGAACAAACTCCAAATACATGGAGAACAATTGCTTAACCCAAAGATTAAAACAGTACCCCAGCCAATGAAGCTGAGGACCTTAAACCAAACAAAGTTGTGTTAAAACAAAGCTGTTTTAACCTCACATGAGGAACAAACTCCAAATACATGGAGAACAAATTGCTTTAACCATAAGTTTAAAACAGTGCACCAAAAACAGTGCCCGAGCCAAAAAACAGTGCCCGAGCCAAAAAACAGTAGGGCCCGAGCCAAAAACAGTGCCCCAGCTAGTTTCTCCAAATACAGTGCTCCAGCCAAAAACAGTGCCCCAGCCAAGTTCTCCAAATACATGGAGAACAAATTGCTTTAACGCCAAGGTTAAAAAATGCCCCAGCAAATGAATTGGAGGAACCTAAACCAAACAAAGTTGGTAATGAATAAACTTATTTGGAACAAACTCCAAATACATGGAGAACAAATTGCTTTAACCCTAATGTTAAAAAAGTGCCCTAGCCAATTTCACCAAATACAGTGCTCCAGCCAAAAACAGTGTCCCAGCCAAGTTCTCAAAATACATGGAGAACAAATTTCTTAACCCCAGGGTTAAAACAGTGCCCCAGCCAATGAAGGTGATGACCTTAAACCAAACAAAGTTGGTGATAAATAAACTTCGCATGAGGAACAAATTCCAAATACATGCAGAACAATTGCTTAACCCAAAGATTAAAACAGTACCCCAGCCAATGTAGCTGAGGACCTTAAACCAAACAAAGTTGTGTTAAAACAAAGCTGTTTTAACCTCACACGAGGAACAAACTCGAAATACATAGAGAACAAATTGGATTAACCATAAGGTTAAAACAGTGCACCAGCCAATGAAGCTGAGGACCTTAAACCAAACAAAGTTGTGTTAAAACAAAGCTATTTTAACCTCACATGAGGAGTAAACTCCAAATACATGGGGAACAAATTGCTTTAACCATAAGGTTAAAACAGTGCCCCAGCCAATAAAGGCGAGGACCTTAAACTAAACAAAGTTGTTAATAAATAAACCTCACATGAGGAACAAATTCCAAACACGTGGAGAACAATTGTTTAACCCTAAGGTTAAAACAGTGCCCCAGCCAATGAAGCTGAGGACCTTAAACCAAACAAAGTTGTGTTAAAACAAAGCTGTTTTAACCTCATATAAAGAGCAAACTCCAAATACATGGAGAACAAATTGCTTTAACCATAAGGTTAAAACAGTGCCCAGCCAATGAAGCTGAGGAACTTAAACTAAACAAATTTGGTAATAAATAAACCACACATGAGGAACAAACTCCAAATACATGGAGAACAAATTTCTTTAACCCTAATGTTAAAACAGTGCGCCAGCCAATTTCTCCAAATACAGTGCCCCAGCCAAAAACAGTGCCCCAGCCAAGTTCTTCAAATACATGGAGAACAAATTGTTTAACCCCGAGGTTAAAACAGTGCCCCAGCCAATGAACGTGAGGACCTTAAACCAAACAAAATTGGTAATAAATAAACTTCGCATGAAGAACAAACTCCAAATACATGGAGAACAAATTTCATTAACCCTAAGGTTAAAACAGTTGCCCCAGCCAAAAAATGCCCCAGCCAAGTTCTTCAAGAGGATCTTAAATCAGACAAACCAAAGTTGGTAAATAAACCTCACATGAGGAACAAACTCCAAATACATGGAGAATAATTGCTTAATTTTTTTTTAAATTTATTTGCTTCGTCACAAAATATTACATAATGCATAATTATACATGATTACTTCACCACGAATTTTCATGAAACAGACAAAAGGACATTACAAGGCAGGGTAACCGCAACAGCAGGTAGCCAATTACTGCAGGCCCATTAGAACATACATAAAATTTAAGTTAATAACAACAAGTTATCGGTAGCGTCAAATTGCGCGAAGTGTTACATTTTAGGCAAATTGATTTAAAGGTTCTAGGATCTTCAGGGTCATAAGTGGATTGTACAGCTTTAGAATAGTATTTAAACATAGCGTATTTAAATGATAGTAAGTTGGGCATACTCAGATCGAAATCGTTGGCTAAAGTATTCCAAATTCGTACTGTCCGTACAGTGAAGGATCGTTGATATGTAGAGGACTTGCACTTCGCTTGAATGAATTTCGGATATTTTGTTTACTGTTCGATCTGGTTTGTCTAGCAGGGTGATGGATACGAGGTAAGGCATAATCATTAACTCTTACCAAACCATAAATCACCTTAAAGAAAAATATCATATCCAAAAATTCGTGCCAATACGTTATTGGCAGAAGACGTAATGACTGCAACCGAGATGAATAAGTAACGCAGCATCTAAACGGTAGATTAAGAATATACTTGGTATATGTTGGCCTTTGTACTTTTTCAAGCCTAGATATGAGTAAGATAGTTTGAGGCGACCAAATCTGGACTGCGTATGCTAGATGAGAACGCACCAAGGTAAGATAGATAGATCTCCTCACGTCTACACTTCGGATGTATCGCGTATTACGTCTAACATACCCCAGTAATTTGGTGGCACGAGAACTTTGTACCAAAACTTGTTTTGACCACGTAAGGTCCGTGGAGAGCCAAACGCCTAGGTCCCGCTCGGATTTTGCTGACTCCAGGTCAATACCGTTCATTTTATACGTAACTATCACCGGCTTGATTTTACGGGTGATAGATTGAGATCGACATTTTTTTCCGTTAAAGGGGAGACCAGAGGAAGTAGACCACGATACCAGGTTAGACAGGTCCTGTTGGAGTAGGTTTGCATCGTCTTCAGATTGAATTGTCTCGAAGATTTTGGTGTCATCAGCAAACATAGTTACTGTGCTTGACTTCACGGTATCCGGAAGGTCGTTTACATACAATAGAAATAACGCCGGGCCAAGAATTGATCCTTGTGGCACGCCTGACATAACAGGTAGCGTTTCAGATGTAGCTCCGAGGACTGTGACCCGTTGTCGTCGACCCGTCAGGTAGGCTTTAAATCATTGCAGTAAACTACCTCCAAACCCGCACTCCTGTAACTTGCGAAGAAGCAACTCGTGGCTGACCTTATCAAAGGCTTTACTCATGTCAAGATATATAACATCAATCTGGCCGCCACTATCGAGAATAGAACCCATGTAATCCAGAGCTTCTAGAAGGTTAGTTGCGCATGACTTGCCTGCAAGAAAGCCGTGCTGACAGGCATTAACGAGTTCATGCAGGCGACTCTTGCTATTATTTAGAACACATCGTTCAAAGATCTTTGAGACTATTGGCAACAAGGATATGGGTCTATAATTCTCGACATGAACCTTATTGCCTTTTTTTTAAAACTGGAACCACATTAGCAAGTTTCCATTCCTCTGGGATTTTTCCTGTAGCAAGAGACTTATTAAAAAGAGAACATAAGGACGGTGCTATTTCCACGGCGGTTTCTTTAAGCAGTTTACCAGGTATTTCATCTGCCCCAGTGGCCTTACTAGTATCAATTGATTCCAATACAAGTAGAACTTCCCGTTCTGTCAGTATGAGTTCTGTCAAAGAAGGGAGGTCCCAGGATCAATAGTGCTAGTGGCATCGTATGGTGGGCAGACCGTGGTAAAGACTGATACAAAATAATGATTAAATAAGTTTGCAATTGTCTCGGGCTTATCAGCCGACTCAGTGGGTTCAGTAGTAATAATATATATATTATTATTATCAATGTGTTAGGGACTGGACTGAGCTCTAAGCCAATCAGAATCCAGTATGATTTGAATTGACCAATCAGAGCACAGTCCAGTCCCATATTTCCAGGAGGGTGTCGTATTTTTAAGGTGTGGTCACCCTGTAAAGAACGACCAGTCATCAAATCAGGGGGGATATGCACCTGGTCGTATACAAGAGGTTTTTTGTGAATTTTGTATATATTTATCTCATGAAACCTGGTGTTGTTGTACGACCAGTTTTTGGTTTATCCTTGAGTTTGACGACCAGAGAGAGAGAGAGAGGTCAATCAAGGTGATCGTAGTCAATTTCATGAGATAGATATTTTTAAAATTCAAAAAAAAACTTTATAAACGACCATCATACCTCACCCAATGTGATTTATACGTGTCATCCAAAAAAACGTCCATATTATTTTTATTGGAAGAGTTGTACGATGTTGAAATAAAAATAATCAAATTTGGGTTTATAGAATTAATCATAGAAATTTCCGCCATGGAGCTCTTACCTCGACGCCATCTTATGGCTGATTGACTGATATTCTTTAGTTACGGTATTTTTAAAAAAAATGATAAAATTTGTAGAGGGTTCCAAAAATTATTTGGTGTTTTTCAAATAGATATATTTAAAAAAAAAAATAAAATGTACTTTAACACACAATAACTTTTTTTGAAAAAACAAATCTTTTTATTGTTTTTATTTAATCTAAATACATTTCTTTATTAATAGAACTAAGTATGGAATCATCAGTTATCATAATTGTTGTTATATATTTATACGGATAAAGAAATCCCCCCTCTACCACTTCTAAATATAATATACCTGGATAGCTTACCCGAGTGAAAGTATATACAGTGTCGTAAAATATATTTTTGATTTGGAAAATTCTGTCGAAGACTATTAATATCACAACGGGTATATACTTTTTTTCTAATGTTGTTTCTATTAAATACTTTTTCCTCCTTTACATCGTCAGGCCCCAAAAATGCTTTCAAACTATCATCACTATCAGAATCACCATTATCCCGAATAGGTTTGACGGGTTTAAAGTCCTCGAAATTAAACACTTTCGACGTATACGTATCCGTATCCCGTACACGTACACCGTACGCGTATCCTTCTCCTTTATCGTTGTAATCCCATATGAGAGGGGAACCATTCATGGGTATGGGTTCTCCATCGGAAGCTTCTTCTTTCGTAGCCATTTTTTCTTAAAACTAAGTTTGTAGAGGGTCAATGTTTTACGTATAAATGAAAAAGAAAAGTTTCAGCTTATTTATATGAAAGTTTTTTGAGAAAATTTGTTTTCATTTCTACAAAACCTAGGGTATAAAAAACGATATCATAAAAAAAATGGTCAGTTATTTTGTTGAAGATGGCAGGGTATATACCCTTGCGAAAGATTTGGTCATTTCAAATGCGTAATCAAGAAAAGGCTGAAAAATTGATAGAGGCAGCGAAATTAATTCATACTCCACAGAATTGTCTTAAATTAAATTAAATATCGTTTTTTGAATGTAGTCGTGAAATTGTAAAAGATAAAGAATTTGGATTTCTTCAAGGGGTTGTTTATCTCAAAGAAGCAAGAGCTGATATTTTTGATTGGCTTCCATATGGGGGAGAAATCATTCGTTCTTATGCTGATGATTTCTACCATTTTAAAGGTAGACTATATGATCCGTCCACGTTATATCGATATGGAAAACGTCAGGGTAAAATGGGGAAATTATGGAATAGTGAAAGAATCCGTAAATTAGCTGATTATAAGAACCAGCATCGACAAAAACAAAAAAGAAAAAAACTTTTAGAGTAAAGAAAGAAATTCATGTATAAAAAATAACATGTTTTATTAAATAAATTTATACAAGAGAAGGAATTATTATGTCTTTGTCATTTTTTATAAACTTAACATTTTTATGTAAAAGATGAGGAATATCTTCCTCTGATAATATTTTTAGTGTTTTTCCAGATTCTCCATGATTGATAACTTTCAGGGTTACTTCATACGGGTGTTGTAGCACACCATTTTTTTTTATTACAGAACATTGTTTTGTTTCAATTATTGTAACAGGTTTGCAATCCTCTACAAAATATATATATTCAGGATATTCTTTGAGAAGAGATTCACATGATAAATAGCACTGAACAGTATCTGTGGCGCAGTCAAAAAAAGTTATACTTTTCCTACATATACTAACATAGCGTAATACGGACATTGTTTCAGTAATGATAAAGTTTTTTTAGTTTAAACATCTTATATGTGTCTCAGAAAAAGATATTAAAAAAAAATCAAAAAACAGAACAGTATAAATAGATGGTTTTTTTCTTTTTTTTTTAAAACCATTGCTTGTCGTACTTCAGTTAACATAAAAAAATGAAGTGTAGGAGTAGGAGATGTATAAAAAAAGCGAAAATAAAAAAACGAATACGAAAACGACGACGTTCTAAAAAAATTCAAAAAGGAAGATGGAAAAAAGATCATCCGAATTATAATCATAAGTTTTATGAATTTTGGAAATGGTAGACAATGTATTTAAAAAATTTTTATTAATCCAAATAAGTTTTTTTCCATCTTTGTATTCTATCATCACATTCACATAGATCAACTATTCTACTATAGATAAGTCGTGAGTAATTCTGTTTACAAGGATAACAATAATGATGGTTTACAAAGCATTCTTTACATCTGTAATGCATGAAAAAATGATAGAAGGAATTCACTTCACAACAACAGAAACTGCAATAGACCATCTTGACAATATTTTTTTGAACGTTTTGTGAAAATTTTATAGTTTGACAACCTACTTTTATAGATTTTTTGCAAAACTATATAAACAGGGTCTCAAATATATTTTTTCTATTATTTTTCAAACATGTGGTTGCGTTCAATGATTGATTTTGGAGAATGTGAATCTCATGATTATCTTACATTTTATTATCATGCTCAACCCATACAATTAGTAAATTATGAACCTGTGATTCCCTCGTTGTTAAGATATGGATATTATTTATATCTGAAAGATTGGCAAGGACCTCGATATTTCAAATTGATGATAGTAGACGCGTTTGGAGCTACGGAGGAAAATTTACAGAACCTCTTATCATCATTGAAGGGAAAATATATAAATATTAATAATGATAATGTAAAATTAGCAAAAACTCAAACACCTATATTAAACATTAAACCCTACAATTTCATTAAAGTGCCTATATCACTTGTGGGATCTTTACATATTTATAGTAATTGGAACATTCTAAGAAGATTTGTACTATATCTTCTCAGGCGAAAATTTCATCTTCATGGACTTTTTTGCAGTTAAAGTTACCGGATATGACATCAAAGGAGGAATTGCAAATCAGTTTTCTTTTGTTTCTTGCTTCAAAAATTCCTCCTTTGATGTCATATCCGGTAACTAAAAAAAAGTCCATGAAGATGAAATTTTCGCCTGAGAAGATATATTACAAATCTTCTTAGAATGTTCCAATTACTATAAATATGTAAAGATCCCACAAGTGATATAGGCACTTTAACCATAGGGGTAGAGGGAAACAAATATATTTATCTTTGTAATGTTTTTAAAATAAAAACCTTGAAAGTTAGAAACAGAATATCGAGTTTTTATTTTTGTGTAAAAATTTTATTACAAGAATAAATATGTTTACAAATTAATTTGTTGTGGAATTATTGAGTTACCATTTATTAGTTTAATTGTTTTATACACGAGATGATCACTTTTAGTTTCAAGAATTGTTTTTAGGGTTATTCCCTTCTCTTCTCCCTGTATAATAATTTTCAGAGTTAGTTCGTAGACTTGAGGTGGAGAACAAAATGGGGGATTACATTCTTTACATAGTATAGCAGGTTTACAATCCTCTACCAAATATGTATAGTTAGGAAAATGTTTTTGAAGAAAATGACATGAATAATAACGAGGAGTATTGTCATAATATGCTACACCCCTATAATTGACACAGGTCACGAGATCTTGTTCTTGATTCATCTTGTTATCAATATGATTAAATCAAATATGTAATCTTATATATAAATAAAAAACACGAATTTTTTTAAAAAAAAGTTTTTATTGAGTATATGCTACAGCTTTCATGAAATTATTAGAATCTATTATTAGTTTAATTTCTTTTTGTAAAAGATCAGAAGCATCATAGTCAACAATTGTTGTTATGTTTTCACCCAGACATGAACAATTCCATTCATCATTTTCATATTCATGTTTCTTTTTAACTGCCAGAGCTAGGTAATATGTTTGAGGCGTATATCTTCATAGGGTATATCTTCAATACATTCGCATAATACCGTAGGTTGACATTTCTTTACAACATAGGTAAAGTGGTGTAATTCTTTTGCTAGAAAACGACTTGGATAATAGTTACTTGCATCTTCAATTCTGTAGGGGTTAAAGTCATCAGCAATTATTCTTTGATAACTTCTACCGGTATGTTCATCACAATCACGATACTGTACATGCGAATTCGACATCATTCACAAATAACGTTTAACATGTGGGTAACGCGTTTATATATAATTTTTTATAAAAAAAAAATATAAAAAAATTAAAAAAGACAGATATTCTAAAATAAAAAATAAATAAAAAATAAATTTTAGTGGGATATAAATAAAAATGTAAAAAAATGGTTTTTACAAAAATATCATGGAAACCGTGGATGCACGATATAATAGATTATTCTATTCAAAATATCCCTGTAGACAATGTCTTAACGGAAATATGTGTGGGGAAGTGTTTGCGAATTATATACCGCGGAAAGATCCAAAACAAAAACGTTGTTGTAGATTAAAGAGATGGTTGTTAAAGAAGATATGGTGTTAAAAGATTTAAAGAAGAAAACCCATAAAAAAAAAGAAACAGTATAAATAAGAGTAAAAAAAATAATTGTTTATATATTTGTTAGACAATGGAACGTATTGGAAAAACAGATGAACGATTTGAAAGATTATATTATAACAAACATCCTTGTGGAAGATGTATTAACAAACACCCGTGTGCGATTCATCCAGATGAATTAAAACTTTCAAGACTAAACAGTTTTAAACGTCGGGTGTTAAACAAGTTAAATATACGGTGGAAATATACAGTGAATGTTTCTGTGGAAATAGGTTACGACGAATAGAAGAAAAGACGTTTTTTTTAAAAAGATTTAAAATGGCTGAGCGTGATTTTGATGAAATTCTTTACCCCGACATTCAATATTTATTACATGCTGAATTGTTTGAGATAGAAAAAACACGCGATTCAACGTTTTATTTTTTTGGAATGGAGAGAGCATCCCTATCAGTTTAGATGTGCTGATTATGATTATAAATATTTTAACATTTATGTGGAAGATAAAAATGAACAATCTATATTTCGGAAACGATATGGTGGAAAAAGATATTATAGATTTTTAATAACCGGTTTTAGCTGGACTATGTCATTTTATGATCAGTTAGTGGGAAAACATGTAGTATTTATTGATAGAGAACCGAAATTACCCACGTTAATTTCAACCCTTGATTGTTTTGAGATAAATAATATCCCATGTTATTCAAAAACGTTTTTGTATGGTAAATGTAAGGATTCAAGATTTAGATTAGTAAAATATCAGTTACGTGAAAATTTTGATGGTGAAGAGCTTTATTTAGTTCTTATTAAAGATGAAAATATATTATCTTTACTTAATGTGATTTATGGTAGCAGTAATGGAAATTATATTGTAACATTAATAAATAAAATACATTTTGATAAATCTATGTTGCAACAACATGTATATTTAAATTGTTGTGGGGAATTATGTAATAATTTTAATGAATTAAATATTTGAAATAAAACAGTTCAAAATAAATCGATAAAAGCGTTTTTTATTTAAAAAAAAAGAATTTATATACACTTCTTGATCTATGAAATTATGTATACCACAATCTCCTGCTACATGGGTTGTTATATATACTCCATAACTTCCAAATTTATATATAATCCATTCATAGGAAAGCATGGATTTAGGATTTGTTCACATTTACGTACAATAAATATTTGATTTCGACAATTTTCTTTAAGATAGTGAAGATCATACTGTTTGGGTTTTGACATATTGCTTGCATGAGATTCAACTGAAGAATGAACCAGAAAACACAATGTTTTTTATTTTATTTAGATTAATGTGTTTATTTAGCTTAATGAATTTGAAAAAAGCTATATAAAGAGTAAGAGATTTTTTCAAAATCACAGCAATATGATTGAAACAATTTTAAGAGTTGTTCTTTATTTTCAATATTTTAACCAAGGAGAAATTGGATATTTATTTTGGGTATGTGGATTATTTGATTATTATCGTGGAAAATATGTCACATGTTCCAGGATGAATTGTGAAAACATTCACCCAGGTGAAGAAAGCTATATAGTCAATATGAAAAAAATCAAGGGAAACCGTGGAATGGAATCCTATTTTATTCTAGAAGATCGTTTCTCTTATATGATCCCGAATTTACAAGCAAGTCAAAGAAAATATTCCTTGAAGAGATCATGGCTTCAACAACGTACTATACTAGTTGAATCAGACACGTTATGCTGTAGTTTTTTTTCATTTCCCGATTGTTTTAACGAATTATTTGTTGTATTACCCCTTGAAAGCCAAGACTCAGATTTATTTCAATGTTTAAAAACCAATGATAAGTATCATTATACATATTTTGTACAAAATCTAACCTTTGAAAGAAAATACTTATCTTATACCCTGGGTTTTGGAAAAGAAAGTTTAGTAAGCAAATTTAAGCACATACATAGCCAGAAAGGTGATTTTGCTCTTTTTTTAAATATTTATTTGTTAATGGTAGCACCTAGTATTTTCAATTCTTATGCTTATTGTAGTTCAATTAAAAATCTTATCATGTTCACTTCATGTTTTATATTTTATTGTCGTGAACATAACCCTATAGGAAGTTTATTCAATAGACAAAAAAAAGGTTCTGAAAAAAATATTAGATATGTTTTTTGGGATTTTATACATTATATAAAAAAGGGTAAAGTATCCTTTGATAAATGTCGGTATAAAAATTGTAAGAGTCAAAGTTATTTTTTTGAGTTTGATCCCTTGAAATTAAGTATTTTAAACAAAAGTAATTATGTTTTAGATGAAAATCACACCCAAGTTAATCATTCTGTGGGTGTTAAGCAAGATTATGGGGGGATTATAGGTGAATTTAAGTGTAAAGAGAAAATATTTGCAAATGTAATAATGCTTGAGGAAGATGTAATAGAATTATTTACTATGATAAAAAAGTATATAAAAACAACATTGAATTATGATTTAGCTGCATACAATCCTATGTATGAAATGACTGAATCGAATGTGAATTGGGATATTTTTTATAAAAGTATTAGTGAACAAACGTGTATGTAGAAAAAATGGAATTAAAAGATTATATAAAATTTAAAGTGTTTGCGTATGATGTTATACGAATGGAAGAAGACGAAGAAAATGAAAAAGAATTTTGGATGAGATGTGGGAGATTTTGTTTTGCCCTTCGAAAATTTTATATGGAAAAAAATGAAAAATGGAAAATAAGTGAATGTTGTAAAACTATTCATGAAATATCTATGAGTCATTTAACGAATGCTGGACATTACAGTCAAAAAAAAAGATTTGTTGGATTTCATGAGGGGATTGATCCTTTATATATTCAACAATATATGGAACATTTAGATGAATTTTACGTAAAAAACTATCAAAGAAAAAATATATCAGTTTTGATTTATTATATTTTTGAAACCATTCATCCTTTTTCCGATGGAAATGGAAGAATAGGGAAAGCACTTGTTGCATTTCTAGAAAATAAAATAGAATGTAAAATAAAAACACAAAAACAACATAAAAAGTTATGTAAAATTTTAGGAGTTATGCAACGCAAACACAATAGTTTATTCAATATCAAATGTTGTAATCAATTATACATGTTATTAATGTAATAAAATTTTTTTGATGGAATTTTTTTTTAATTGTGAGGAGGGTATAAAATAAACACTGTCCCTACAGTGATTCATCATTTACCCTTCACTCGGTAACAGATTCAGAGATGGTGGAACTTTTTGCACGACAACAATATGATCATTTTTATAAAATGCAATCGTATACAGATTTGTCTGCAAAAATAATTGCACAAAAAAAAATCAACGGTAATGCTATTCTCGCAAAAGTATATCCGACAAATAAAAGATGTGACAAGTACACATACAATAGCGCTGTTGAAGTGAAAAATGATCATATTCCCTCATTGTTGAATGTTCTTAATAAGATTAGCATTCAAGAGAAATTGGTGCAGATATTTTTTGAAGTGGTAAGATTTGAAAATTGGAAAAAGCAAACATGCCGTTTGGTTGTTCGTACAGATGCGTGGGGTGGTTTGGAAATTTGTTATCAACATCAAGATAACGAATTAGCCGATGCAATGGAATTTGACGATGATCCAACACCGACAACCAGCAACAACAACAACAACGCAACGCCAAGTGAAATCGTATGGTCTGATGATTGGGGTAGTTTTCATATAAAAAAGAAAGATTCCTTGGATGAATAAATTATTGCCCTAAGAAAGTATAATCATGCAACAGGTCATAAATCCCAACCTACACCAGTCAAAAAACGAGTATTGAAGAAAAAGAAACCCACACTCAATTTTGACGACGACGTCGACGATGACGACGACAACGAAAAGATTAAGAAAATAAAAGTAGAAAGTGATGATGATGAGGTTTGTCACCGTTTAAGTCCATCAGTAATTTCAGAATTTTTTTATTATCGTTTTAGATGTTGTAAAAATATACAAGATACATTATGTTTGTATGGTAATACTATAAATAAAGAGTTAGCCTGTAAAAATATAGAAGTTGATTTTATGGGGATATTACGCGACAAAGAACTCGTTGATGAACTTGAAGAATATTATATTAATTTTATTTCTTTATTATAGAAATGAGTAAAAAGAAAAAACTAAATTTTCTGCTGACTTTATTGAAAAAGCTTCAAGATTATTAAAAGGAGAGACATTAACTGATGAGGATTATTCTAATTATAGATTACATAGTAGTAGTAAAAAAAAATATAGACGTTTGAAATATGCTGTTAATAAAAATAATGAACAATGGGAAATTGATTTAGCTGAAAATAAAGATTTAGCCCGATATAATAATCAATATCGTTATTGGTTGGTGTGTATTGATATTTTTTCAAGATTTTGTTGGGTAAAATTAATAAAAAAGAAAACGTCTAATAATGTTAAAAATAAATTTGAAAGTATTCTTATTGAAGAAGGAATAGCCCCTCTTAAAATTCAAAGTGATGAAGGAACAGAATTTCAAGATATACGTACGAAATTAAGTAAAAAATATAATTTTGAAGTATTTCATACGTATAATAGAGAAATAAAAGCATCCCATGTGGAACGTGTAATTGGAACTTTAAAAACAATGGTTCGTCGTGTTTTAACAATGACTGGAGAATTTGACTATATTCAGTATTTACCCCTTATTGTTAAGCGTTATAATAATTCCCCACATAAAGCATTAGCTGGTGCAACACCTTTTGAAATTTATCGCGAAGAAAAAAAAGGAAAAATACGTAAAGTAAAAAATAAAATAGTACGTGATCATTTAAATTATCCTATTCCCACTCAAGATCTGATACGTGAAGGTACTCGTGTACGTATTGCGAGAGTAAAAAATAATATTTTTGAAAAAAGCAGTCTTCGACGATGGACAAATGAGATATTTTTTATTAAAAAAGTATTTATCACCGATCCCGTTACATATCAATTAGAAGACGAACAACGTGAAGAAATTAAAGGAATTTTTTATCGTGCTGAATTACAAGTTTTTAAAAAAAAAATGAATTTACACATTGCTAGTAATTCAATATCAAGAGGACTTCAAAAGAATTTGATTAATGATTTTGAAATGAAAATTGCACAACCCATTGATGCTTTGAACAATGAATGTTTTTTAGAAGTTTTACAAGTTTGTTATCCTCAAACAACTAAAAATATTGTTGGTGATGAATGTTTTTTTTCATTTATCATAACCTATAAGAATTTTATACCTGAAGAAAATAATAATTCGGTATACGCAAACAGTGAGTTCGTTTTTACATCGGATAAATTTATTATACCCGACGGAATTTATGATTTGTCTTCATTAATTATATTTTTAAATAATATCTTAGAAGGATTTGAAATTTTTTTTACCATTGGATCAAATGGGAAAGTAATTATTAATGTTAATGTTGAGATTGAGTATTGGGTATATGAAAATGCGCGTAATGCAGCCGATGGGTTACAGGTAAATGAATTTCGATTATCTAACAAGACTACGGTAGAAAAAAAGGGTATTCAATATGCTTCTTTTAATCAAAAGATTAATATATTATTTTCCAAAAAAATAGCTTTTATGCTAGGTTTAAAAAATGAAAAAGGTCTTGAAATCGTACCTCTCTTGTTTGAAATAAAAAAAGATAACCCTACACCTCGAACCCTTTTTTCTAAACATTTTGATTACTTACCCGATGTATCCGACGGATTAAATAAAATGTTTATATATTGTGATGAAATAGAACTGGGGTTAGTTGGTGATAGTTGTTCCGAATTGTTAACAACAGTACCCATTCAATGGAATCGACAAGGTGGTGGGGGGGATGGACAATTAGTTTATTATAGTCCCCCAAAATCATTGAGAAAATTAAAAAAAGACATTATAAGAGAAATTCATATTAAAGTTAAAGATACTACAGGAAAATTAGTTCCTTTTGATTCAGGAACGCTTAGCATTGATTGTTTAATACATTCAACATAACGCTTTTGATTGTTCTTGAAGAAAAAAATGGGGAAATGATAATTAAAGAATATAAAATATTTTATCCTTTTTCTCTTTACGTGTTAGTAAATAGTGGGAAAAATTTTTTATGGAATTTAAATTCGATTGAATATAAAAATATCAAAAATTCATTTCGAATTACGTGTGCAAACAAAATGGATTTCAGTGCAATAACACAATCAAAAAAAATAAATAATGGAACGATTTCAGTTTCTTCATCTACTATTATTTCCAATGCAACACAACGTTTTATATATACTATAAAATAATTATTTTATATTGACGAAAAAAATCCTTATACATCATTAAATGATGAAAAAAAAAAATTCCCCTATTTTTTATTTATGAGTGATAAAGAGGCTAAACAATCACTACAGTTCTTTATTAACTATGAGAATAACGTGCCGTTAAAAGGTGAAGAAATTAAGATATATATAAATTTATTTGAAGAAAAAAATAATGACTGAAAAAATAAATGAACTATCCGTAGAAGATTATACTGAATTGTTAAACGGTAGAAATCGTGGAAAAAATTATTCCTCATCATATTTTGTTGTGAAAAGAAAAAATAAAGAAAATCCAACTAAGAAAGAAATTTTATTAAATGAGGGTGTGGGATTACCCTCAAATTTAAATTTAGATACTTATTATACAAGTGATAATAAAAAAAAGAGAAAAAAAATAGATCCAAATGTAATACGTTTTTTACAAAATAGATAGACTGTGTAAAAAAAAGTATAAATAAAAAAAAAGTTATATAAAAAAATCATAATGTTGTGTATATTATTATTATTTTTATTGTTGTTGTGGTTATTGTTGTTTTTTAAAAATAAAATAAATGACGCATAAAAAATATATCAAAAAAAGAAAAAACAAAAGAGGAATAAGAAAACGTAGAAGAAAAATACAAAAAGGAGGTTTTGGTGGAGCATTGGCACTGGGTATGTTTCTTCCCCAAGTGTTGGGAACACTTTCAAATATTCTTAAAATTAACGTTTAAAAAAAAAATAAAATGAGTAAAAAAATTGAAGATGTGGAAAAAAATGACATATTATTTAGCGAGCCTTTACAATTTTTTACGTCATCACCCTATAATGATACGTTTACGGAATGTCGTGAAACGGAAATTATCGCAACGCCTGTAGATAATCAATCGTCAGTATACACGTTTACAAGACATGGGAACGCCGTTGGATTAATGAAAACAAGCGATGCTAAAATAATGGCTAGAGTATCGATTAGAAATGCTGCTGGAGTTATAGCACCTGCAGCATCGGGGTTTTCGATGATTTCATTACCCCTTCGTACAATGTGGAAAACAAAAGAATTAAAAATAAATGAAAATTTAATTACACCATCAGATAATTTTGCACATTTTGCATCATGGATAGAATTTATAACGCGTCAAACACCGTCGGGATATAAAGATTCTAAAGAGCTTAATTTAGCATATTTAGATACAGCCGAACATATGAGTGATATCGCGGGTTTCACTGATAATGCTAATGTCGTGAATGCAGGAGGGAGACAAAAAGTACTTGCATTTCAAAATCAATCGCAGAATTTGATAGATGAGATTGATTGTTCATTATTTAGTGAAGGTGGTTCTGAAATATATATTCCCACAGCGTATAAAGTCGAATTACGTTTAACGCGTGCACTAAATACAATTGTAATGATGGGTGCCAATCATGCGAATATGCCCGTTGCTGATACTATAATTACCCTAGACGATTTTAAAATAAAAATTCCTGTATTTAAACCCAAAAAACAATTATCAAATGCGCTTAATATAGGGATGGTGACCCATAATAAAGAAACATTATATTATACAACCAATTATCGTTGTATTACTGAATCAGTAGCTGCAGGACGAAATTCACATCAAGTAATCGATGTGTTTAATGGTAGCGTTCCTACACGTTTATATATTGTATTTTCCCCATTAGCAAATTGGAACGGATCATATACTCATAATATTTTTGAGTTTAACTGGCCTAATTATGATAATGTTGAAGTTTCAGTAAATAACGCTGTTGTCGGGAGAATTGAAAATTATGCTGAAGCTTACTCAAAATTACGTTCGGTATTAAATCGCAACTATTCAGAAATGCCCATGACTTATAATGACTTTATTAACGGGTATTCTATATTAGCATTTGATTTAACAGATAATAGAGACTCTCATCTTGCAGTATTACCCATAAGACCCTCGGGAAATGTTAATGTGGATTTTCATTTTTCTCAAAATACAGTTGTAGGGGCGTTAATATTTGTTGGTGAATTTCGAAATGAAATTAGAGTGGGATTAAATACCCCTGCAAGATTATTACACAGCATTTAATTATCAACATTTGTGACAAGGGGATGTACAAAAAAAATGAAGAACACAAAACCCATTACAACAAAGAATAGAATAAATAAACCAAAAATAAAAAAAACAGTTATTAACAAAATACCCCTAAATCGTGAACATATTCTTGTATTTCCACCGTTTTCAGTTTACGCATAAAAAAAATGAATGAAGAAAAAAATGATGAATTAAAAAAAGAAGAGGTAAAAAAAGACGAAAAAAATGATAAATCAAGAGATGATGATGATGAGCAGGATGATAGCGAAAATGATAGCGATGTTGTTAGCGATGATGTTAGTGATGAAATGGATAGTGAAAGTTCCGTTACTTCTTCTTCATCAAGTTGCGAAGATGATTTAAAATTTTTAGAAACATTAGTTCAATTAAATAAAATAAAGAAAAAAGCTTTTGAAAAAAAAAAAAGGATTTTTTACCATCATTAAAAAAATATCTTAAAGCAGATATTGATAAAAAAAATACGTTGTTAGATTCTCAATTAATTAATAAATTACAATACATTGCTAAAAATATTTTAAATAAAAAAATTTCTATCCAACTTTCCAGTGATAATAAATATATTTTGAATAAGTTTTCAAAGAACAAAATAAAAGAAAAAGATTTAAAAATATTATTATCTGAGGATTTTCGTATAATCAACATATATCAAAAAGCATACAAATTACTTAACCAACAAATAAAAAAAAATGACCGAAGTAAATAAAATGCAATTAATTAATCCGAGTAAATTAAATGAAATTTTAGATTTAATCAAAACTGATCATGAAAACGAAAAATTATTGCAGGGAATTAACAACAAAAATAATTTCGATCATTGAAAGTAAAAATAAAATGAAAGAAGAAATGAAAAAAGTTAATAATGATCAACGTGTCGCAGAGAGTATGGTTAGTTTTTTAAAAAGACAACAAAATATGAAAAGAGAAAGTAATGAACTTGAAAATGAGGTGACCAATGATGAATCACCCGAGGTAAGGAAAACACCGACTGTGGCAAGTGGTCAACAAATAAAAGAATTTCTTGAAAGGAAAAAAATTAAAATTGGGGTTACAGATATAATAAAAATAAACGGTGTTGCAATAAATCATCATGATTTATTATACGATTTAACGCATAATGTCAGCAAACAAAACATGTTCAATCTTACACAACAAAAGCAGACGGCTGCTTTAAAAGAATTGAAAAAATTACATATGCCCGCCTATTATATACGAAATATAAAATTACGACAACGTTATATAAATTTGGGAAAAACCACTTCGGGTCTTGCGAGTCACGAAGAACCCTCTACATCACTCACCACCCTCTATATCACTCACCACCCACATTCCTATACCCTCAAAACCACCCTATACAACACGAAGAAAATGGCGACGCAAAAATCAATGAATTTACATTGTTTTTTAACCCAATTTTTATTTACGAACGAGATTAATAAAATTTCAAAAATAAATAAGTTTTTAAATAAATATTATTAGGGTACATTTCCTGCAAATATTTTTCCTAAAAAAATTTATTATCCCTCGTGTTGGATTTGGAATACGGATGAAGCAGATCAAAACGGTCAATATTGGATTGCTATATGGGAGGATAAAGAAAAACATATGAATTTTTTTGATAGTTTTGCAAAAGATGTCTCGTTTTATAAACGTGAATATTGGTATGATTATAGTGTAAAAAAAGGACTAACATTTCAATATATTCAAAGTAAACAATTACAATCCAAAAATACTGCAGTGTGTGGAAATTGGAGTTTATTATATTTATACAATCAATGTCGTAACGAATTCGAAAATAATAATAAACAAAAAATATTTAAAAATGAACGTATTAAACTAAAAAACGATATTAAATTTAAAAAAAAAATAGAAACAATTTTAGGTAGTGTACTCGTAGGAATATATAATAAAAAATGTAAACAAAATTGTAAGAGTAATAACAATCAGTCATGTTGTAGTTTTAATAATGCCAATTTTTAATTAAACAAAAATTAATTATTTACAGTGATTTTTTTATTGTTTTTTACCAGGGTAATGTACTCATAAAATCAAAACCTCCTTTTTGTTTTCTTTTTCGAACAGTCCTTTTTGGTTTTCTTTTTCTTTTTCGAATACCAATTCCCAATTGATTTCCAACTATTGATGCCAATGGTCCCAAAAAATCTAGAACACTACCCCCTTTTTGTTTGTTTTTTCTAGAACTCCTTCTATATCGTCTCCTTGCCATGTTTTTAAAAAAAAGTTCATACACAATATACACACCCCATACTATATATACTTTAAAAAAAACGATTTTCAACAACTCTATTTATTTTTTTAACAAACATTTATTTTTCTTTTTACATTTATTTACAAATCATAGATTATCGTTGATTCATGTGGAAATACATTGGTTCTAATTCTACAATTTTCATACCCTTTTCTACAATTATCAAATACCAAATAACCATAGGGTTTCTCATTAATTTCCCTTAATACTTTATTAAATCTATTTCTATTAATTTTTTTATTATCACATATCGTATACATATTATTATAATCGCTTAAATTTTTAAACATAACATAATATTGACTATTGACACGTAAATTTCGCAATTTACCATTACCATATGTTAAATTTTGACATGTAAAAATAACACTAATGTTACGATGATGGACATCTTGAGTTGCAATATTATCTATTCTTTCAAGATTTTCTTTTGATGATGTTGCAACTAACATGAGATCATCTAATATTATTAACGTATTTTCACGGGTATTCGTTTGTATATCAGTAATGCGGGGAATACCCTTTTGACAATCAATAAATTCAACACTAATATCTGTTTTTTCCGCAAGAACTTTTGCCATTTCAGCGTACAGAGGTTGATAAATTGAATATAAATAAACAATTTTAACAATTGCAGGTGTAATCATAATGTTAATATTTTTCAATAATTGTAATATCCAATATGTTTTCCCACTTTGACTAGGGCCGCATAACGTTAACATAAAAGGGTGTTGAAATGGTAATGAAACATTGTTCATTTCAGTTATCTAAAAATCCAAACGGTATCGTATTAAAATTATTTTTAACAACACGTTTATTAAATGTAAATGAAAATTTTTTTATTTCATCCTCAATAAAAATATGATTAAGTTTATCTTTACATATTTTATTGTGATATTTAATTTCGATGATCTGATCTTGATTTTTAACACATTGTGTCAAGGATAAAAAATTCAATTTTTCTTTTATTGTTTCATTTTTTAAAGTAAAACCTTTGACATGAATACATTCCTGATTTAAATTAGTTATATACGCGTAACATTTTGGACCCGTTGAACAAAAATTTGTTATCCATTCATTTTCATTTAATTCATTCGTTAAATCTCCTAAATAATTTCCCGTTTTAACATCAGTATAATTATTTTCATCAGATATATAAATAACAGAATCTGTATCAAAATATAAAACGCGATCGTCTAATTTAACGAGTAACTCGTATAATTTCAAACGTGCATATGCAGTGACAAAACATGCAATGATTACATTTCCCGTTTTTAGAGGGGTTGTTGCATCATCAATTTTTTCATATGTACAACGTAATAATGTTTCGTTTATAAATTCCATCGATGTTAATTTTTTACTTTTATCATTGGCGATATTTAATAATTCTTCATAATCGTTTTAAAAAACACACTTGTGTATTATTTTCGTTTTGGGCAAATTTTCCCCATAACGAATTTAAAAATGTTTTTGCAATAGTTCTTAATCCGGGATTTTTCTCTATTTTGTCTTTATCTAAAAAAACATTTTCATTTTTTAAATAATCATTACAATACTGTTTAATTTTATCATCATTTTTACTTCCATCTGCGTTCAAACAATCCGTAGGAATTCCTGAAGATTCTTGTTTGATTTTTAAAAATTGATTTACGTATTGTGAAAAGATTTTTTCTTTGCGTTCAAAATGATATGTTTCGTAAAGAGCAATTATTTTATATCCCTTATCTATAGCAACATTAATCTCAACACTAGTCCAAGTACCCGTCAAGTATCGATCGCTTTCATTATGTTCACATTTATTACATTTATCCACAGCACATTTATAACATAATGGAAATAATAATTTCCCATCTATTCTAACGGGTAAAACAGGAAAGTAAATATTTCGAGGAGGTAAAATACAACATTTTACTAAACCAAATATGTCCTTGATTTTTATTTTATTACAATCTTTCCCCAGTAAAATAGTAGGATGACCCACAGGAAAATCATAATTTTTTTGTACATGAGGGTATAGCGATGTAAAATCTACGTAACTTATTCGTTCGTTGGGTTTTGTTTCTTTAAATAAACATACGGGGGAAGTTCGTCCCCCATATAATGCGTCACGTGGTGTTAAAGGAGTAAACGGATAAAATTTTCTTTTCTTTTCAATTAATTGTTTCTGTGTATATATTTTTTCTTCTAAATAATCACATTCCCACATCTCGATTAATTTGTAACCGGTATTTTTTATTGTCCAAGAAAAACGTTGCGTATTTGCATATAAATTACTAAATTTTTCGTTTGTAAGAACGTTTAATGCATAGGGGTCAAAACATTTGGGACATCCGTGATAAAAACAACCATGAAATTGATATATCGTATCATTATAAAAACCATCGACAAAACGGCCTAGAATTTTTTTCTCCCCATTTTGTGAACAGATATATTCTAAATTTCCTCCTAATTCTCGATTAATTTCATCTAACCAATCAATAGCAATTAAACTCTGTTTTACACCCCCCGCCTATACCCCGAAGCAGGAATAATTCCTACACAATTTTTTTAAAAAAAATTAAGTCTATACACTTTCAAAGCTAAACTAGCAATCGTAATACAATTCTTTGCATAAAAGGGGGTGATATGACCTATGGTACCGATCATTGTAGAAAATTTAACACATCCCTTTCTTAAAATATCTACATCACTACAACAATAATAATAAATCTCTTTACGAAATATATATTTCTCTTTCTTTTTTTCTAAATACCATTTTTCAAATTCATTAAGTGTTGCTGTATTCATATGTTGCGTATCAAAAAATTTCCGATCTACAATTTCACCCTCATAAGTTAAATCGTAAAATTCATAGGGATGAAATCCCTTACATTCCCCTTGAAGATCCATTGCTTTTGGAATATCCGCTAATTTCATACTAAAAAACAAATAACTATCGAGGATTCTAATATTTTGTTCTTTAATTATTAAACTCATTATTTTAGTACCGTTCATTATAGTATTCGGCATTATCTGTTTTATTTCTAAAAGATATTTTAAAATAAAAATAGTATCAAATCTACACCCGTTATGAGCTATCCAAACGGAATTTGTTTGTTCAAACATAAATTCACATAAAGTTTCAATAACATTGTTATCAAAAATAAATTGTCTATTCCCACAACAACTAACTTTTTCAATAGTATTATCGATAATTTCTTGATCCTTTTTTTCAAATATTTTTGTTTTTTTAAATTCAATATGTTGACATTTTTTACATACCTTTTGGACGATACAATAAAACGGTACGAGCAATTTAGTTTCGGTTACTTTTGTTTCAAAATCAAAAAAAAATAAAGTGGGTTCACTTTCTTTCCTCTTGTTATATTCAAGTGAAAGGGGTTTCACATAACAAAAATGAGGTTGTTTCATGTATTTATCACAATGAAAACAAAATCGTTTGCTACAATCATGTTTAACTGTTTTATTAGAAAAAATGAAAAAGAATCGAGGACAAATTTTGTTACAGGTTTTACAATAAAAAAAATATTGACACGGTGTTAAACGATCATAATTACTTTGAGAGGGTTTAAAAATTTTATTTGTTAAATGATTTGTAAAACAATTTTCATCATAAAAAATTATATCACAACTGCTACAAATAAGTTTATTATTTTTATCTTTACACTTATTCGGATATTTATAACATCGTAAACAAGTTAAGTTATTTGTAGTACATAGGTGATTATCGATATATTCATGGCGTGTAAAATGACTCATACATTTAACACAAAAAGAACTGGTGTTAAGTTTAGAAAATTCCTTTATGCTTAAGACTACATCGTAATGATTATTATTTAACCATAAACATACAATTTCATTAGTTAATTTAATAAGATTACCCTCACTATCAGTTCGTGAATCATAAATTATATTATCGGAATGAGTGTCAGCATACACTAACAAATCAACACCCTGTTTTTCTAAATAATTATTATATACTAACTCAAACTGTGTGGCATCAACATTACCCTCGGGTATCCCACATTACCGATATACATTTCGAATTTCTTCACACGTAAATAAATCATCCACGGGTTTATTGGGTTTTCTTTTCATTATAAAATATTTAGCGTCTTGTTTTAAAAATGATAAACCCACTAATATTGCTAAAGCAAAACAGCAATCTTTCACTGTACGAAATAATACATGGCTAAGAATATAAAATACCCCCGTGCGAAATTTACGGCCATATTTTTTTACATTACTTTTCACACCGCCTTTATCTGTAGCATTTCCCTTATTCAAACTATTATAAATACTTTTTTTCCTTAATACACTATTTTTTTTTATTTGTACTTATTCCCGCGGGAAAAGTTTGAACTATTACCTTACTATTCCATCCATTAGCTATTATTTCTTTATTACTCTGCATAAATTTTTCCATAATATTTAAGAAATATTTAACGTCAAAGTCTTTCACGGGTAAAACGGCTGTAGAGAAAAAACTTTTTGCGCATTACTAAAGATAAATCTAACATAATCATCATCACTTTTTACATTTGCCCGTGCAATGTTAATTAAATAAGAAAAAACCAACGATAAGGATTGAATAAAACTAATAAAATTAACCGTTTTTTCCCGTGAAACATCCAAAGAAAAATGTTGTTCAGTGACTTTAAATTTTTCTCTACTAATAGTTTCTATATGATTAACAGAAAAATAATCGTCTATTTTTTCATTTTTCTTACTTTCTTTTTTCTTATTAAATAAACTTACAATTTTATCTATATCTTTTTGACTATATTTTAAATTTTTCTGATCATCATTCATCTTCTTTTTTTTTTCTAAAACAAGAAAAACACGCCGTTTTATTTTTATTTATGTTTTCGTCTTCTCCATCAACACGATCAATAGTAACATCGTATGAATCCTGTATATTAATACATGTCAACGTAAGTATAGGAGGGATTTTTTTTGATAATAAAGAACCCATTTAAAAAAAACTAAAACAAAAAAAAGAGAGTAAAAAAAAATATGAGTGAAATTGTGTATATTGAAATTTATTTACAAGCGTCTAATTTACCTTATATCGGGTATGAAATTCAAGATAATGATCCCTCAATATTATTTACCCCGTATCTTTTAAGGGAATGTTTACTAAATTTTACAGAAGATAAAGAAAAGATAATACCTATTTCATCAAAGATTTTAAAACAAAGAATAACAGAATTAAAAAAATAAATATACAACTGCCCCGAAGATATTATCTATAAAGTTGAATGTTTGGTAAATTTTATTCAGACACATGAAAAAAATAATGATTATTTAGGAATAAAAACTATATTTAAAAAAAAATGGTAAGAGTTAAGTTACCTCGAAAAAAAAGACGCAATGATAAATCTCAAAGTATACGTCACGTTCTTCAATGTAGAAGTAAAACCTTAAAAAAAATAAGATGTCGTAAACGAACAGCAAAAACAAAAAAATGTTGGATTCATTTAGCAAAACAAAATAACTTACGTATCAAGAAATCAACGATCCCAAATGCGGGTGAAGGATTATTTGCTTGGAAAAAACCTTTTAAACCCGATCGTAATATTTCTTATTATACGGGTCAAAAAACAACACATTCCAAATTGGATCGTAAATATGGTAAAAACACAAATGCTGTATATAGTATTTGTAACGATGCAAACACTTGTATCGATGCTTATTTGACAACTCACGCCGCAGCACGTTATGCGAATAATGGGAAAACCGGTTCTATATATAAAAATAATTCCGATTTTGTTTACGATCCCAATAATAAAAAAATGTATTTAGAAAGTATAAAACATATAAAACCCCATGAAGAAATTTTTGCAGACTATGGTGATAACTATTGGCAGAGAAAACAACCTTCATAACAATGGTAGGAAGAATAAGAGAATTACGGGGTGGTGATTTTAAGGGGAAAAAAAGGCAACGTGGGGGTATTTTTAAAGGGAAAAAAAGGCAACGTGGAGGAAATAAAACAGTCAATAAATACGGCAAACTTTTTATAAACGATTTTAAAAAAGAGCTTAAAAAAAAAGCTAAAGTAGTAAAAATTATTGCAAAACTAGGAACGAAAAAAATCAAAAGACAATTTCAAAAGGGAGGACTTGTATATCATAAACCCAGAAACCATGTTGAAAAGTTTTTAATGTATTAATTTTTTTTAAATAAAAACATACATTCAGTGTATTATTTCGTTACATAAGAGGTTATTGTCCATTGAATATTTTTCTACATTATAAGCTCTTATTTCATTAAAATTTACACTGATGAAATTAGGGTAATCCACATTACATTCGCATTCCCCTTTACATTTTTTACAAGTGTAATTTATAGTTTTATTATAAAACCAAAAATCATAATATAATGCTATAATACTCCTAAAACACTCATAACTAAAACAATGTTTTCTATCATAATCTAGTATCTTTAAATATTCTCCAATTCTTTTGTCGTTGATACGTGGGGATAGATCATCATTCCATGCTTCACATATTTTACGAAGAAATTCATAACATTCTTCTGGAATGTCGTGTTCCTCTTGATGTATAATATACATTTTGGGATTTTTTGAACATTCTACTTCCAGTATAAATTTATACTGTACATATTTTTCATAATCAGCAATAGATATTAGTAGATGATATCTTGATTTTTCAATTTCCACACTTCCTACTAAATGCCAAAAAAAACCGGATTCCACATAACTATATTGTGTTAAATCATGATAAATCTTATATCCCTCTTGATTTTGTACTCGCTGAAAAATAGCCATGACACGTGACCCTCTTTGATAAAACGATCTTTATATATACCCCTATCTACGTATATCCATCGGAATAAACAATAGAAATATCGTATTCATTATAGGGGTGATTCGCTTCAGCCAATTTAAGACCATATTTAAAAAAAAAATGCTCATCTACAAATTGAATGTTTTGAATCAATATAAAATCTTCGTCAGCAGGTAAATTATAAGCTAAATCTACAAAACGTTTACCCTCGTTAAAGAAATTTTTCTCAGGATCAATAAACAATTGATTAGAGCTAAAATAGGGTTTATTAGGTTTTCCAATATATGCACCAAATTCAGCCTGGTCGAATAACTCTTTTTTAACTTGAACAATACTCCATCCTAATGCATCGTTATATTGTTCTACAATATTATTTTTAAGTTTTACATCAATACTATGAATTATTTTTCGTTTATACCAATCTTTTTTTCTTGCTTCTAATTCTCCCGTAAGATAATTCGCTTTTTTTGTTTGAAAACTTCTATTGTCACTAAATGTCAATGAAAAATCAGTAAATGACCCTGGAGCACGAATATTTGTTTTAATTTTAAAACCGTCAAGAAAACTCGATGGTATTACACCGTGTGTCCAAGGTACTTCTGGAAACGCATATAGATTATTTGCTGATTTTAACGCAATTGTCGCGTATTTTCTTGGATTAATAAGCGAAAAACGTTCATTATAATGGATGATTTTTTTCTGACTCATTTTAATTCCAATAAGAGAAAAAAAATAAGAACGTTTTATTTATACTATACGTAGAATGATATCATTTTTTATATATTTAAATGTACAAAGTGTTTCTATGATCATCTTATTTTTTTTAAAACTTCTCTCTCCTTCTATTTTTACAAAAATAGTGTTTTTGATAACATGTACATCATTAAGAAAATAATAACGTTCTAATGTACGTTTTATTTTTAAAATATAAACAGTTCTTAAATGTGCTTTTGATAATTTTTTAAACAATCTTTGTGTTTCTAAAAATAAAAGGAAAATACATTCAATATGTTTTTGATTTTAAAATCAAAAAGTGAATTTTTTTATTTAGGAAAAATGTTCAGGAGAGAATAAATTTTAAAAATTAAATTCCTTATCATACATAGAGAGTACAGATCGTTCATTATCCACATCTTCTAATTTACGAAACAAACATGCAGCAAATAAAAGACATTCAAACAAACTACAATGATACAATAAACATGTGGGTTCACTAGTATGATACCAACAATTTCTTGGTTTAAGATTATAAAACGAAAGTAAATATTCGTACTTCTCAATTCCAAAATATTCAAGATTCACACAATGTAAAATAGTTTTTTCTTGAAGTGTTTTAACTAACGACGATTCTTTATCACCACCTTTATACCCGATAATAGCATTCGGGGGAAAAACATTACGAAATAAATAACTTAATCTATTTATAAGTTCACTTTGACTAAAATAATCTCTTGATTTTTTTTCAGATAAATAGTCTAATCCATGACATCGATATTGATAGTAGACAGTAGACCGTTCCCTTCGAGTTAGTTCTTTGTAGGGTTTTAACTTCCCATCATAACAATGATAAATAAAATACTTGTTCGTTTGAAGTTCGAGAAGAGTTACTTCACGATAACTGGGTCTCTCTCCTTTAAACTGGTAACATTCACTATCCATTATATGTGTGATACGCGATAAAAATAATTTCTGTCGTTCTTTTAATATTTCTTCTTTACATTTGTTTAATGCACAATTATATTTACCCGCATACAACTCTTCGATAGTCGTCCCTTCAGATTCTTCCTGGAGGTTTGTCTCTAACGGGATGTAGTCATCTGCTTCTTTAATTTCGCTGCTCTTCTTCTCAAATATTTTTGCCATCTCTCTCTCTCCTACACTCAGACTGATATTAATTATTTTCAACCCTACATCCGGTTTTATAATTGCATCCTGCGTAACTATGCGTTACTGTGGGTAGATTAGTTTGACCAATCAGAGTTCGTTGATTAAAGCTTTCATGTCATCCCGATGATTTGTGATACTCATGTACAATGAATGTGTGCTGTAGGAATTAGAGACGCGCATCCATAATTAGCGATTCCTTCTAAACAAATACTTGGGGATTAGTTGCCGCAATGCTATGTTGTGGGATTAACGATACGAATCCCTAATGTTGTTCTAAAACACATACACGTCAAATCAGTTGATATATTATATACTCGTGGGATTAGTTTATACATACAATAATACTTTTTTCAAATTTTGATAAAAAATCGTGTTAAATTCTACATGTAGAAATATATATTATAAGAATGGGAAAAATAGTATATATATACAAGTCGATTTCTTTAACATACGCGTTCATCATTCGTTTTTGAGAATGTCATTAAACATTGGTGATAAAAGAAGCTATGCAGAAGCTAATGACCACGGTCCCAATATTAAGACGATATTGAAAATTGTGTATTATATACAACATTTTCGTAACCGATACATTGGATTATTATTTGCCGCCTGTGACTTATGTGACTATTACTATGGGGGAATTATCGAATGTATGGAAATTGAATCGAGACAAATTGGTCGTGGATATAAAGACTACGCCTATATTGAAAAAATGAAAACTGAATTGCATCAAGATGAATGCAAGGATTGGCGAATCTTAACAGATAAACAACACTATATAATACCTGTTGTTCATACACAACGAAAATATTATATTTATGGTGAAAAACTCTGTGAGCGTTATCACAAATTACTATTAATACCCGCTCAAACATTAATGAAATCTATTTTTCATTTGAATGATAATCATTCTGATAATTTTTTTATTGAAATTCAAAACAGTTATCATCCAAGAAATGATATTTACCACTTTATTTCTATTACTATTAATGATGAGCAAACTACAATTCCTAAAGCGATAGGGTATGGAGGATCTTATCTTTGTAATACATTACATAGACTTAATCGTTGTTTTAGTCATGAATTTACATATTGCTGTATTTATTTATATTTTATAGATCCGTTTTATTTGAAGGCTACTTTTTATTATCTACATAATTTAGATAATTTTGAGAAAATAGTGTATCAACTTGTATGTTGTTTTATTTTCTTTTGCGAAAATCATAACCCTATATCAAAACTTAAAACTAGTAACGATAGGGTTTATACTTTTAATCTCGATAAGATTGTTAAGCTGATGCTAACGAAAACCCCACCCTGTACCTATTGTTATAAAAATTGTCAGAAATACTCTTATTGGTTTAAATTATTCTATAAGACAAGTAAACCCTATAAGTTTAAAGTCAGTTTATTTTCAGATCAAGTTAAAAATAATAGTATTATACAAAATAATAGACCGCTTAGTTTACAATATTACCCCCCGCATATGGATATAATATATAATTATTCTATAAGGGTAAGGATTACATCTAATACCAGTACATCAACTACTTTTATTATTAAGAGTATTATAGAATCATATAATATTAACTTTGAAGATCCTGACATTATAATACAGAGTATTGAAAAATTGTATTTAGACTAATTTAAAAAATTCAAAGAATATATTCCACAACCAAAACCACGACGTGTGTTTTTTATCATGGGGGAATAAAATGAATTTAAGATGCGAATTTCTAAAATCTAAAATTGTTTGACGTATACACAATTTTATATTTTCCTCATTATCAATGTGTTTATATCTAAAAAAACACAGGATTAAAGCAAAAAATGCTATTATTTGTCCAATTTCATGGCGATCCATACGATTATAGACATCTAAAAGTTCACGTGGACATTTTAAATAGGTAATAATATTTTTAAATAAATTCTCATGTTCGTCAAGACATTTCCACACACTTTGTTCCATATTTTTATTGATTTTTATTTCAAAACGTGCCAGTTCTTTTACCATGACATTCCACACCTCCATGTTTTCACATTACTGATATTTTTATTTAGAACAATATCATTTTATACATTTCGGTTTCTTTTTTTTTAAATCTGTCTTTCGTTTCAAATCCCTATTATTATCCATTATATATCGTTTTTCCATAAGGTCACTCGTAAATTTTCTAGAACGCCATTGCAAATATTGTTTATTTATATATAGTTTCTCAATATAGAGACCCTCTAACTCACGATATTTATCGCGTTGTGTACAAATAATATCTTGATCATAATTCGAATAGATTGTCATTCGTTTTTCTTCATGATGTTCATCGCCTTTTTTTTCACGTTTCATATATATTAACGAACGTTTATAACATATTTTCTTCAATGGTGGATCGTTCAATACTTCTCGGTCGTCTTCCTCTTCTTCTTCTTCCTCTTCTTCACACACTGGAAATAATGGCTGGGGTGAATTAGGTGGTTGGGGTAGTTGTGGTGGTGAAAGAGGAATAGGAGATAATGTTGGGGAAAGAGCATTTGCTAATTCATCCACAATTTGTAATAATTGTTTTCCTTGTTGAACGGGGACCATTTCATCACACATTCGTATTAAATTCGCAGGAGAAGGAATAGGGATTTGTCCGAAGAAATCAATGGGCATATCGTATATGTAATTATCTAATTCATCTTCGGGCCGTGGCGGTGAGATCGTTTGCGGTGGAATAGGAGATGTATTATACTTTGCTTGCGGTGTTTGAAGGGGTATATTATACTGTTCTTGCGATAGTAGAGGAGGTAGATGGTTTACTTGTGTGGGTAGAGACGGTATCTTTGCTTGCCACGACGACATGTTATACTTCGCTTGCGGATGTAGAATGTAACTGGGTTGTTCTTGAGCTATCGGTACAGCGAAATTTAATTGCGACGGTGCAATGTTGTCTTTAGTTGTACAATGTTTGACTTTCTTTGTTCCTCTGATTTCTTGACGGTATGATGTTTCACCATCTGAAATATCCCGAGCCTTATTACGATATTCTTGTCGCTCTAGACGACGTTGTTTTAACATTTTAGGAATATCTTTTCCTCTACTTTCAAACCGAGCAATTGATTTTCCACTTTCCAAATTTTTATGAGTCTGCTTCACACGAGCCATAATGATATTGTGACTAAAAAAATTAGGAACAAACGCTTATAAAAAACACGTTAAAAAAAATGGGGTATCCTGATTGGTTGAACTTAATTCCCTAATAAAATATCGGAGTATTCTCATTGGTTGAATGATAAAATCAATATTATAAGACGCCCGACTATTACTAATACATGTAAATCTTTTTAATCTTTTTGTTGACTTAATGCAGTACACTTTGCTTAAAAATATTTATCGTAAAACGTTGCAGGGAAAGATATAAAAACACACGTTAGAAGTCATATTTTTTTTAGAACACTTTCAAAATGATAGCAGGTACTAAAGAAAATCCACTGTTGGTAATACTGACCGATTTAGCAAAGTATTTTTCACACATTGAATATCACGTGGTTGAATGTCGTAAAGTGGATATGTTACCCAACAATGCACGTGCCGATAGAATACTATATAAGATACTATTGTTATGGGATGATAAATATATATATATACCTACTCATCGGACGATTTTACACATTTGATCGGACAATTTGTACATGTAGCAATCGAGGAACCTCCGCCGTATCAACCATGAATCAAGCAACATTTATAGATATAATATCTATGAAGGCTCTATCTCGTGAACGAAATCTACAGTTAATGGGTTCAAGACCAATACCCAAACCTGCTGGCGAACCGATACAGATGTATGAACTTTTTTTTAACGATGCACATAACAATTATTTTAAAATCGAATTCGATTCCTCCGAACACGCTAAGATTGGTAAAAGTATATATCTTACCAATCACTATATATTTATCGTCAAAGATTAATCCCTTTGTATATATAGACATCTCTACCCAAAAACATTAATTATTAGACACGATGGCAACAAGTATAGATATAAACGAAATTAAACTTGATAACGTGAAGTTATACACTTCTGAATTTCTATATACAATATGCAAAGACTCTGATTTTTATGTAGTTGACTTCATGAAAGAAGATAAAATTTGGCTAGACAACCGGTGCGGGATAATACTAAAGGATTTTAACCTCACCTCTGTTCTTAATACCCGAATGGGAGTCGAAGCTGGAATTATTGTTGCTGTGATTCATCGACAGGAAAATCAAGAAGATCTCGTGGGCAGACATATCTTCTTTGGAAACACGTTCACAATGTGTTGTAAAACCCACGTAGAAGTATTACGTTAAATGTATATTAAAAAGCCATTTATCATATGTTTTGACATGTGTGAATTAATTAACACGCTCTCCTTATCGCGCTCACGGGTTTCTTAAAATATATACTAAATTGTGTGAAAAATGTAAAATAAAGTATCAAAAAGCATAAAAATATGTTTAAATAAGTGTAAAAATGCTTAAATATCTAGAAATAGACGTATTTAAACACGGGAAATATATATTTCACAGGGACTAATCCCTTCAAAATGGTCGCTAATCCCTACAAGTAATTAAGGTTAGAACTCATTAAAAAATCGTAGCTACCCAAGTACACAAACAAAATGGCCGTTAATCCCCAACACGTATAATACATCAAACTTTTGATATCGTAGACCCAATTGATAATTATAATTCCCCGTCTTTAATCCCGCAACACAAATTCATTGTCCCTTACCCCTATAATGAATCAACTGTTTTGACATAAGGGGAGGAATTAGAAGAAGATGCTTATTATATATACACGTTCCTAAGCGTTTAACAACACGTATTGTTCCTACCCTATAATTAATCAGACTGTTTTGACATAAAGGGCGGGAATAGAACACGACGCTTATTATATATACGCGTCCTTAAGCGTTTAACAACACGTATTGTTCCTACCCATAATAATTCAAATGCTTTGACATGAAGGCTTTAATGAACGAGCTCTGATTGGATAGATACAGGGGAGGTTTGATTATAGAAACTCTGATTGGTTAAAGCCGCAAACCATTGTAATAGACCGTAGACCGTGATTATAAATATATGCACGTAAGAACGTCTCGCACCACAACGATTTCACACTGGCACGAAGCAAAAGACGAACAAGAAACGGAAAATGGATAACAACAAAAGAGACGCAGACACAAACGAAGTTGAAGACAAGAAACCGTGCAACACAAACGCGGTCAAAAAAGAAGAAAATGTAAGATAGCAATGTTTTTACTGTCTGTAAAATCGACATGTATTTATTATGTTTTTTATATTTCTCTCTTAGAAAGAAACCATCCCTCCACCCCCTATCGAGAATACAATCGAAACCGTACCAGGGATCCTGCTGGTGCAGGACCCCCAAGAAAGCGAGTGGGCCTTCCGAGTTCAACCGGAGGAGGAGGATTACGACTTCGACGAGTATGAACCGTCTTGGGCCTTCCGAGTTCAACCGGAGGAGGATTACGACTTCGACGAGTATGAACCGTTGGAAGACGACAACAACGATGACCCCCGCGTGTGGGGATATGTAGATTGCAGGGGTGAGGCTTTCATGTACTTTGAAAGTACACAGCAAATGGTAAAACAGAAACAATAAAACTGTTTTTTATTTTTGTAGGGGTGTTATATCCCACACGTCAACCCTTGAAAAATATAACCAACTTTTATGTATAAAAATCTTTTTTTGTTTTTGTGTGTATGTTAAAAATATAATTCATCCAACTTTTACATCGTGTGTGTGTTTTTACTATAGCTAACTCTTTCATCATACGCTAACGCACAACCCTTGCGTAAAATAAGCAATTCATTGAATAAGGGATGACCAGATTGTCGCTATGGACCTGAGCCAATCTCATTCGAATCGCAAATTCGACTACGGGTTGAACGCGCGCCAATGCAATTTACTAATAAACAGAACATTGGAAGATGTCAGAGTCTTGTGCCGAAGCACAACTTACAAGCGAGCAAAACACACACAACTGATAAAATATGAAACAACATCTGCTTATATATTAAACAAATCTCTTAAAATTTATTTGGGTTTTTCCTCCAAATTTATTAAAACAGTTTTACACTCCAACCTTGAGGTTTTTTCAAAACTCTATCTCTCTCAAAACGTTTTTGGGAAGCAACACCCGAAATAATTTTTATGAGATATATCCTCTTATAATATTTTGAGATCCTTTTTAAAAATACCGTCACTAAGGAATATCAGTCATTCGGCCATAAGATGGCGTCGAGGTAAGAGCTCCATGGCGGAAATTTCTATGATTAATTCAAAATGTTAATTTTTTTATTTCAATAAACATGACTACTCTTCCAAATAAAAATAAGGCAGTCCAAAACTGTTTATTTTTATTTTCAGACATCAATACAAGTCTTCAAATAAAAATATGGCGTTTTTTTGGATGGCACGTGCAGGTAAGTATACATCACATCGGGTGAGGTATGATGGTTATGTATAATAGAATTTTTTGTATTTTTTTTCAAAACGAGGTGTGTGTGTCAGTATATATATCACAGTGTGAATGATGATCTGATTAAGTGCTGTCTCGGATGCTATATGGGGTTGAAAGCAATGATGGATCAGGAACAGGAAGTTTAGTCGTAGAATTTCGTGTTCCGAATAATTGATAATCAGTGGGGAAAGTTCACCGAGAACCCAAACATGTCTAAGGTGAAACAGTGTGGAGAACGAGAGACACGGAATATATCCAGAACTATGCCCCGTGAATAGTTCTGGATATATTCCGCGTCTCTCGTTCTCCACACTGTTTCACCTTAGACATGTTTGGTTTCTCGGTGAACTTTTCCACACTGATCATCAGTTGTTCAGAACACTAAATTCTACGACTTAAACATCCTGTTCCTGGTTCAACACTGCTTTCAACCCCGTATAGCAAATGACGTCAGTACTTGCTTAACACTATTCACCTTGAATGACCTTCAAACTCTCTGGTCGTTCAACTCAGGGACGACTAAAAAACTGGTCGTACAACAACACGAGCAAAGTGATATATATACTCTTGACCGCGACCACTTTTTGACTAATTTTATACAAAAAACCTCTTGTATACGACCAGGTGCATATCCCCCCTGATTTGATGACTGGTCGTTCTTTACAGGGTGACCACACCTTAAAAATACGACACCCTCCTGGAAATATGGGACTGGACTGTGCTCTGATTGGTCAATTCAAATCATACTGGATTCTGATTGGCTTAGAGCTCAGTCCAGTCCCTAACACATTGATAATAATAATATATATATTATTACTACTGGTTCGGTGGCCCTGGATATCATCTCCGGTATAGTACGGATCTTAGATTTTTGTTTAAGAACCGACCAAAAACGCTTAGGATTGCATGATAGTTCCGAGGAAAGAGAACCAAAGAATTTTCACGGTTAGTTTGGAGCTTACGTTTCACTTCAGAACGGAGCGACATAAACTTTTTTTGTAGGCTCGAGTTTGCTGGAGATCTCCTTAATTTTTGGCGAATGTATTCTTTTTTTTTAATGATAGTTAGGATCGACCCATCCATCCAATAAAGTGAATTTCGGCCTTTTAGCTTTTTTGATGGTACATAGTCTTTGACTGAGGCCAGGATAAAATCTTTCCACCTTTGCCAATCGGTTTCGACGTCTTCATTTCCCGACAGGAGAGAGAGGTTAATTGCACAGAGCGCACTGCGTAGACCATTAAAGTCGGCTTTTTTATAATCATACACTGTCCTGTTAGACTTCACTGGCGCTTTTATAAAAGTGGCAATCTCTAGCGTGACGATATGGTGGTCTGTGAAAATAGCGGCTTTGTCTGGAGGTATTATGTCCGTAACACAGACATAATCAGGCACGCTACAGATGACAAGGTCAAGCACATTGTTTTCGCGAGTGGGCACATTGATTAACTGCAGAAGGAAATGGTCGTTAAGCATTTCAACAAAAGCGACCTCATTAACACCTTTTACATCAGCCAAAGAGTCCCATGGGATGCCAGGTAAGTTAAAGTCACCTAGGACTATTATATGTTTATATTGCTCGCAAATTTCGTCCAAAATAGTACCGAAGTTTTCTATCCAGCACAGATCAGAGTTAGGAGGTCGATAACAGGAACATACAGCAACTTTCTGGTTAGAAGCTGTAGTCAGTTCAGCAATGATAATCTCCAAATGCTGCGTGTCTATTATATCAAAGGAATATTGACGAACTGACTTGAAGGATCTAGTCTTTACTGCGATAAGTACACCACCGCCAACCCGTTCACTGCGATCTTTTCTGAACACTGTATATTCAGAATGTAAAATTTCTGAATCGACAAAGTCATCATTGAGCCACGTTTCACTGACGCAAACAATATCAGAGTCTTCGCTATAGACTAAATCTTGAAAACGTTCCATATTATACGCCATAGTGTTGGTCGATTCGATCCAGTGAAAACTTTTTAGGCACCTAGCGTTAACAGATAAACATTTTAAAGGAATGTTTGTGGGTCTATCGGTTTGTCTAGGTCCAGGGTGACTAGCAATATCGCCACACAAAAGCAGTAGCGCTGTGAGATATCCACCAAAGTTGTTCAACTTTCGAGTCGAGCGTATTGGCGATGTGGCAGTCTTGATGTTAATATTCCAAGAAGGCTTCAAAAATCTCCATGCCAGGGCTTGTATCTACAGGAGTTTGTTCATTGATAAAGTTATTTGTTGCGTTCTTCACATGTTGATATCTCATAAAAAGCATCAAAATTTGAAGGAATAATACTGAGGAGACAGAGCACTGAAATGCATGACCGACCGCCATGACCATAAGGTTAAAACAGTGCCCTAGCCAATGAAGCTGAGGACTTTAAACCAAGCAAAGTTTGTTATAAATAAACCTCACATGAGGAACAAACTCCAAAAACAGTGCCTCAGCTAATTTCTCCAAATACAGTGCCCCAGCTAATTTCTCCAAATACAGTGCTCCACCAAAAACAGTGCCCGAGCCAAAAAAACAGTGCCCGAGCCAAAAAACAGTGCTCGAACCAAAAACAGTGCCCCAGCCAAGTTCTCCAAATACATGGAGAACAAATTGCTTTAATCCTAAGGTTAAAACAGTGCCCCAGCTAATTTCTCCAAATACAGTGCCCCAGCTAATTTCTCCAAATACAGTGCCCCACCTAATTTCTCCAAATACAGTGCCCCACCTAATTTCTCCAAATACAGTGCCCTAGCCAAGTTCTCCAAATACATGGAGAACAAATTGCATTAACCCTAAGGTTAAAACAGTGTCCCAGCCAAAGAAGCTGAGGACCTTAAACTAAACAAAGTTGGTAATAAATAAACCTCGCATGAGGAACAAACTCCAAATGCATGTACATGGAGAACAATTGCTTATCGCCAAGGTTAAAACAGTGACCCAGCCAATGAAGCTGAGGACCTTAAACTAAACAAAGTTGGTAATAAATAAACCTCGCATGAGGAACAAACTCCAAATACATGGAGAACAAATTGCTTTAACCATAAGGTTAAAACAGTGCCCCTGCTAATTTCTCCAAATACAGTGCCCCAGGTAATTTCTCCAAATACATGGAGAACAAATTGTTTAACCCCAAGGTTAAAACAGTGCCCCAGCCAATGAAGGTGAGGACCTTAAACCAGAAAAAGTTGGTGATAAATAAACTTCGCATGAGGAACAAATTCCAAATACATGTAGAACAATTGCTTTACCCAAAGATTAAAACAGTACCCCAGCCAATGAAGCTGAGGACCTTAAACCAAACAAAGTTGTGTTAAAACAAAGCTGTTTTAACCTCACATGAGGAACAAACTCGAAATACATAGAGAGCAAATTGGTTTAACCCTAATGTTAAAACCAAATACAGTGCCCCATCCAAAACAGTGCCCCCGCCAAATAAGTGCCCCAGCCAAATTCTCCAAATACAAGGAGAACAAATTGCTTCAACCCCAAGGTTAAAACAGTGCCCCTGCTAATTTCTCCAAAAACAGTACCCCAGCAAAGTTCTTCAAATACATGGAGAACCAATTCCTTTAACACTAAGGTTAAAAAAAATGCCCCAGGAAATCGATTGGATGGAGGACCTTAAACCAAACAAAGTTGGTAATGAATAAACTTATTTGCAACAAACTCCAAATACATGGAGAACAAATTGCTTTAACCCTAAGATTAAACCAGTGCCCCAGCCAATGAAGATGAGGACCTTAAACGAAACAAATTTGGTTATAAATAAACCTCACATCAGGAACAAACTTCAAATACATGGAGAACACATTTCTTTAACCCTAATGTTAAAACAGTGCCCTGCCAATTTCACCAAATACAGTGCCCCATCCAAAAACAGTGCCCCAGCCAAGTTCTCCAAATACATGAAGAACAAATTGGTTAACCCTGAGGTTAAAACAGTGCCCCAGCCAATAAAGCTGAGGACCTTAAACTAAACAAAGTTGGTAATAAATAAACCTTACATGAGGGACAAACTCCAAATACATGGAGAAGAAATTGCTTAACCCTAAGGTTAAAACAGTGCGCCAGCCAATGAAGCTGACGACCTAAAACCAAAGAAAGTTGGTAATGAATAAACCTCACATGAGGAACAAACTCCATATACATGGAGAACAAATTGCATTCACCCTAAGGTTAAAACAACGACCCAGCCAATGAAGCTGAGGACCTTAAACGAAACAAAGTTGGTAATAAATAAACCTCACATGAGGAACAATCTCCAAATACATGGAGAACAATTGCTTAACCGTAAGGTTAAAACAGTGCCCTAGCCAATGAAGCTGAGAACTTTAAACCAAACAAAGTTTGTAATAAATAAACCTCACATGAGGAACAAACTCCAAATACATGGAAAACAAATTGCTTTAACCCTAAGGTTAAAACAGAGCCCCAGCCAATTTCTCCAAATACATGGAGAACAAATTGCTTTAATCCTAAGGTTAAAACAGTGCCCCAGGTAATTTCTCCAAATACAGTGCCCCAGCTAATTTCTCCAAATACAGTGCCCTAGCCAAGTTCTCCAAATACATGGAGAACAAATTGCATTAACCCTAAGGTTAAAACAGTGTCCCAGCCAAAGAAGCTGAGGACCTTAAACTAAACAAAGTTGGTAATAAATAAACCTCGCACGAGGAACAAACTCCAAATGCATGTACATGGAGAACAATTGCTTATCGCCAAGGTTAAAACAGTGACCCAGCCAATGAAGCTGAGGACCTTAAACTAAACAAAGTTGGTAATAAATAAACCTCGCATGAGGAACAAACTCCAAATACATGGAGAACAAATTGCTTTAACCCTAAGGTTAAAACAGTGCCCCTGCTAATTTCTCCAAATACAGTGCCCCAGCTAATTTCTCCAAATACATGGAGAACAAATTGTTTAACCCCAAGGTTAAAACAGTGCCCCAGCCAATGAAGGTGAGGACCTTATACCAGACAAAGTTGGTGATAAATAAACTTCGCATGAGGAACAAATTCCAAATACATGTAGAACAATTGCTTAACCCAAAGATTAAAACAGTACCCCAGCCAATGAAGCTGAGGACCTTAAACCAAACAAAGTTGTGTTAAAACAAAGCTTTTTTAACCTCACATGAGGAACAAACTCGAAATACATAGAGAGCAAATTGGTTTAACCCTAATGTTAAAACCAAATACAGTGCCCCATCCAAAACAGTGCCCCCGCCAAATAAGTGCCCCAGCCAAATTCTCCAAATACAAGGAGAACAAATTGCTTCAACCCCAAGGTTAAAACAGTGCCCCTGCTAATTTCTCCAAAAACAGTACCCCAGCAAAGTTCTTCAAATACATGGAGAACCAATTCCTTTAACACTAAGGTTAAACAAAATGCCCCAGCAAATGGATTGGATGGAGGACCTTAAACCAAACAAAGTTGGTAATGAATAAACTTATTTGCAACAAACTCCAAATACATGGAGAACAAATTGCTTTAACCCTAAGATTAAACCAGTGCCCCAGCCAATGAAGATGAGGACCTTAAACGAAACAAATTTGGTTATAAATAAACCTTACATACATCAGGAACAAACTTCAAATACATGGAGAACAAATTTCTTTAATCCTAATGTTAAAACAGTGCCCTGCCAATTTCACCAAATACAGTGCCCCATCCAAAAACAGTGCCCCAGCCAAGTTCTCCAAATACATGAAGAACAAATTGGTTAACCCTGAGGTTAAAACAGTGCCCCAGCCAATAAAGCTGAGGACCTTAAACTAAACAAAGTTGGTAATAAATAAACCTCACATGAGGGACAAACTCCAAATACATGGAGAAGAAATTGCTTAACCCTAAGGTTAAAACAGTGCGCCAGCCAATGAAGCTGAGGACCTAAAACCAAAGAAAGTTGGTAATAAATAAACCTCACATGAGGAACAAACTCCATATACATGGAGAACCAATTGCATTTACCCTAAGGTTAAAACAACGACCCAGCCAATGAAGCTGAGGACCTTAAACGAAACAAAGTTGGTAATAAATAAACCTCACATGAGGAACAATCTCCAAATACATGGATAACAATTGCTTAACCGTAAGGTTAAAACAGTGCCCTAGCCAATGAAGCTGAGAACTTTAAACCAAACAAAGTTTGTTATAAATAAACCTCACATGAGGAACAAACTCCAAATACATGGAAAACAAATTGCTTTAACCCTAAGGTTAAAACAGAGCCCCAGCCAATTTCTCCAAATACATGGAGAACAAATTGCTTTAACCCTAAGGTTAAAACAGTGCCCCAGCCAATGAAGCTGAGGACCTTAAAATAAACAAAGTTGGTAATAAATAAAACTCGCATGAGGAACAAACTCCAAATACATGGAGAACAAATTGCTTTAACCCTAAGGTTAAAACAGTGCCCCAGCTAATTTCTCCAAATACAGTGCCCCAGCTAATTTCTCCAAATACAGTGCTGCAGCCAAAATAGGTGCCCCAGCCAAGTTCTCTAAATACATGGAGAACAAATTGCTTTAACACTCCAAATACATGGAGAACAAATTGGTTTAAACCTAAGGTTAAAACAGTACCCCAGCCAATGAAACTGAAGACCTTAAACTAAACAAAGTTGGTGATAAATAAACCTCAAATGAGGAACAAACTCCAAATACACGGAGAACAAATTTATTTAACCCTAAGGTTAAAACAGTGCCCCAGCCAATTTCTCCAAATACAGTGCCCCAGACAATTTCTCCAAATACAGTGCCCCAGACAATTTCTCCAAATACAGTGCCCCAGCCAATTTCTCCAAATACATGGAAAACAAATTGTTTAACCCCAAGGTTAAAACAGTGCCCGAGCCAATGAAGGTGAGGACCTTAAACCAAACAAAGTTGGTAATAAATAAACTTCGCATGAGGAACAAACTCCAAATACATGTACACGAAGAACAATTGCTTAACGCCAAGGTTAAAAGAGTGCCACAGCCAATGCAGGTGAGGACCGTAAACTAAACAAAGTTGGTGATTAATAAACCTTACATGAGGAACAAACTCCAAATAGATGAAGATCAAATTGTTTAACCCTAATGTTAAAACACTGCCCCAGCCAAGTTCTCCAAATACATGGAGAACAAATTGCTTTAACCCTAAGGTTAAAACAGAGCCCCAGCCAATTTCTCCAAATACATGGAGAACAAATTGCTTTAACCCTAAGGTTAAAACAGTGCCCCAGCCAATGAAGCTGAGGACCTTAAAATAAACAAAGTTGGTAATAAATAAAACTCGCATGAGGAACAAACTCCAAATACATGGAGAACAAATTGCTTTAACCCTAAGGTTAAAACAGTGCCCCAGCTAATTTCTCCAAATACAGTGCCCCAGCTAATTTCTCCAAATACAGTGCTGCAGCCAAAATAGGTGCCCCAGCCAAGTTCTCTAAATACATGGAGAACAAATTGCTTTAACACTCCAAATACATGGAGAACAAATTGCTTTAAACCTAAGGTTAAAACAGTACCCCAGCCAATGAAACTGAAGACCTTAAACTAAACAAAGTTGGTGATAAATAAACCTCAAATGAGGAACAAACTCCAAATACACGGAGAACAAATTTATTTAACCCTAAGGTTAAAACAGTGCCCCAGCCAATTTCTCCAAATACAGTGCCCCAGACAATTTCTCCAAATACAGTGCCCCAGACAATTTCTCCAAATACAGTGCCCCAGCCAATTTCTCCAAATACATGGAAAACAAATTGTTTAACCCCAAGGTTAAAACAGTGCCCGAGCCAATGAAGGTGAGGACCTTAAACCAAACAAAGTTGGTAATAAATAAACTTCGCATGAGGAACAAACTCCAAATACATGTACACGAAGAACAATTGCTTAACGCCAAGGTTAAAAGAGTGCCACAGCCAATGCAGGTGAGGACCGTAAACTAAACAAAGTTGGTGATTAATAAACCTTACATGAGGAACAAACTCCAAATAGATGGAGATCAAATTGTTTAACCCTAATGTTAAAACACTGCCCCAGCCAAGTTCTCCAAATACATGGAGAACAAATTGCTTTAATCCTAAGGTTAAAACAACGCACCGGCCAATGAAGCTGAGGAGCTTAAACCAAACAAAATTGGTAATAAATAAACCTCTGTAAATTGCTTTTATTGTCATTGCAATACCGGATTTGATGGCAATGAATTATATAGTACAAGTAAGTATATTTGATAATTTAATGGAAGGCTTTTTCCATACCAACCGTATTCTCAATTTATTTATTTAGCAAACAATTGCATTGGTTTTTATGCAATATTAATGATCCACAAGTTAATTATATTGCAAATTACTTTTATTGTGCGTGCAATACTGAGAACCTTAAACCAAACAAAGTTGTGTTAAAACAAATGGAAACAAATGGAAAACAAATTGCTTTAACCCTAAGGTTAAAACAGTGCCCCAGCCAATGAAGCTGAGGACCTTAAACTAAACAAAGTTGGTAATAAATAAACTTCGCATGAGAAATAAACTCCAAATACATGTACACGAAGAACAATTGCTTAACGCCAAGGTTAAAAGAGCGCCACAGTCAATGCAGGTGAGGACCGTAAACTAAACAAAGTTGGTGATAAATAAACCTTACATGAGGAACAAACTCCAAATAGATGGAGAACAAATTGTTTAACCCTAATGTTAAAACACTGCCCCCAGCCAAGTTCTCCAAATACATGGAGAACAAATTGCTTTAACCCTAAGGTTAAAACAGTGCCCCAGCTAATTTTTCCAAATACAGTGCCCCAGCTAATTTCTCCAAATACAGTGCCGCAGCCAAAAACGGTGCCCCAGCCAAGTTCTCTAAATACATGCAGAACAAATTGCTTTAACACTCCAAATACATGGAGAACAAATTGCTTTAAACCTAAGGTTAAAACAGTACCCCAGCCAATGAAACTGAAGACCTTAAACTAAACAAAGTTGGTGATAAATAAACCTCAAATGAGGAACAAACTCCAAATACACGGAGAACAAATTTCTTTAACCCTAATGTTAAAACAGTGCCCCAGCCAATTTCTCCAAATACAGTGCCCCAGATAATTTCTCAAAATACAGTGCCCCAGCCAATTTCTCCAAATACAGTGCCCCAGCCAAAAACAGTGCCCAGCCAATTTCTCCAAATACATGGAAAACAAATTGTTTAACCCCAAGGTTAAAACAGTGCCCGAGCCAATGAAGGTGAGGACCTTAAACCAAAAAAAGTTGTTAATAAATAAACTTCGCATGAGGAACAAACTCCAAATACATGTACACGAAGAACAATTGCTTAACGCCAAGGTTAAAAGAGTGCCACAGCCAATGCAGGTGAGGACCGTAAACTAAACAAAGTTGGTGATAAATAAACCTTACATGAGGAACAAACTCCAAATAGATGGAGAACAAATTGTTCAACCCTAATGTTAAAACACTGCCCCCAGCCAAGTTCTCCAAATACATGGAGAACAAATTGCTTTAATCCTAAGGTTAAAACTACGCACCAGCCAATGAAGCTGAGGAGCTTAAACCAAACAAAATTGGTAATAAATAAACCTCTGTAAATTGCTTTTATTGTCATTGCAATACCGGGTTTGATGGCAATGAATTCTATAGTACAAGTAAGTATATTTGATAATTTAATGGAAGGCTTTTTCCATACTAACCGTATTCTCACTTTATTTATTTAGCAAACAATTGCATTGGTTTTTATGCAATATTAATGATCCACAAGTTAATTATATTGAAAATTACTTTTATTGTGCGTGCAATACTGGATTTGATGGAAAAGAATTAAATAGTACAAGTAAGTATATTGGATAATTTAATAGAAAGCTTTTTCAATAATTACTTTATTCTAGCTTAATTCCTTTAGCAAACAACTACAATGGCTCTTTGTGCCATATTAATTCTACACAAGTTAATTCTACTGAAAATTACTTTTATTGTGAGTGCAATACCAGATTAGATTGCAACGAATATGTACATTTGATAATTTAAAATAAGATATTTTCAATAATAAGGATATTTTCACTTTATTTATTGAGCAAACAATTGCAATGGTATTTTATGCCATATTAATGCTTCACAAGTTAATTACACTGAAAATTACTTTTATTGTTATTGCAATGGCGGATGTGATGGCAATGAATTATATAGTACAATTAAATGCATTTGATAATTTAATACAAGACTTTTTCCATACTAACGTTATTCTCACTTTATTTCTTAAGCAAACAATTGTATTGGTTTTTATACAAATACATGGAGAACAAATTGCTTTAACGTTAAAAATAAGGTTAAAACAGTGCCCCAGCCAATGAAGCTGAGAACCTTAAACCAAACAAAGTTGTGTTAAAACAAAGCTGTTTTAACCTAACATGAGCAGAAACCTCCAAATACTTGGAGAACAAATTGCTTTACGCCAAGGTTAAAACAGTGCCCCAGGCAATGAAGGTGAGGACCTTAAACCAAACAAAGTTGGTGATAAATAAACTTTGCATGAGGAACAAATTCGAAATACATGTAGAACAATTGCTTAACCCAAAGATTAAAACAGTACTCCAACCAATGAAGCTGAGGACCTTAAACCAAACAAAGTTGTGTTAAATCAAAGCTGTTTTTACCTCACATGAGGAGCAAACTCCAAATACATGGGGAACAAATTGCTTTAACCACAAGGTTAAAACAGTGCCCCAGCCAATAAAGGTGAGGACCTTAAACTAAAGAAAGTTGGTAATAAATAAACCTCACATGAGGAACAAATTCCAAATACGTGGAAAACAATTGCTTAACCCCAAGTTTAAAACAGTGCCCCAGCCAATAAAGCTGAAGACCTTAAACCAAACAAAGTTGTGTTAAAACAAGGCTGCTGTTTTAACCTCATATAAGGAGCAAACTCCAAATGCACGGAGAACAAATTGCTTCAACCATAAGGTTAAAAAAGTTCCCAGCCAATGAAGCTGAGGACCTTAAACCAAATAAATGTTGTAATAAATAAACCACACATGAGGAACAAACTCGAAATACATGGAGAACAAATTGCTTTAACCCAAAGGTTAAAACAGTGCGCCAGCCAATGACACTGAGAACCTTAAACCAAACAAAGTTGGTAATAAATAAACCTCACATGAGGAATAAATTGCAAATACATGTAGAACAATTGCTTAACCCAAAGATTAAAACAGTGCCCCAGCCAATGAAACTGAGGACCATAAACCAAAGTTGTGTTAAAACAAATCTGTTTTAACAGCGCATAAGGAACAAACTCTAAATACATGGAGAACAAATTTCTTTAACCATAAGGTTAAAACAGTGCCCCAGCCAATGAAGCTGAGGACCTTAAACCAAACAAAGTTGTGTTAAAACAAAGCTGTTTTAACCTAACATGAGAAAACTCCAAATACATGGAAAACAAATTGCTTTACCTAAGTTTAAACCAGTGCACCAGCCAATGAAGATGAGGACCTTAAACCAAACAAAGTTGGTAATAAACAAATCTCACATGAGGAAAAAACTCCAAATACATGGAGAACAAATTGCATTAACCCTAAGGTTAAAACAGTGCCACAGCCAATGCAGATGAGGACCGTTAACTAAACAAAGTTGGTAATAAAGAAACTTCACATGCGGAACAAACTCCAAATACATGGAGAACAAATTGCTTTAATCCTAAGGTTAAAACAGTGCACCAGCCAATAAAGCTGAGGACCTTAAACTAGACAAAAATGGTAATAAATGAAGCTCGCATGAGGAACAAACTCAAATACATGTACATGGACAACAATTGCTTAACGCCAAGGTTAAAACAGTGCCCCAGCAAATAAAGGTGAGGACCTTAAACCAAGCAAAGTTGGCAATAAATAAACTTCGCATGAGGAACAAGCTCCAAATACATGTACATGGAGAACAAATTGCTTTAATCCTAAGGTTAAAACAGTGCCCCAGCCAATGAAGGTGAGGACCTTAAACTGAACAAAGTTGGTAACAAACTCCAAATACATGGAAAACAAATTATTTTACCCTCAGTTTAAACCCGTGCAACAGCCAATGAAGGTAAGGACCTTAAACTAAACAAAGTTGGTAATAAATAAACCTCACATGAGCAACAAACTCCAAATACATGGAGAACAATTGCTTAACCCCAAGTTTAAAACATTGCCCCAGCCAATGAACCTGAGGACCTAAAACGAAAGAAAGTTGGTAATAAATAAACCTAACATGAGGAACAAACTCCAAATACATGTACATGGAGAACAAATTGCTTTAACCCTAAGGTTAAAACAGTGTCACAGCCAATGCAGATGAGGACCGTAAACTAAACAAAGTTGGTAATAAAGAAACTTCACATGAGGAACAAACTCCAAATACATGTACACGAAGAACAATTGCTTAACGCCAAGGTTAAAACAGTGCCCCAGCAAATGAAGGTGAGGACCTTAAACCAAGCAAAGTTGGTAATAAATAAACTTCGCATGAGGAACAAGCTCCAAATACATGTACATGGAGAACAAATTGCTTTAATCCTAAGGTTAAAACAGTGCCCCAGCCAATGAAGGTGAGGACCTTAAACCAAACAAAGTTGGTAATAAATAAACTTCGCATGACGAACAAACTCCAAATACATGTACACGAAGAACAATTGCTTAACCCTAAGGTTAAAACAGTGCGCCAGCCAATGAAGCTGAGGACCTAAAACCAAAGAAAGTTGGTAATAAATAAACCTCACATGAGGAACAAACTCCATATACATGGAGAACAAATTGCATTCACCCTAAGGTTAAAACAGTGCCCCAGCCAATGAAGCTGAGGACTTTAAACCAAACAAAGTTTGTAATAAATAAACCTCACATGAGGAACAAACTCCAAATACATGGAAAACAAATTGCTTAAACCCTAAGGATAAAACAGTGCCCCAGCCAATTTCTCCAAATACATGGAGAACAAATTGCTTTAACCCTAAGGTTAAAACAGTGCCCCTGCTAATTTCTCCAAATACAGTGCCCCAGCTAATTTCTCCAAATACATGGAGAACAAATTGTTTAACCCCAAGGTTAAAACAGTGCCCCAGCCAATGAAGGTGAGGACCTTATACCAGACAAAGTTGGTGATAAATAAACTTCGCATGAGGAACAAATTCCAAATACATGTAGAACAATTGCTTAACCCAAAGATTAAAACAGTACCCCAGCCAATGAAGCTGAGGACCTTAAACCAAACAAAGTTGTGTTAAAACAAAGCTTTTTTAACCTCACATGAGGAACAAACTCGAAATACATAGAGAGCAAATTGGTTTAACCCTAATGTTAAAACCAAATACAGTGCCCCATCCAAAACAGTGCCCCCGCCAAATAAGTGCCCCAGCCAAATTCTCCAAATACAAGGAGAACAAATTGCTTCAACCCCAAGGTTAAAACAGTGCCCCTGCTAATTTCTCCAAAAACAGTACCCCAGCAAAGTTCTTCAAATACATGGAGAACCAATTCCTTTAACACTAAGGTTAAACAAAATGCCCCAGCAAATGGATTGGATGGAGGACCTTAAACCAAACAAAGTTGGTAATGAATAAACTTATTTGCAACAAACTCCAAATACATGGAGAACAAATTGCTTTAACCCTAAGATTAAACCAGTGCCCCAGCCAATGAAGATGAGGACCTTAAACGAAACAAATTTGGTTATAAATAAACCTTACATACATCAGGAACAAACTTCAAATACATGGAGAACAAATTTCTTTAATCCTAATGTTAAAACAGTGCCCTGCCAATTTCACCAAATACAGTGCCCCATCCAAAAACAGTGCCCCAGCCAAGTTCTCCAAATACATGAAGAACAAATTGGTTAACCCTGAGGTTAAAACAGTGCCCCAGCCAATAAAGCTGAGGACCTTAAACTAAACAAAGTTGGTAATAAATAAACCTCACATGAGGGACAAACTCCAAATACATGGAGAAGAAATTGCTTAACCCTAAGGTTAAAACAGTGCGCCAGCCAATGAAGCTGAGGACCTAAAACCAAAGAAAGTTGGTAATAAATAAACCTCACATGAGGAACAAACTCCATATACATGGAGAACCAATTGCATTTACCCTAAGGTTAAAACAACGACCCAGCCAATGAAGCTGAGGACCTTAAACGAAACAAAGTTGGTAATAAATAAACCTCACATGAGGAACAATCTCCAAATACATGGATAACAATTGCTTAACCGTAAGGTTAAAACAGTGCCCTAGCCAATGAAGCTGAGAACTTTAAACCAAACAAAGTTTGTTATAAATAAACCTCACATGAGGAACAAACTCCAAATACATGGAAAACAAATTGCTTTAACCCTAAGGTTAAAACAGAGCCCCAGCCAATTTCTCCAAATACATGGAGAACAAATTGCTTTAACCCTAAGGTTAAAACAGTGCCCCAGCCAATGAAGCTGAGGACCTTAAAATAAACAAAGTTGGTAATAAATAAAACTCGCATGAGGAACAAACTCCAAATACATGGAGAACAAATTGCTTTAACCCTAAGGTTAAAACAGTGCCCCAGCTAATTTCTCCAAATACAGTGCCCCAGCTAATTTCTCCAAATACAGTGCTGCAGCCAAAATAGGTGCCCCAGCCAAGTTCTCTAAATACATGGAGAACAAATTGCTTTAACACTCCAAATACATGGAGAACAAATTGGTTTAAACCTAAGGTTAAAACAGTACCCCAGCCAATGAAACTGAAGACCTTAAACTAAACAAAGTTGGTGATAAATAAACCTCAAATGAGGAACAAACTCCAAATACACGGAGAACAAATTTATTTAACCCTAAGGTTAAAACAGTGCCCCAGCCAATTTCTCCAAATACAGTGCCCCAGACAATTTCTCCAAATACAGTGCCCCAGACAATTTCTCCAAATACAGTGCCCCAGCCAATTTCTCCAAATACATGGAAAACAAATTGTTTAACCCCAAGGTTAAAACAGTGCCCGAGCCAATGAAGGTGAGGACCTTAAACCAAACAAAGTTGGTAATAAATAAACTTCGCATGAGGAACAAACTCCAAATACATGTACACGAAGAACAATTGCTTAACGCCAAGGTTAAAAGAGTGCCACAGCCAATGCAGGTGAGGACCGTAAACTAAACAAAGTTGGTGATTAATAAACCTTACATGAGGAACAAACTCCAAATAGATGAAGATCAAATTGTTTAACCCTAATGTTAAAACACTGCCCCAGCCAAGTTCTCCAAATACATGGAGAACAAATTGCTTTAACCCTAAGGTTAAAACAGAGCCCCAGCCAATTTCTCCAAATACATGGAGAACAAATTGCTTTAACCCTAAGGTTAAAACAGTGCCCCAGCCAATGAAGCTGAGGACCTTAAAATAAACAAAGTTGGTAATAAATAAAACTCGCATGAGGAACAAACTCCAAATACATGGAGAACAAATTGCTTTAACCCTAAGGTTAAAACAGTGCCCCAGCTAATTTCTCCAAATACAGTGCCCCAGCTAATTTCTCCAAATACAGTGCTGCAGCCAAAATAGGTGCCCCAGCCAAGTTCTCTAAATACATGGAGAACAAATTGCTTTAACACTCCAAATACATGGAGAACAAATTGCTTTAAACCTAAGGTTAAAACAGTACCCCAGCCAATGAAACTGAAGACCTTAAACTAAACAAAGTTGGTGATAAATAAACCTCAAATGAGGAACAAACTCCAAATACACGGAGAACAAATTTATTTAACCCTAAGGTTAAAACAGTGCCCCAGCCAATTTCTCCAAATACAGTGCCCCAGACAATTTCTCCAAATACAGTGCCCCAGACAATTTCTCCAAATACAGTGCCCCAGCCAATTTCTCCAAATACATGGAAAACAAATTGTTTAACCCCAAGGTTAAAACAGTGCCCGAGCCAATGAAGGTGAGGACCTTAAACCAAACAAAGTTGGTAATAAATAAACTTCGCATGAGGAACAAACTCCAAATACATGTACACGAAGAACAATTGCTTAACGCCAAGGTTAAAAGAGTGCCACAGCCAATGCAGGTGAGGACCGTAAACTAAACAAAGTTGGTGATTAATAAACCTTACATGAGGAACAAACTCCAAATAGATGGAGATCAAATTGTTTAACCCTAATGTTAAAACACTGCCCCAGCCAAGTTCTCCAAATACATGGAGAACAAATTGCTTTAATCCTAAGGTTAAAACAACGCACCGGCCAATGAAGCTGAGGAGCTTAAACCAAACAAAATTGGTAATAAATAAACCTCTGTAAATTGCTTTTATTGTCATTGCAATACCGGATTTGATGGCAATGAATTATATAGTACAAGTAAGTATATTTGATAATTTAATGGAAGGCTTTTTCCATACCAACCGTATTCTCAATTTATTTATTTAGCAAACAATTGCATTGGTTTTTATGCAATATTAATGATCCACAAGTTAATTATATTGCAAATTACTTTTATTGTGCGTACAATACTGAGAACCTTAAACCAAACAAAGTTGTGTTAAAACAAATGGAAACAAATGGAAAACAAATTGCTTTAACCCTAAGGTTAAAACAGTGCCCCAGCCAATGAAGCTGAGGACCTTAAACTAAACAAAGTTGGTAATAAATAAACTTCGCATGAGAAATAAACTCCAAATACATGTACACGAAGAACAATTGCTTAACGCCAAGGTTAAAAGAGCGCCACAGTCAATGCAGGTGAGGACCGTAAACTAAACAAAGTTGGTGATAAATAAACCTTACATGAGGAACAAACTCCAAATAGATGGAGAACAAATTGTTTAACCCTAATGTTAAAACACTGCCCCCAGCCAAGTTCTCCAAATACATGGAGAACAAATTGCTTTAACCCTAAGGTTAAAACAGTGCCCCAGCTAATTTTTCCAAATACAGTGCCCCAGCTAATTTCTCCAAATACAGTGCCGCAGCCAAAAACGGTGCCCCAGCCAAGTTCTCTAAATACATGCAGAACAAATTGCTTTAACACTCCAAATACATGGAGAACAAATTGCTTTAAACCTAAGGTTAAAACAGTACCCCAGCCAATGAAACTGAAGACCTTAAACTAAACAAAGTTGGTGATAAATAAACCTCAAATGAGGAACAAACTCCAAATACACGGAGAACAAATTTCTTTAACCCTAATGTTAAAACAGTGCCCCAGCCAATTTCTCCAAATACAGTGCCCCAGATAATTTCTCAAAATACAGTGCCCCAGCCAATTTCTCCAAATACAGTGCCCCAGCCAAAAACAGTGCCCAGCCAATTTCTCCAAATACATGGAAAACAAATTGTTTAACCCCAAGGTTAAAACAGTGCCCGAGCCAATGAAGGTGAGGACCTTAAACCAAAAAAAGTTGTTAATAAATAAACTTCGCATGAGGAACAAACTCCAAATACATGTACACGAAGAACAATTGCTTAACGCCAAGGTTAAAAGAGTGCCACAGCCAATGCAGGTGAGGACCGTAAACTAAACAAAGTTGGTGATAAATAAACCTTACATGAGGAACAAACTCCAAATAGATGGAGAACAAATTGTTCAACCCTAATGTTAAAACACTGCCCCCAGCCAAGTTCTCCAAATACATGGAGAACAAATTGCTTTAATCCTAAGGTTAAAACTACGCACCAGCCAATGAAGCTGAGGAGCTTAAACCAAACAAAATTGGTAATAAATAAACCTCTGTAAATTGCTTTTATTGTCATTGCAATACCGGGTTTGATGGCAATGAATTCTATAGTACAAGTAAGTATATTTGATAATTTAATGGAAGGCTTTTTCCATACTAACCGTATTCTCACTTTATTTATTTAGCAAACAATTGCATTGGTTTTTATGCAATATTAATGATCCACAAGTTAATTATATTGAAAATTACTTTTATTGTGCGTGCAATACTGGATTTGATGGAAAAGAATTAAATAGTACAAGTAAGTATATTGGATAATTTAATAGAAAGCTTTTTCAATAATTACTTTATTCTAGCTTAATTCCTTTAGCAAACAACTACAATGGCTCTTTGTGCCATATTAATTCTACACAAGTTAATTCTACTGAAAATTACTTTTATTGTGAGTGCAATACCAGATTAGATTGCAACGAATATGTACATTTGATAATTTAAAATAAGATATTTTCAATAATAAGGATATTTTCACTTTATTTATTGAGCAAACAATTGCAATGGTATTTTATGCCATATTAATGCTTCACAAGTTAATTACACTGAAAATTACTTTTATTGTTATTGCAATGGCGGATGTGATGGCAATGAATTATATAGTACAATTAAATGCATTTGATAATTTAATACAAGACTTTTTCCATACTAACGTTATTCTCACTTTATTTCTTAAGCAAACAATTGTATTGGTTTTTATACAAATACATGGAGAACAAATTGCTTTAACGTTAAAAATAAGGTTAAAACAGTGCCCCAGCCAATGAAGCTGAGAACCTTAAACCAAACAAAGTTGTGTTAAAACAAAGCTGTTTTAACCTAACATGAGCAGAAACCTCCAAATACTTGGAGAACAAATTGCTTTACGCCAAGGTTAAAACAGTGCCCCAGGCAATGAAGGTGAGGACCTTAAACCAAACAAAGTTGGTGATAAATAAACTTTGCATGAGGAACAAATTCGAAATACATGTAGAACAATTGCTTAACCCAAAGATTAAAACAGTACTCCAACCAATGAAGCTGAGGACCTTAAACCAAACAAAGTTGTGTTAAATCAAAGCTGTTTTTACCTCACATGAGGAGCAAACTCCAAATACATGGGGAACAAATTGCTTTAACCACAAGGTTAAAACAGTGCCCCAGCCAATAAAGGTGAGGACCTTAAACTAAAGAAAGTTGGTAATAAATAAACCTCACATGAGGAACAAATTCCAAATACGTGGAAAACAATTGCTTAACCCCAAGTTTAAAACAGTGCCCCAGCCAATAAAGCTGAAGACCTTAAACCAAACAAAGTTGTGTTAAAACAAGGCTGCTGTTTTAACCTCATATAAGGAGCAAACTCCAAATGCACGGAGAACAAATTGCTTCAACCATAAGGTTAAAAAAGTTCCCAGCCAATGAAGCTGAGGACCTTAAACCAAATAAATGTTGTAATAAATAAACCACACATGAGGAACAAACTCGAAATACATGGAGAACAAATTGCTTTAACCCAAAGGTTAAAACAGTGCGCCAGCCAATGACACTGAGAACCTTAAACCAAACAAAGTTGGTAATAAATAAACCTCACATGAGGAATAAATTGCAAATACATGTAGAACAATTGCTTAACCCAAAGATTAAAACAGTGCCCCAGCCAATGAAACTGAGGACCATAAACCAAAGTTGTGTTAAAACAAATCTGTTTTAACAGCGCATAAGGAACAAACTCTAAATACATGGAGAACAAATTTCTTTAACCATAAGGTTAAAACAGTGCCCCAGCCAATGAAGCTGAGGACCTTAAACCAAACAAAGTTGTGTTAAAACAAAGCTGTTTTAACCTAACATGAGAAAACTCCAAATACATGGAAAACAAATTGCTTTACCTAAGTTTAAACCAGTGCACCAGCCAATGAAGATGAGGACCTTAAACCAAACAAAGTTGGTAATAAACAAATCTCACATGAGGAAAAAACTCCAAATACATGGAGAACAAATTGCATTAACCCTAAGGTTAAAACAGTGCCACAGCCAATGCAGATGAGGACCGTTAACTAAACAAAGTTGGTAATAAAGAAACTTCACATGCGGAACAAACTCCAAATACATGGAGAACAAATTGCTTTAATCCTAAGGTTAAAACAGTGCACCAGCCAATAAAGCTGAGGACCTTAAACTAGACAAAAATGGTAATAAATGAAGCTCGCATGAGGAACAAACTCAAATACATGTACATGGACAACAATTGCTTAACGCCAAGGTTAAAACAGTGCCCCAGCAAATAAAGGTGAGGACCTTAAACCAAGCAAAGTTGGCAATAAATAAACTTCGCATGAGGAACAAGCTCCAAATACATGTACATGGAGAACAAATTGCTTTAATCCTAAGGTTAAAACAGTGCCCCAGCCAATGAAGGTGAGGACCTTAAACTGAACAAAGTTGGTAACAAACTCCAAATACATGGAAAACAAATTATTTTACCCTCAGTTTAAACCCGTGCAACAGCCAATGAAGGTAAGGACCTTAAACTAAACAAAGTTGGTAATAAATAAACCTCACATGAGCAACAAACTCCAAATACATGGAGAACAATTGCTTAACCCCAAGTTTAAAACATTGCCCCAGCCAATGAACCTGAGGACCTAAAACGAAAGAAAGTTGGTAATAAATAAACCTAACATGAGGAACAAACTCCAAATACATGTACATGGAGAACAAATTGCTTTAACCCTAAGGTTAAAACAGTGTCACAGCCAATGCAGATGAGGACCGTAAACTAAACAAAGTTGGTAATAAAGAAACTTCACATGAGGAACAAACTCCAAATACATGTACACGAAGAACAATTGCTTAACGCCAAGGTTAAAACAGTGCCCCAGCAAATGAAGGTGAGGACCTTAAACCAAGCAAAGTTGGTAATAAATAAACTTCGCATGAGGAACAAGCTCCAAATACATGTACATGGAGAACAAATTGCTTTAATCCTAAGGTTAAAACAGTGCCCCAGCCAATGAAGGTGAGGACCTTAAACCAAACAAAGTTGGTAATAAATAAACTTCGCATGACGAACAAACTCCAAATACATGTACACGAAGAACAATTGCTTAACCCTAAGGTTAAAACAGTGCGCCAGCCAATGAAGCTGAGGACCTAAAACCAAAGAAAGTTGGTAATAAATAAACCTCACATGAGGAACAAACTCCATATACATGGAGAACAAATTGCATTCACCCTAAGGTTAAAACAGTGCCCCAGCCAATGAAGCTGAGGACTTTAAACCAAACAAAGTTTGTAATAAATAAACCTCACATGAGGAACAAACTCCAAATACATGGAAAACAAATTGCTTAAACCCTAAGGATAAAACAGTGCCCCAGCCAATTTCTCCAAATACATGGAGAACAAATTGCTTTAACCCTAAGGTTAAAACAGTGCCCCTGCTAATTTCTCCAAATACAGTGCCCCAGCTAATTTCTCCAAATACATGGAGAACAAATTGTTTAACCCCAAGGTTAAAACAGTGCCCCAGCCAATGAAGGTGAGGACCTTATACCAGACAAAGTTGGTGATAAATAAACTTCGCATGAGGAACAAATTCCAAATACATGTAGAACAATTGCTTAACCCAAAGATTAAAACAGTACCCCAGCCAATGAAGCTGAGGACCTTAAACCAAACAAAGTTGTGTTAAAACAAAGCTTTTTTAACCTCACATGAGGAACAAACTCGAAATACATAGAGAGCAAATTGGTTTAACCCTAATGTTAAAACCAAATACAGTGCCCCATCCAAAACAGTGCCCCCGCCAAATAAGTGCCCCAGCCAAATTCTCCAAATACAAGGAGAACAAATTGCTTCAACCCCAAGGTTAAAACAGTGCCCCTGCTAATTTCTCCAAAAACAGTACCCCAGCAAAGTTCTTCAAATACATGGAGAACCAATTCCTTTAACACTAAGGTTAAACAAAATGCCCCAGCAAATGGATTGGATGGAGGACCTTAAACCAAACAAAGTTGGTAATGAATAAACTTATTTGCAACAAACTCCAAATACATGGAGAACAAATTGCTTTAACCCTAAGATTAAACCAGTGCCCCAGCCAATGAAGATGAGGACCTTAAACGAAACAAATTTGGTTATAAATAAACCTTACATACATCAGGAACAAACTTCAAATACATGGAGAACAAATTTCTTTAATCCTAATGTTAAAACAGTGCCCTGCCAATTTCACCAAATACAGTGCCCCATCCAAAAACAGTGCCCCAGCCAAGTTCTCCAAATACATGAAGAACAAATTGGTTAACCCTGAGGTTAAAACAGTGCCCCAGCCAATAAAGCTGAGGACCTTAAACTAAACAAAGTTGGTAATAAATAAACCTCACATGAGGGACAAACTCCAAATACATGGAGAAGAAATTGCTTAACCCTAAGGTTAAAACAGTGCGCCAGCCAATGAAGCTGAGGACCTAAAACCAAAGAAAGTTGGTAATAAATAAACCTCACATGAGGAACAAACTCCATATACATGGAGAACCAATTGCATTTACCCTAAGGTTAAAACAACGACCCAGCCAATGAAGCTGAGGACCTTAAACGAAACAAAGTTGGTAATAAATAAACCTCACATGAGGAACAATCTCCAAATACATGGATAACAATTGCTTAACCGTAAGGTTAAAACAGTGCCCTAGCCAATGAAGCTGAGAACTTTAAACCAAACAAAGTTTGTTATAAATAAACCTCACATGAGGAACAAACTCCAAATACATGGAAAACAAATTGCTTTAACCCTAAGGTTAAAACAGAGCCCCAGCCAATTTCTCCAAATACATGGAGAACAAATTGCTTTAACCCTAAGGTTAAAACAGTGCCCCAGCCAATGAAGCTGAGGACCTTAAAATAAACAAAGTTGGTAATAAATAAAACTCGCATGAGGAACAAACTCCAAATACATGGAGAACAAATTGCTTTAACCCTAAGGTTAAAACAGTGCCCCAGCTAATTTCTCCAAATACAGTGCCCCAGCTAATTTCTCCAAATACAGTGCTGCAGCCAAAATAGGTGCCCCAGCCAAGTTCTCTAAATACATGGAGAACAAATTGCTTTAACACTCCAAATACATGGAGAACAAATTGGTTTAAACCTAAGGTTAAAACAGTACCCCAGCCAATGAAACTGAAGACCTTAAACTAAACAAAGTTGGTGATAAATAAACCTCAAATGAGGAACAAACTCCAAATACACGGAGAACAAATTTATTTAACCCTAAGGTTAAAACAGTGCCCCAGCCAATTTCTCCAAATACAGTGCCCCAGACAATTTCTCCAAATACAGTGCCCCAGACAATTTCTCCAAATACAGTGCCCCAGCCAATTTCTCCAAATACATGGAAAACAAATTGTTTAACCCCAAGGTTAAAACAGTGCCCGAGCCAATGAAGGTGAGGACCTTAAACCAAACAAAGTTGGTAATAAATAAACTTCGCATGAGGAACAAACTCCAAATACATGTACACGAAGAACAATTGCTTAACGCCAAGGTTAAAAGAGTGCCACAGCCAATGCAGGTGAGGACCGTAAACTAAACAAAGTTGGTGATTAATAAACCTTACATGAGGAACAAACTCCAAATAGATGAAGATCAAATTGTTTAACCCTAATGTTAAAACACTGCCCCAGCCAAGTTCTCCAAATACATGGAGAACAAATTGCTTTAACCCTAAGGTTAAAACAGAGCCCCAGCCAATTTCTCCAAATACATGGAGAACAAATTGCTTTAACCCTAAGGTTAAAACAGTGCCCCAGCCAATGAAGCTGAGGACCTTAAAATAAACAAAGTTGGTAATAAATAAAACTCGCATGAGGAACAAACTCCAAATACATGGAGAACAAATTGCTTTAACCCTAAGGTTAAAACAGTGCCCCAGCTAATTTCTCCAAATACAGTGCCCCAGCTAATTTCTCCAAATACAGTGCTGCAGCCAAAATAGGTGCCCCAGCCAAGTTCTCTAAATACATGGAGAACAAATTGCTTTAACACTCCAAATACATGGAGAACAAATTGCTTTAAACCTAAGGTTAAAACAGTACCCCAGCCAATGAAACTGAAGACCTTAAACTAAACAAAGTTGGTGATAAATAAACCTCAAATGAGGAACAAACTCCAAATACACGGAGAACAAATTTATTTAACCCTAAGGTTAAAACAGTGCCCCAGCCAATTTCTCCAAATACAGTGCCCCAGACAATTTCTCCAAATACAGTGCCCCAGACAATTTCTCCAAATACAGTGCCCCAGCCAATTTCTCCAAATACATGGAAAACAAATTGTTTAACCCCAAGGTTAAAACAGTGCCCGAGCCAATGAAGGTGAGGACCTTAAACCAAACAAAGTTGGTAATAAATAAACTTCGCATGAGGAACAAACTCCAAATACATGTACACGAAGAACAATTGCTTAACGCCAAGGTTAAAAGAGTGCCACAGCCAATGCAGGTGAGGACCGTAAACTAAACAAAGTTGGTGATTAATAAACCTTACATGAGGAACAAACTCCAAATAGATGGAGATCAAATTGTTTAACCCTAATGTTAAAACACTGCCCCAGCCAAGTTCTCCAAATACATGGAGAACAAATTGCTTTAATCCTAAGGTTAAAACAACGCACCGGCCAATGAAGCTGAGGAGCTTAAACCAAACAAAATTGGTAATAAATAAACCTCTGTAAATTGCTTTTATTGTCATTGCAATACCGGATTTGATGGCAATGAATTATATAGTACAAGTAAGTATATTTGATAATTTAATGGAAGGCTTTTTCCATACCAACCGTATTCTCAATTTATTTATTTAGCAAACTTGTGTTAAAACAAATGGAAACAAATGGAAAACAAATTGCTTTAACCCTAAGGTTAAAACAGTGCCCCAGCCAATGAAGCTGAGGACCTTAAACTAAACAAAGTTGGTAATAAATAAACTTCGCATGAGAAATAAACTCCAAATACATGTACACGAAAATACATGGAGAACAAATTGCTTTAACCCTAAGGTTAAAACAGTGCCCCAGCTAATTTTTCCAAATACAGTGCCCCAGCTAATTTCTCCAAATACAGTGCCGCAGCCAAAAACGGTGCCCCAGCCAAGTTCTCTAAATACATGCAGAACAAATTGCTTTAACACTCCAAATACATGGAGAACAAATTGCTTTAAACCTAAGGTTAAAACAGTACCCCAGCCAATGAAACTGAAGACCTTAAACTAAACAAAGTTGGTGATAAATAAACCTCAAATGAGGAACAAACTCCAAATACACGGAGAACAAATTTCTTTAACCCTAATGTTAAAACAGTGCCCCGGCCAATTTCTCCAAATACAGTGCCCCAGATAATTTCTCAAAATACAGTGCCCCAGCCAATTTCTCCAAATACAGTGCCCCAGCCAAAAACAGTGCCCAGCCAATTTCTCCAAATACATGGAAAACAAATTGTTTAACCCCAAGGTTAAAACAGTGCCCGAGCCAATGAAGGTGAGGACCTTAAACCAAAAAAAGTTGTTAATAAATAAACTTCGCATGAGGAACAAACTCCAAATACATATACACGAAGAACAATTGCTTAACGCCAAGGTTAAAAGAGTGCCACAGCCAATGCAGGTGAGGACCGTAAACTAAACAAAGTTGGTGATAAATAAACCTTACATGAGGAACAAACTCCAAATAGATGGAGAACAAATTGTTTAACCCTAATGTTAAAACACTGCCCCAGCCAAGTTCTCCAAATACATGGAGAACAAATTGCTTTAATCCTAAGGTTAAAACAACGCACCGGCCAATGAAGCTGAGGAGCTTAAACCAAACAAAATTGGTAATAAATAAACCTCTGTAAATTGCTTTTATTGTCATTGCAATACCGGATTTGATGGCAATGAATTATATAGTACAAGTAAGTATATTTGATAATTTAATGGAAGGCTTTTTCCATACCAACCGTATTCTCAATTTATGTCAATAATTACTTTATTCTAGCTTAATTCCTTTAGCAAACAACTACAATGGCTCTTTGTGCCATATTAATTCTACACAAGTTAATTCTACTGAAAATTACTTTTATTGTGAGTGCAATACCAGATTAGATTGCAACGAATATGTACATTTGATAATTTAAAATAAGATATTTTCAATAATAAGGATATTTTCACTTTATTTATTGAGCAAACAATTGCAATGGTATTTTATGCCATATTAATGCTTCACAAGTTAATTACACTGAAAATTACTTTTATTGTTATTGCAATGGCGGATGTGATGGCAATGAATTATATAGTACAATTAAATGCATTTGATAATTTAATACAAGACTTTTTCCATACTAACGTTATTCTCACTTTATTTCTTAAGCAAACAATTGTATTGGTTTTTATACAAATACATGGAGAACAAATTGCTTTAACGTTAAAAATAAGGTTAAAACAGTGCCCCAGCCAATGAAGCTGAGAACCTTAAACCAAACAAAGTTGTGTTAAAACAAAGCTGTTTTAACCTAACATGAGCAGAAACCTCCAAATACTTGGAGAACAAATTGCTTTACGCCAAGGTTAAAACAGTGCCCCAGGCAATGAAGGTGAGGACCTTAAACCAAACAAAGTTGGTGATAAATAAACTTTGCATGAGGAACAAATTCGAAATACATGTAGAACAATTGCTTAACCCAAAGATTAAAACAGTACTCCAACCAATGAAGCTGAGGACCTTAAACCAAACAAAGTTGTGTTAAATCAAAGCTGTTTTTACCTCACATGAGGAGCAAACTCCAAATACATGGGGAACAAATTGCTTTAACCACAAGGTTAAAACAGTGCCCCAGCCAATAAAGGTGAGGACCTTAAACTAAAGAAAGTTGGTAATAAATAAACCTCACATGAGGAACAAATTCCAAATACGTGGAAAACAATTGCTTAACCCCAAGTTTAAAACAGTGCCCCAGCCAATAAAGCTGAAGACCTTAAACCAAACAAAGTTGTGTTAAAACAAGGCTGCTGTTTTAACCTCATATAAGGAGCAAACTCCAAATGCACGGAGAACAAATTGCTTCAACCATAAGGTTAAAAAAGTTCCCAGCCAATGAAGCTGAGGACCTTAAACCAAATAAATGTTGTAATAAATAAACCACACATGAGGAACAAACTCGAAATACATGGAGAACAAATTGCTTTAACCCAAAGGTTAAAACAGTGCGCCAGCCAATGACACTGAGAACCTTAAACCAAACAAAGTTGGTAATAAATAAACCTCACATGAGGAATAAATTGCAAATACATGTAGAACAATTGCTTAACCCAAAGATTAAAACAGTGCCCCAGCCAATGAAACTGAGGACCATAAACCAAAGTTGTGTTAAAACAAATCTGTTTTAACAGCGCATAAGGAACAAACTCTAAATACATGGAGAACAAATTTCTTTAACCATAAGGTTAAAACAGTGCCCCAGCCAATGAAGCTGAGGACCTTAAACCAAACAAAGTTGTGTTAAAACAAAGCTGTTTTAACCTAACATGAGAAAACTCCAAATACATGGAAAACAAATTGCTTTACCTAAGTTTAAACCAGTGCACCAGCCAATGAAGATGAGGACCTTAAACCAAACAAAGTTGGTAATAAACAAATCTCACATGAGGAAAAAACTCCAAATACATGGAGAACAAATTGCATTAACCCTAAGGTTAAAACAGTGCCACAGCCAATGCAGATGAGGACCGTTAACTAAACAAAGTTGGTAATAAAGAAACTTCACATGCGGAACAAACTCCAAATACATGGAGAACAAATTGCTTTAATCCTAAGGTTAAAACAGTGCACCAGCCAATAAAGCTGAGGACCTTAAACTAGACAAAAATGGTAATAAATGAAGCTCGCATGAGGAACAAACTCAAATACATGTACATGGACAACAATTGCTTAACGCCAAGGTTAAAACAGTGCCCCAGCAAATAAAGGTGAGGACCTTAAACCAAGCAAAGTTGGCAATAAATAAACTTCGCATGAGGAACAAGCTCCAAATACATGTACATGGAGAACAAATTGCTTTAATCCTAAGGTTAAAACAGTGCCCCAGCCAATGAAGGTGAGGACCTTAAACTGAACAAAGTTGGTAACAAACTCCAAATACATGGAAAACAAATTATTTTACCCTCAGTTTAAACCCGTGCAACAGCCAATGAAGGTAAGGACCTTAAACTAAACAAAGTTGGTAATAAATAAACCTCACATGAGCAACAAACTCCAAATACATGGAGAACAATTGCTTAACCCCAAGTTTAAAACATTGCCCCAGCCAATGAACCTGAGGACCTAAAACGAAAGAAAGTTGGTAATAAATAAACCTAACATGAGGAACAAACTCCAAATACATGTACATGGAGAACAAATTGCTTTAACCCTAAGGTTAAAACAGTGTCACAGCCAATGCAGATGAGGACCGTAAACTAAACAAAGTTGGTAATAAAGAAACTTCACATGAGGAACAAACTCCAAATACATGTACACGAAGAACAATTGCTTAACGCCAAGGTTAAAACAGTGCCCCAGCAAATGAAGGTGAGGACCTTAAACCAAGCAAAGTTGGTAATAAATAAACTTCGCATGAGGAACAAGCTCCAAATACATGTACATGGAGAACAAATTGCTTTAATCCTAAGGTTAAAACAGTGCCCCAGCCAATGAAGGTGAGGACCTTAAACCAAACAAAGTTGGTAATAAATAAACTTCGCATGACGAACAAACTCCAAATACATGTACACGAAGAACAATTGCTTAACCCTAAGGTTAAAACAGTGCGCCAGCCAATGAAGCTGAGGACCTAAAACCAAAGAAAGTTGGTAATAAATAAACCTCACATGAGGAACAAACTCCATATACATGGAGAACAAATTGCATTCACCCCAAGGTTAAAACAGTGTCCCAGCCAATGAAGCTGAGGACTTTAAACCAAACAAAGTTTGTAATAAATAAACCTCACATGAGGAACAAACTCCAAATACATGGAAAACAAATTGCTTAAACCCTAAGGATAAAACAGTGCCCCAGCCAATTTCTCCAAATACATGGAGAACAAATTGCTTTAAGCCTAAGGTTAAAACAGTGCCCCAGCCAATGAAGCTGAGGACCTTAAACTAAACAAAGTTGGTAATAAATAAACTTCGCATTAGGAACAAACTCTAAGTACATGTACATGGAGAACGAATTGCTTTAACACTAAGGTTAAAACAGTGCCACAGCCAATGCAGGTGAGATCCGTAAACTAAACAAAGTTGGTAATGAAGAAAATTCACATGCGGAACAAACTACAAATACATGGAGAACATATTGCTTTAACCCTAAGGTTAAGATAGTGCCCCAGCCAATGAAGCTGAGGACCTTAAACTAAACAAAGTTGGTAATAAATAAACCTCACATGAGGAACAAACTCCAAATACATGGAAAACAAATTGCTTTAACCCTAAGGTTAAAACAGTGCCCCAGCTAATTTCTCCAAATACAGTGCTCCACCAAAAACAGCGCCCGAGCCAAAAAAACAGTGCCCGAGCCAAAAACAGTGCCCCAGCCAAGTTCTCCAAATACATGGAGAACAAATTGCTTTAACCCTAAGGTTAAAACAGTGACCCAGCTAATTTCTCCAAATACAGTGCCCCAGCTAATTTCTCCAAACACACTGCTCCAGCCAAAAACAGTGCCCCAGCCAAGTTCTCCAAATACATTGAGAACAAATTGCATTAACCCTAAGGTTAAAACAGTGTCCCAGCCAATGAAGTTGGTAATAAATAAACATCGCATGAGGAACAAACTCCAAATGCATGTACATGGAGAACAATTGCTTATCCCAAAGGTTAAAACAGTGCCCCATCCAATGAAGCTGAGGACCTGAACTAAACAAAGTTGGTAATAAATAAAACTCGCATGAGGAACAAACTCCAAATACATGTACATGGAGAACAACTGCTTATCCCCAAGGTTGAAACAGTGCCCCAGCCAATGAAGCTGAGGACCTTAAACCAAACAAATTTACTAATAAATAAACCTCACATGAGGAACAAACTCCAAATACATGGAGAACAAATTGCTTTAACCATAAGGTTAAAACAGTGCCCAGCTAATTTCTCCAAATACAGTACCCCAGCTAATTTCTCCAAATACAGTGCTCCAGCCAAAAACTGTGTCGCAGAAAAGTTCTCCAAATACATGGAGAACAAATTGCTTTAACACTCCAAATACATGGAGAACAAATTGCTTTAAGCCTAAGGTAAAAACGGTGTCCCAGCCAATGAAGCTGAGGACCTTAAACTAAACAAAGTTGGTGATAAATAAACTTCACACGAGGAACAAACTCCAAATACATGGAGAACAAATTGCTTTAACCCTAAGGTTAAAACAGTGCCCAAGCCAATGAAGCTGAGGACGTTAAACTAAATAAAGTTGGTGATAAATAAACCTCATGAGGAACAAACTCCAAATACATGGATAACACATTTCTTTAAACCTAATGTTAAAACAGTGCCCCAGCCAATTTCTCCAAATAAATGGAGAACAAATTGTTTAACCCCAAGGTTAAAACAGTGCCCCTGCCAATGAAGATGAGGACCTTAAACGAAACAAAGTTGGTAATAAATAAACCTCACACGAGGAAGAAACTCCAAATACATGGAAAACAAATTGCTTTACCCTAAGTTTAAAACAGTGCACCAACCAATGAAGGCGAGAACCTTAAACTGAACAAAATTGGTAATAAATAAACCTCACAAGAGGAACAAACTCCAAATATATGGAAAATGTTTTTCTTTAACGCTAAGTTTAAAACAGTGCACCTGCCAATGAAGGTGAGGACCTTAAACTGAACAAAGTTGGTAACAAACTCCAAATACATGGAAAACAAATTGTTTTACCCTCAGTTTAAACCCGTGCAACAGCCAATGAAGCTGAGGACCTTAAACTAAACAAAGTTGGTAATAAATAAACCTCACATGAGCAACAAACTCCAAATACATGGAGAACAAATTGGTTAACCCCAAGTTTAAAACATTGCCCCAGCCAATGAACCTGTGGACCTAAAACGAAAGAAAGTTGGTAATATAGAGGAACAAACTCCAAATACATGTACATGGAGAACAAATTGCTTTAATCCTAAGGTTAAAACAGTGCCCTAGCCAATGAAGGTGAGGAGCGTAAACAAACAAAGTTGGTAATAAAGAAACTTCACATGCGCAACAAACTCCAAATGCGTGGAGAACAAATTAATTTAATCCTAAGGTTAAAACAGTGCCCCAGCCAATGAAGGTGAGGACCTTAAAGCAAACAATGTTGGTAATAAATAAACTTCGCATGAGGAACAAACTCCAAATACATGTACACGAAGAACAATTGCTTAACCCTAAGGTAAAAACAGTGCCCCAGCCAATGAAGCTGAGGACCTAAAACCAAAGAAAGTTGGTAATAAATAAACCTCACATGAGGAACAAACACCATATACATGGAGAACAAATTGCATTCACCCTAAGGTTAAAACAGTGCCCCAGCCAATGAAGCTGAGGACTTTAAACCAAAAAAAGTTTGATATAAATAAACCTCACATGAGGAACAAACTCCAAATACGTGGAAAACAAATTGCTTTAACCCTAAGGTTAAAACAGTGCCCCAGCCAATGAAGGCGAGAACCTTAAACTGAACAAAATTGGTAATAAATAAACCTCACAAGAGGAACAAACTCCAAATATATGGAAAATGTTTTTCTTTGACGCTAAGTTTAAAACAGTGCACCTGCCAATGAAGGTGAGGACCTTAAACTGAACAAAGTTGGTAACAAACTCCAAATACATGGAAAACAAATTGTTTTACCCTCAGTTTAAACCCGTGCAACAGCCAATGAAGCTGAGGACCTTAAACTAAACAAAGTTGGTAATAAATAAACCTCACATGAGCAACAAACTCCAAATGCATGGAGAACAAATTGCTTAACCCCAAGTTTAAAACATTGCCCCAGCCAATGAAGCTGAGGACCTAAAACGAAAGAAAGTTGGACATGGAGAACAAATTGCTTTAATCCTAAGGTTAAAACAGTGCCCTACCCAATGAAGGTGAGAAGCGTAAACAAACAAAGTTGGTAATAAAGAAACTTAACATGCGCAACAAACTCCAAATGCGTGGAGAACAAATTAATTTAATCCTAAGGTTAAAACAGTGCCCCAGCCAATGAAGGTGAGGACCTTAAACCAAACAAAGTTGGTAATAAATAAACTTCGCATGAGGAACAAACTCCAAATACATGTACACGAAGAACAATTGCTTAACCCTGAGGTTAAAACAGTGCGCCAGCCAATGAAGCTGAGGACCTAAAACCAAAGAAAGTTGGTAATAAATAAACCTCACATGAGGAACAAACACCATATACATGGAGAACAAATTGCATTCACCCTAAGGTTAAAACAGTGCCCCAGCCAATGAAGCTGAGGACTTTAAACCAAACAAAGTTTGTAATAAATAAACCTCACATGAGGAACAAACTCCAAATACATGGAAAACAAATTGCTTTAACCCTAAGGTTAAAACAGTGCCCCAGCCAATTTCTCCAAATACATGGAGAACAAATTGCTTTAACCCTAAGGTTAAAACAGTGCCCCAGCCAATGAAGCTGAGGACCTTAAACTAAACAAAGTTGGTAATAAATAAACTTCGCATGAGGAACAAACTCTAAGTACATGTACATGGAGAACGAATGGCTTTAACACTAAGGTTAAAACAGTGCCACAGCCAATGCAGGTGAGGACCGTAAACTAAACAAAGTTGTTAATGAAGAAAATTCACATGCGGAACAGACTACAAATACATGGAGAACATATTGCTTTAACCCTAAGGTTAAGATAGTGCCCCAGCCAATGAAGCTGAGGACCTTAAACTAAACAAAGTTGGCAATAAATAAACCTCACATGAGGAACAAACTCCAAATACATGGAGAACAAATTGCTTTAACCCTAAGTTTAAAACAGTGCCCCAGCTAATTTCTCCAAATACAGTGCTCCACCAAAAACAGCGCCCGAGCCAAAAACAGTGCCCGAGCCAAAAACAGTGCCCCCGCCAAGTTCTCCAAATACATGGAGAACAAATTGCTTTAACCCTAAGGTTAAAACAGTGACCAAGCTAATTTCTCCAAATACAGTGCCCCAGCTAATTTCTCCAAACACACTGCTCCAGCCAAAAACAGTGCCCCAGCCAAGTTCTCCAAATACATTGAGAACAAATTGCATTAACCCTAAGGTTAAAACAGTGCCCCAGCCAATGAAGTTGGTAATAAATAAACATCGCATGAGGAACAAACTCCAAATGCATGTACATGGAGAACAATTGCTTATCCCCAAGGTTAAAACAGTGCCCCAGCCAATGAAGCTGAGGACCTTAAACTAAACAAAGTTGGTAATAAATAAACCTCGCATGAGGAACAAACTCCAAATACATGTACATGGAGAACAACTGCTTATTCCCAAGGTTAAAACAGTGCCCCAGCCAATGAAGCTGAGGACCTTAAACCAAACAAATTTACTAATAAATAAACCTCACATGAGGAACAAACTCCAAATACATGGAGAACAAATTGCTTTAACACTCCAAATACATGGAGAACAAATTGCTTTAAGCCTAAGGTAAAAACAGTGCCCCTGCCAATGAAGCTGAGGACCTTAAACTAAACAAAGTTGGTGATAAATAAACTTCACACGAGGAACAAACTCCAAATACATGGAAAACAAATTGCTTTAACCCTAAGGTTAAAACAGTGCCCTAGCCAATTTCTCCAAATACATGGAGAACAAATTGCTTTAACCCTAAGGTTAAAACAGTGCCCCAGCCAATGAAGCTGAGGACCTTAAACTAAACAAAGTTGGTAATAAATAAACTTCGCATGAGGAACAAAATCTAAGTACATGGAAAACAAATTGCTTTACCTAAGTTTAAAACAGTGCAGCAACCAATGAAGGCGAGAACCTTAAACTGAACAAAATTGGTAATAAATAAACCTCACAAGAGGAACAAACTCCAAATATATGGAAAATGTGTTTCTTTAACGCTAAGTTTAAAACAGTGCAACTGCCAATGAAGGTGAGGACCTTAAACTGAACAAAGTTGGTAACAAACTCCAAATACATGGAAAACAAATTGTTTTACCCTCAGTTTAAACCCGTGCAACAGCCAATGAAGCTGAGGACCTTAAACTAAACAAAGTTGGTAATAAATAAACCTCACATGAGCAACAAACTTCAAATACATGGAGAACAAATTGGTTAACCCCAAGTTTAAAACATTGCCCCAGTCAATGAACCTGAGGACCTAAAACGAAAGAAAGTTGGTAATAAAGAGGAACAAACTCCAAATACATGTACATGGAGAACAAATTGCTTTAATCCTAAGGTTAAAACAGTGCCGCAGCCAATGAAGGTGAGGAGCGTAAACAAACAAAGTTGGTAATAAACAAACTTCACATGCGCAACAAACTCCAAATGCGTGGAGAACAAATTAATTTAATCCTAAGGTTAAAACAGTGCCCCAGCCAATGAAGGTAGGGACATTAAACCAAACAAAGTTGGTTTTAAATAAACTTCGCATGAGGAACAAACTCCAAATACATGTACACGAAGAACAATTGCTTAACCCTAAGGTTAAAACAACGCACCAGCCAATGAAACTGAGGACTTTAAACCAAACAAAGTTTGTAATAAATAAACCTCACATGAGGAACAAACTCCAAATACATGGAAAACAAATTGCTTTAACGCTAAGGTTAAAACAGTGCCCCAGCCAATTTCTCCAAATACATGGAGAACAAATTGCTTTAACCCTAAGGTTAAAACAGTGCCCCAGCCAATGAAGCTGAGGACCTTAAACTAAACAAAGTTGGTAATAAATAAACCTCACATTAGGGACAAACTCCAAATACATGTGCACGAAGAACAATTGCTTAACGCCAAGGTTAAAAGAGTGCCACAGCCAATGCAGGTGAGGACCGTAAACTAAACAAAGTTGGTGATAAATAAACCTTACATGACGAACAAACTCCAAATAGATGGAGAACAAATTGTTTAACCCTAATGTTAAAACACTGCCCCAGCCAAGTTCTCCAAATACATGGAGAACAAATTGCTTTAATCCTAAGGTTAAAACAACGCACCAGCCAATGAAGCTGAGGAGCTTAAACCAAACAAAATTGGTAATCAATAAACCTCTGTAAATTGCTTTTATTGTCATTGCAATACCTGATTTGATGGCAATGAATTCTATAGTACAAGTAAGTATATTTGATAATTTAATAGAAGGCTTTTTCCATACTAACGTTATTCTCACTTTATTTCTTAAGCAAACAATTGCATTGGTTTTTATACAATATTAATGATACACAAGTTAATTATATTGAAAATTACTTTTATTGTGCCTGCAATACCGGATTTGAAGGAAAAGAAATCAATAGCACAAGTAAGTATATTTGATAATTTAATATAAGGCTTTTTCAATAATTACTTTATTCTTACTGAATACCTTTGGCAAGCAATTACAATGGTTCTTTGTGCCATATTAATTATACACAAGTTAATTCTACTGAAAATTTCTTTTATTGTCACTGCAATACGGGATTAGATTGCAACGAATTTAGTAGTACAATTAAGTACATTTGATAATTTAAAATAATCATTTTCAATAATAACGATATTCTCACTTTATTTATTGAGCAAACAATACAATGGTATTTTATGCCAAATTACTTTAACCATAGGTTAAAACAGTGCCCCAGCCAATGAAGCTGAGGACTTAAAACAAAAAAAATTGTGTTAAAACAAAGCTGTTTTAAACTCACACGAGGAACAAACTCCAAATACATGAGAACAAATTGCTTTACCCTAAGTTTAAAACAGTGCACCAGCCAATGAAGGTAGGGACATTAAACCAAACAAAGTTGGTTTTAAATAAACTTCGCATGAGGAACAAACTCCAAATACATGTACACGAAGAACAATTGCTTAACCCTAAGGTTAAAACAACGCACCAGCCAATGAAGCCGAGGACCTTAAACCAAACAAAGTTGGTAATAAATAAACCTCACATGAGGAACAAACTCCAAATACAGGAAAACAAATTGCTTTAACCCTAAGGTTAAAACAGTGCCCCAGCCAATTTCTCCAAATACATGGAGAACAAATTGCTTTAACCCTAAGGTTAAAACAGTGCCCCAGCCAATGAAGGTGAGGACCTTAAACCAAACAGAGTTGGTAATAAATAAACCTCACATGAGGAACAAACTCCAAATACATGGAGAAGAAATTGTTAACCCTAAGGTTAAAACAGTGCGCTAGGCAATGAAGCTGAGGACCTTAAACCAAAGGAAGTTGGTAATAAATAAACCTCACATGAGGAACAAACTCCAAATACATGGAGAACAAATTGCATTCACCCTAAGCTTAAAACAACGCACCAACCAATGAAGCTGAGGACTTTAAACCAAACAAAGTTGGTAATAAATAAACCTCGCATGAGGAACAAACTCCAAATACATGGAGAACAAATTGCTTTAACGCTAAGGTTAAAACAGTGCCCCAGCCAATTTCTCCAAATACATGGAGAACAAATTGCTTTAACCCTTAGGTTAAAACAGTGCCCCCAGCTAATGAAGGTGAGGACCTTAAACCAAACAAAGTTGGTAATAAATAAACCTCGCACGAGGAACAAACTCCAAGTACATGTGGAGAACAAATTGCTTTAACGCTAAGGTTAAAACAGTGCCGCAGCCAATGAAGCTGAGGACGTTAAACCAAACAAGTTGGTAATAAATAAACTTCACATGAGGAACAAACTCCAAATACATGGAGAACGAATTGCTTTAACCCTAAGGTTATAAGAGTGCCACAGCCAATGCAGGCGAGGACCGTAAACTAAACAAAGTTGGTGATAAATAAACCTTACATGAGGAACAAACTCCAAATACATGTAGAACAAATTGCTTTAACCCTAATGTTAAAACACTGCCCCAGCCAAGTTCTCCAAATACATGTAGAACAAATTGCTTTAATCCTAACGTTAAAACAACGCACCAGCCAATGAAGCTGACGACCTTAAACCAAACAAAATTGGTAATAAATAAACCTCTGTAAATTGCTTTTATTGTCATTGCAATACCGGATTTGATGGCAACAATTCTATAGTACAAGTAAGTATATTTGATAATTTAATAGAAGGCTTTTTCAATAATTACTTTATTCTAACTTAATTCCTTTAGGAAACAATTACAATGGTTCTTTGTACCATGTTATTTCTACAAAAGTTTATTCTACTGAAAATTATTTTTTATTGTGGGTGCAATTACGGATTAGTTTGCAAGGAATTCAGTTGTACAATTAAGTACATTCATAATTTAAAATAAGATATTTTCAATAATAAGGATATTCTCACTTTATTTATTGAGCAAACAATTGCAGTGGTATTTTATGCCATATTAATGCGACACAAGTCAATTACACTGAAAATTACGTTTATTGTTATTGCAATACCGGATTTAATGGCAATGAATTCTATAGTGCAATTAAATACATTTGATAATTTAATACAAGACTTTTGATGGAAAAGAAGTCAATAGTAAAAGTAAGTATATTTGATAATTTAATAGAAAGCTTTTTCAACAATTACTTTATTCTAACTTAATTCCTTTAGCAAACAATTACAATGTATCTTTGTGCCATATTAATTCTACACAAGATAATTCTACTGAAAATTACTTTTATTGTGAGTGCAATACCGGATTAGATTGCAACCAATTCAGTAGTATAATTAAGTACATTTGATAATTTAAAATAAGGTATTTTCAATAAAAGGATATTCTCACTTTATTTATTGAGCAAAATAATTGCAATGGTATTTTATGCCATATTAATGCTACACAAGTTAATTACACTGAAAATTACTTTTATTGTTATTGCAATACCGGATTTGATGGCAATGAATTATATAGTGCAATCAAATACATTTGATAATTTAATACAAGACCTTTTTCCATATTAACTTTATTCTCACTTTATTTCTTTGGCAAACAATTGCAATGGTCTTTATGCAATATTAATGATACACAAGTTAATTATATTGAAAATTACTTTTATTGTGCGTGCAATACCGGATTTTATGAAAAAGAAGTCAATAGTACAAACAGTGCCCCAGCCAATGAAGGCGAGGACTTTAAATCAAACAAGTTGTTAATAAATAAACCTCACATGAGGAACAAACTGCTTTAACACAAAGGTTAAAACAGTACCACAGGCAATTTCTCCAAGTACAGTGCCCTAGCCAATTTCTCCAAATACAGTGCCCCAGCCAATTTCCCCAAATACAGTGCCCCAGCCAATTTCTCCAAATAGATGGAGAATAAATTGCTTAATCCTCAGGTTAAAACAGTACCCCAGCCAATTTCTCCAAATACAGAGCCCCTGCCAAAAACACCGCCCCAGCCAAAAACAGTGCCCGAGCCAAAAACAGTGCCCAGGCCAAGTTCTCCGAATACATGGAGAACAATGTTCTTTAACACTAAGGTTAAAACAGTGCCCCACCCAATGAAGGTGAGGACCGTAAACTAAACAAATTTGGTAATAAATAAACCTCACATGAGGAACAAACTCCAAATACATGGAGAACAATTTTCATTAACCCTAAGGTTGAAACAACGCACCCGCCAATGAAGCTGAGGACCTTAAACCAAACAAAGTTGGTAATAAATAAACTTCATATGAGGAAAAATCTCCAAATACATGGAGAATAAATTGGTTAAACCTAAGGTTAAAACAGTGCCGCAGCCAATTTCTCCAAATACAGTGCCGCAGCCAAGTTCTCCAAATACATGGAGAACAAATTGCTTTAACCCTAAGGTTAAAACAGTGCCCCAGCCAATGAAGCTGAGGAGCTTGAACTAAACAAAGTTTGTAATAAATAAACCTCGCATGAGGAACAAACTCCAAATACGTGTACATCGAGAACAATTGCTTATCCCCACGGTTAAAACAGTGCCCCAGCCAATGAAGATGAGGACCTTAAACCTAACAAAGTTGGTAATAAATAAACCTCACATGGGGAACAAACTCCAAATACATGGAGAACAAATTGCTTTAACCCTAAGGTTAAAACAGTGCCCCAGCCAATTTCTCCAAATACAGTGCCCCAGCCAAAACCAGTGCTCCAGCCAAAAACAGTGCCCCAGCCAAGTTCTCCAAATACATGGAGAACAATTTCCTTTAACCCTAAGGTTAAAACAACGCACCAGCCAATGAAGCTGGGGACCTTAAACCAAACAAAGTTGGTAAAAAATAAACCTTATATGAGGAACAAGCTCCAAATACATGGAGAACAAATTGCTTTAACCCTAAGGTTAAAACAGTGCCCTGCAGCCAATTTCTCCAAATACAGTGCCCCAGCCAAGTTCTTCAAATACAGTGTCCCAGCGAAGTTCTTCAAATACAGTGCCCCTGCCAAGTTCTCCAAATACATGGAGAACAAATTGCTTTAACCCTAAGGTTAAAACAGTGCCCTGCAGCCAATTTCTCCAAATACAGTGCCCCAGCCAAGTTCTTCAAATACAGTGTCCCAGCAAAGTTCTTCAAATACAGTGCCCCAGCCAAGTTCTCCAAATACATGGAGAACAAATTGCTTTAACCCTAAGGTTAAAACAGTGCCCCAGCCAATTTCTCCAAATACAGTGCCCCAGCCAAAAACAGTGCTCTAGCCAAAAACAGTTCCCCAGCCAAGTTCTCCAAATACATGGAGAACAATTTGCTTTAACCCTAAGGTTAAAACAGTGCCTTGCCAATGAAGGTGAGGATCTTAAACTAAACAAAGTTTGTAATAAATAAACCTAGCATGAGGAACAAACTCATAATACATGTACACGAATAACAATTGCTTAACGCCAAGGTTAAAACAGTGGCATATGAACCGTAAATTGAGATGACATTTTTATTGATTTATTTCAAAGAACGCATAAAATGGTAAAGAATGGCTTTTTCCAGTTCTTTCATATCTTATCTCGTTCTCAAGTTATTCGAGGTTGTATAATATGACCTATGACGTCACAAGGTGTACCCACCGTTATGACCAATCTGAAAATGAAGCATATCTTCAAAACTATTGCATAAAATTGCTTGAAACTTTCCATAAGTATACAGTTCACTAAATTGAATATCCCATGTCTACTTTATCGTTGCCATAGTAACAGATTAGTTATCAGGCTCCGTTCATCTTTTAAAAAACTTCTTTGTTTTCTGTCATTTATAAAACAATTTTTGACTGTGGACAAGTGAAGTATATTTTCAATAGCATTGCCAAGAAAACAGAAAAACTTCAAATCATAATCTTTGCAGCGCATGCTAGAAAATATAATTTTTTGGTTCAGAAAGAAAGGAATCTGGGAAATAATCTGTCACTGTGGTAACGATAGCGTTGACATGGGGAAATTCAATTTAGTGAACTGTATACTTATGCAAAGTTTCGAGAAATTTCATTCAATAGTTTTGAAGATATGCTTCATTTTCAAATTGGTCATAATGGCGGGTACAACTTGTGACGTCATAGGTCATATTACACAACCTCGAATAACTCGAGAACGAGATAAGATATGAAAGAACTGTAAAAAGCCAATCCTTATCGTTTTATTGGTTCTTTCAAATAAATCAATAAAAAATTCATCTCAATTTACGGTTCATATGCCCTTTAAAGCAAACAAAGTTGGTAATAAATAAACTTCGCATGAGGAACAAACTCCAAATACATGTACATGGAGAACAAATTGCTTTAACCCTAAGGTTAAAACAGTGCCCCAGCCAATGAAACTGAGGACCTTAAACCAAACAAAGTTGGTAATAAAGAAACCTCACATGTGGAACAGACTCCAAATACATGGAAAACAAATTGCTTTACCCTAAGTTTAAAACAGTGCCCCAGCCAATGAAGCTGAGGACCTTAAACTAAACAAAGTTGGTAATAAATATACCTCGCATGAGGAACAAACTCCAAATACATGTACATGGAGAACAACTGCTTATCCCCAAGGTTAAAACAGTGCCCCAGCCAATGAAGCTGAGGACCTTAAACCAAACAAATTTACTAATAAATAATCCTCACATGAGGAACAAACTCCAAATACATGGAGAACAAATTGCTTTAACCATAAGCTTAAAACAGTGCCCAGCTAATTTCTCCAAATACAGTACCCCAGCTAATTTCTCCAAATACAGTGCTCCAGCCAAAAACAGTGTCCCAGAAAAGTTCTCCAAATACATGGAGAACAAATTGCTTTAACACTCCAAATACATGGAGAAAAAATTGCTTTAAGCCTAAGGTAAAAACAACGTACCAGCCAATGAAGCTGAGGACCTTAAATCAAACAAAGTTGGTAATAAATAAACCTCACATGAGGAACAAACTGCAAATACATGGAGAACAAATTGCTTTAACCCTAAGGTTAAAACAGTGCCCCGGCCAATGAATGTGAGGATCTTAAACTAACAAAGTTGGTAATAAATAAACCTCACATGAGGAACAAACTCCAAATACATGGAAAACAAATTGTTTTAACCCTAAGGTTAAAACAGTGCCCCAGCCAATTTCTCCAAATACATGGAGAACAAATTGCTTTAACCCTAAGGTTAAAACAGTGCCCCAGCCAATGAAGCTGAGGACCTTAAACTAAACAAAGTTGGTAATAAATAAACTTCGCATGAGGAACAAACTCTAAGTACATGTACATGGAGAACGAATGGCTTTAACACTAAGGTTAAAACAGTGCCACAGCCAATGCAGGTGAGGACCGTAAACTAAACAAAGTTGGTAATGAAGAAAATTCACATGCGGAACAAACTACAAATACATGGAGAACATATTGCTTTAACCCTAAGGTTAAGATAGTGCCCCAGCCAATGAAGCTGAGGACCTTAAACTAAACAAAGTTGGTAATAAATAAACCTCACATGAGGAACAAACTCCAAATACATGGAGAACAAATTGCTTTAACCCTAAGGTTAAAACAGTGCCCCAGCCAATGAAGCTGAGGACCTTAAATTAAACAAAGTTGGTAATAAATAAACTTCGCATGAGGAACAAACTCTAAGTACATGTACATGGAGAACGAATGGCTTTAACACTAAGGTTAAAACAGTGCCACAGCCAATGCAGGTGGGGACCGTAAACTAAACAAAGTTGGTAATGAAGAAAATTCACATGCGGAACAAACTACAAATACATGGAGAACATATTTCTTTAACCCTAAGGTTAAGATAGTGCCCCAGCCAATGAAGCTGAGGACCTTAAACTAAACAAAGTTGGTAATAAATAAACCTCACATGAGGAACAAACTCCAAATACATGGAGAACAAATTGCTTTAACCCTAAGGTTAAAACAGTGCCCCAGCCAATTTCTCCAAATAAATGGAGAACAAATTGTTAACCCCAAGGTTAAAACAGTGCCCCAGCCAATGAAGATGAGGACCTTAAACGAAACAAAGTTGGTAATAAATAAACCTCACAAGAGGAACAAACTCCAAATATATGGAAAATGTTTTTCTTTAACGCTAAGTTTAAAACAGTGCACCTGCCAATGAAGGTGAGGACCTTAAACTGAACAAAGTTGGTAACAAACTCCAAATACATGGAAAACAAATTGTTTTACCCTCAGTTTAAACCCGTGCAACAGCCAATGAAGCTGAGGACCTTAAACTAAATAAAGTTGGTAATAAATAAACCTCACATGAGCAACAAACTCCAAATACATGGAGAACAAATTGGTTAACCCCAAGTTTAAAACATTGCCCCAGCCAATGAACCTGTGGACCTAAAACGAAAGAAAGTTGGTAATATAGAGGAACAAACTCCAAATACATGTACATGGAGAACAAATTGCTTTAATCCTAAGGTTAAAACAGTGCCCTAGCCAATGAAGGTGAGGAGCGTAAACAAACAAAGTTGGTAATAAAGAAACTTCACATGCGCAACAAACTCCAAATGCGTGGAGAACAAATTAATTTAATCCTAAGGTTAAAACAGTGCCCCAGCCAATGAAGGTGAGGACCTTAAACCAAACAATGTTGGTAATAAATAAACTTCGCATGAGGAACAAACTCCAAATACATGTACACGAAGAACAATTGCTTAACCCTAAGGTAAAAACAGTGCCCCAGCCAATGAAGCTCAGGACCTTAAACTAAACAAAGTTGGTGATAAATAAACTTCACACGAGGAACAAACTCCAAATATATGGAGAACAAATTGCTTTAACCCTAAGGTTAAAACAGTGCCCAAGCCAATGAAGCTGAGGACGTTAAACTAAATAAAGTTGGTGATAAATAAACCTCACATGAGGAACAAACTCCAAATACATGGATAACACATTTCTTTAAACCTAATGTTAAAACGGTGCCCCAGCCAATTTCTCCAAATAAATGGAGACAAAATTGCTTAACCCCAAGGTTAAAACAGTGCCCCAGCCAATGAAGATGAGGACCTTAAACGAAACAAAGTTGGTAATAAATGAACCTCACACGAGGAAGAAACTCCAAATACATGGAGAACAAATTGCTTTACCCTAAGTTTAAAACAGTGCACCAACCAATGAAGGCGAGAACCTTAAACTGAACAAAATTGGTAATAAATAAACCTCACAAGAGGAACAAACTCCAAATATATGGAAAATGTTTTTCTTTAACGCTAAGTTTAAAACAGTGCACCTGCCAATGAAGGTGAGGACCTTAAACTGAACAAAGTTGGTAACAAACTCCAAATACATGGAAAACAAATTGTTTTACCCTCAGTTTAAACCCGTGCAACAGCCAATGAAGCTGAGGACCTTAAACTAAACAAAGTTGGTAATAAGTAAACCTCACATGAGCAACAAACTCCAAATACATGGAAACAAATTGCTTAACCCCAAGTTTAAAACATTGCCCCAGCCAATGAAGCTGAGGACCTAAAACGAAAGAAAGTTGGTAATAAATAAACCTAACATGAGGAACAAACTCCAAATACATGTACATGGAGAACAAATTGCTTTAACCCTAAGGTTAAAACAGTGCCACAGCCAATGCAGATGAGGACCGTAAACTAAACAAAGTTGGTAATAAAGAAACTTCACATGAGGAACAAACTGCAAATACATGTACACGAAGAACAATTGCTTAACGCCAAGGTTAAAACAGTGCCCCAGCAAATGAAGGTGAGGACCTTAAACCAAGCATAGTTGGTAATACATAAACTTTGCATGAGGAACAAGCTCCAAATACATGTACATGGAGAACAAATTGCTTTAATCCTAAGGTTAAAACAGTGCCCCAGCCAATGAAGGTGAGGAGCGTAAACAAACAAAGTTGGTAATAAAGAAACTTCACATGATGAACAAACTCCAAATACATGTACACGAAGAACAATTGCTTAACCCTAAGGTTAAAACAGTGCGCCAGCCAATGAAGCTGAGGACTTTAAACCAAACAAAGTTTGTAATAAATAAACCTCACATGAGGAACAAACTCCAAATACATGGAAAACAAATTGCTTTAACCCTAAGGTTAAAACAGTGCCCCAGCCAATTTCTCCAAATACATGGAGAACAAATTGCTTTAACCCTAAGGTTAAAACAGTGCCCCAGCCAATGAAGCTGAGGACCTTAAACTAAACAAAGTTGGTAATAAATAAACTTCGCATGAGGAACAAACTCTAAGTACATGTACATGGAGAACGAATGGCTTTAACACTAAGGTTAAAACAGTGCCACAGCCAATGCAGGTGAGGACCGTAAACTAAACAAAGTTGGTAATGAAGAAAATTCACATGCGGAACAAACTACAAATACATGGAGAACATATTGTTTTAACCCTAAGGTTAAGATAGTGCCCCAGCCAATGAAGCTGAGGACCTTAAACTAAACAAAGTTGGTAATAAATAAACCTCACATGAGGAACAAACTCCAAATACATGGAGAACAAATTGCTTTAACCCTAAGGTTAAAACAGTGCCCCAGCCAATTTCTCCAAATAAATGGAGAACAAATTGTTAACCCCAAGGTTAAAACAGTGCCCCAGCCAATGAAGCTGAGGACTTTAAACCAAACAAAGTTTGTAATAAATAAACCTCACATGAGGAACAAACTCCAAATACATGGAAAACAAATTGCTTTTAACCCTAAGGTTAAAACAGTGCCCCAGCCAATTTCTCCAAATACATGGAGAACAAATTGCTTTAACCCTAAGGTTAAAACAGTGCCCCAGCCAATGAAGCTGAGGACCTTAAACTAAACAAAGTTGGTAATAAATAAACTTCGCATGAGGAACAAACTCTAAGTACATGTACATGGAGAACGAATGGCTTTAACACTAAGGTTAAAACAGTGCCACAGCCAATGCAGGTGAGGACCGTAAACTAAACAAAGTTGGTAATGAAGAAAATTCACATGCGGAACAAACTACAAATACATGGAGAACATATTGCTTTAACCCTAAGGTTAAGATAGTGCCCCAGCCAATGAAGCTGAGGACCTTAAACTAAACAAAGTTGGTAATAAATAAACCTCACATGAGGAACAAACTCCAAATACATGGAGAACAAATTGCTTTAACCCTAAGGTTAAAACAGTGCCCCAGCCAATTTCTCCAAATAAATGGAGAACAAATTGTTAACCCCAAGGTTAAAACAGTGCCCCAGCCAATGAAGCTGAGGACTTTAAACCAAACAAAGTTTGTAATAAATAAACCTCACATGAGGAACAAACTCCAAATACATGGAAAACAAATTGCTTTTAACCCTAAGGTTAAAACAGTGCCCCAGCCAATTTCTCCAAATACATGGAGAACAAATTGCTTTAACCCTAAGGTTAAAACAGTGCCCCAGCCAATGAAGCTGAGGACCTTAAACTAAACAAAGTTGGTAATAAATAAACTTCGCATGAGGAACAAACTCTAAGTACATGTACATGGAGAACGAATGGCTTTAACACTAAGGTTAAAACAGTGCCACAGCCAATGCAGGTGAGGACCGTAAACTAAACAAAGTTGGTAATGAAGAAAATTCACATGCGGAACAAACTACAAATACATGGAGAACATATTGTTTTAACCCTAAGGTTAAGATAGTGCCCCAGCCAATGAAGCTGAGGACCTTAAACTAAACAAAGTTGGTAATAAATAAACCTCACATGAGGAACAAACTCCAAATACATGGAGAACAAATTGCTTTAACCCTAAGGTTAAAACAGTGCCCCAGCCAATTTCTCCAAATAAATGGAGAACAAATTGTTAACCCCAAGGTTAAAACAGTGCCCCAGCCAATGAAGCTGAGGACTTTAAACCAAACAAAGTTTGTAATAAATAAACCTCACATGAGGAACAAACTCCAAATACATGGAAAACAAATTGCTTTTAACCCTAAGGTTAAAACAGTGCCCCAGCCAATTTCTCCAAATACATGGAGAACAAATTGCTTTAACCCTAAGGTTAAAACAGTGCCCCAGCCAATGAAGCTGAGGACCTTAAACTAAACAAAGTTGGTAATAAATAAACTTCGCATGAGGAACAAACTCTAAGTACATGTACATGGAGAACGAATGGCTTTAACACTAAGGTTAAAACAGTGCCACAGCCAATGCAGGTGAGGACCGTAAACTAAACAAAGTTGGTAATGAAGAAAATTCACATGCGGAACAAACTACAAATACATGGAGAACATATTGCTTTAACCCTAAGGTTAAGATAGTGCCCCAGCCAATGAAGCTGAGGACCTTAAACTAAACAAAGTTGGTAATAAATAAACCTCACATGAGGAACAAACTCCAAATACATGGAGAACAAATTGCTTTAACCCTAAGGTTAAAACAGTGCCCCAGCCAATTTCTCCAAATAAATGGAGAACAAATTGTTAACCCCAAGGTTAAAACAGTGCCCCAGCCAATGAAGCTGAGGACTTTAAACCAAACAAAGTTTGTAATAAATAAACCTCACATGAGGAACAAACTCCAAATACATGGAAAACAAATTGCTTTTAACCCTAAGGTTAAAACAGTGCCCCAGCCAATTTCTCCAAATACATGGAGAACAAATTGCTTTAACCCTAAGGTTAAAACAGTGCCCCAGCCAATGAAGCTGAGGACCTTAAACTAAACAAAGTTGGTAATAAATAAACTTCGCATGAGGAACAAACTCTAAGTACATGTACATGGAGAACGAATGGCTTTAACACTAAGGTTAAAACAGTGCCACAGCCAATGCAGGTGAGGACCGTAAACTAAACAAAGTTGGTAATGAAGAAAATTCACATGCGGAACAAACTACAAATACATGGAGAATATATTGCTTTAACCCTAAGGTTAAGATAGTGCCCCAGCCAATGAAGATGAGGACCTTAAACGAAACAAAGTTGGTAATAAATAAACCTCACAAGAGGAACAAACTCCAAATATATGGAAAATGTTTTTCTTTAACGCTAAGTTTAAAACAGTGCACCTGCCAATGAAGGTGAGGACCTTAAACTGAACAAAGTTGGTAACAAACGCCAAATACATGGAAAACAAATTGTTTTCCCTCAGTTTAAACCCGTGCAACAGCCAATGAAGCTGAGGACCTTAAACTAAACAAAGTTGGTAATAAATAAACCTCACATGAGCAACAAACTCCAAATACATGGAGAACAAATTGGTTAACCCCAAGTTTAAAACATTGCCCCAGCCAATGAACCTGAGGACCTAAAACGAAAGAAAGTTGGTAATATAGAGGAACAAACTCTAAATACATGTACATGGAGAACAAATTGCTTTAATCCTAAGGTTAAAACAGTGCCCTAGCCAATGAAGGTGAGGAGCGTAAACAAACAAAGTTGGTAATAAAGAAACTTCACATGCGCAACAAACTCCAAATGCGTGGAGAACAAATTAATTTAATCCTAAGGTTAAAACAGTGCCCCAGCCAATGAAGGTGAGGACCTTAAACCAAACAAAGTTGGTAATAAATAAACTTCGCATGAGGAACAAACTCCAAATACATGTACACGAAGAACAATTGCTTAACCCTAAGGTAAAAACAGTGCCCCAGCCAATGAAGCTCAGGACCTTAAACTAAACAAAGTTGGTGATAAATAAACTTCACACGAGGAACAAACTCCAAATACATGGAGAACAAATTGCTTTAACCCTAAGGTTAAAACAGTGCCCAAGCCAATGAAGCTGAGGACGTTAAACTAAATAAAGTTGGTGATAAATAAACCTCACATGAGGAACAAACTCCAAATACATGGATAACACATTTCTTTAAACCTAATGTTAAAACGGTGCCCCAGCCAATTTCTCCAAATAAATGGAGAAAAAATTGTTTAACCCCAAGGTTAAAACAGTGCCCCAGCCAATGAAGATGAGGACCTTAAACGAAACAAAGTTGGTAATAAATGAACCTCACACGAGGAAGAAACTCCAAATACATGGAAAACAAATTGCTTTACCCTAAGTTTAAAACAGTGCACCAACCAATGAAGGCGAGAACCTTAAACTGAACAAAATTGGTAATAAATAAACCTCACAAGAGGAACAAACTCCAAATATATGGAAAATGTTTTTCTTTAACGCTAAGTTTAAAACAGTGCACCTGCCAATGAAGGTGAGGACCTTAAACTGAACAAAGTTGGTAACAAACTCCAAATACATGGAAAACAAATTGTTTTACCCTCAGTTTAAACCCGTGCAACAGCCAATGAAGCTGAGGACCTTAAACTAAACAAAGTTGGTAATAAGTAAACCTCACATGAGCAACAAACTCCAAATACATGGAGAACAAATTGGTTAACCCCAAGTTTAAAACATTGCCCCAGCCAATGAAGCTGAGGACCTAAAACGAAAGAAAGTTGGTAATAAATAAACCTAACATGAGGAACAAACTCCAAATACATGTACATGGAGAACAAATTGCTTTAACCCTAAGGTTAAAACAGTGCCACAGCCAATGTAGATGAGGACCGTAAACTAAACAAAGTTGGTAATAAAGAAACTTCACATGAGGAACAAACTGCAAATACATGTACACGAAGAACAATTGCTTAACGCCAAGGTTAAAACAGTGCCCCAGCAAATGAAGGTGAGGACCTTAAACCAAGCAAAGTTGGTAATAAATAAACTTTGCATGAGGAACAAGCTCCAAATACATGTACATGGAGAACAAATTGCTTTAATCCTAAGGTTAAAACAGTGCCCCAGCCAATGAAGGTGAGGAGCGTAAACAAACAAAGTTGGTAATAAACAAACTTCACATGAGGAACAAACTCCAAATACATGTACACGAAGAACAATTGCATTCACCCTAAGGTTAAAACAACGCACCAGCCAATGAAGCCGAGGACCTTAAACCAAACAAAGTTGGTAATAAATAAACCTCACATGAGGAACAATCTCCAAATACATGGAGAACAATTGCTTAACCCTAAGGTTAAAACAGTGCCCTAGCCAATGAAGCTGAGGACTTTAAACCAAACAAAGTTTGTAATAAATAAACCTCACATGAGGAACAAACTCCAAATACATGGAAAACAAATTGCTTTAACCCTAAGGTTAAAACAGTGCCCCAGCCAACTTCTCCAAATACATGGAGAACAAATTGCTTTAACCCTAAGGTTAAAACAGTGCCCCAGCCAATGAAGCTGAGGACCTTAAACTAAACAAAGTTGTAATAAATAAACCTCACATGAGGGACAAACTCCAAATACATGTGCACAAAGAACAATTGCTTAACGCCAAGGTTAAAAGAGTGCCACAGCCAATGCAGGTGAGGACCGTAAACTAAAAAAAGTTGGTGATAAATAAACCTTACATGACGAACAAACTCCAAATAGATGGAGAACAAATTGTTTAACCCTAATGTTAAAACACTGCCCCAGCCAAGTTCTCCAAATACATGGAGAACAAATTGCTTTAATCCTAAGGTTAAAACAACGCACCAGCCAATGAAGCTGAGGATCTTAAACCAAACAAAATTGGTAATCAATAAACCTCTGTAAATTGCTTTTATTGTCATTGCAATACCTGATTTGATGGCAATGAATTCTATAGTACAAGTAAGTATATTTGATGATTTAATAGAAGGCTTTTTCCATACTAACCGTATTCTCACTTTATTTATTTAGCAAACAATTGCATTGGTTTTTATGCAATATTAATGATCCACAAGTTAATTATATTGTAAATTACTTTTATTGTGCGTGCAATACTGAGAACCTTAAACCAAACAAAGTTGTGTTAAAACAAATGGAAACAAATGGAAAACAAATTGCTTTAACCCTAAGGTTAAAACAGTGCCCCAGCCAATTTCTCCAAATACATGGAGAACAAATTGCTTTAACCCTAAGGTTAAAACAGTGCCCCAGCCAATGAAGCTGAGGACCTTAAACTAAACAAAGTTGGTAATAAATAAACCTCACATGAGGGACAAACTCCAAATACATGGAGAAGAAATTGCTTAACCCTAAGGTTAAAACAGTGCGCCAGCCAATGAAGCTGAGGACCTAAAACCAAAGAAAGTTGGTAATAAATAAAACTCACACGAGGAAAAAACTCCATATACATGGAGAACAAATTGCATTCACCCTAAGGTTAAAACAACGCACCAGCCAATGAAGCTGAGGACCTTAAACGAAACAAAGTCGGTAATAAATAAACCTCACATGAGGAACAATCTCCTAATACATGGAGAACAATTGCTTAACCGTAAGGTTAAAACAGTGCCCTAGCCAATGAAGCTGAGAACTTTAAACCAAACAAAGTTTGTAATAAATAAACCTCACATGAGGAACAAACTCCAAATACATGGAAAACAAACTGCTTTAACCCTAAGGTTAAAACAGAGCCCCAGCCAATTTCTCCAAATACATGGAGAACAAATTGCTTTAACCCTAAGGTTAAAACAGTGCCCCAGCTAATTTCTCCAAATACAGTGCCCCAGCTAATTTCTCCAAATACAGTGCCGCAGCCAAAAATGGTGCCGCAGCCAAGTTCTCTAAATACATGCAGAACAAATTGCTTTAACACTCCAAATACATGCAGAACAAATTGCTTTAAACCTAAGGTTAAAACAGTACCCCAGCTAATGAAACTGAAGACCTTAAACTAAACAAAGTTGGTGATAAATAAACCTCAAATGAGGAACAAACTCCAAATACACGGAGAACAAATTTCTTTAACCCTAATGTTAAAACAGTGCCCCAGCCAATTTTCCAAATACAGTGCCCCAGACAATTTCTCCAAATACAGTGCCCCAGCCAATTTCTCCAAATACAGTGCCCCAGCCAAAAACAGTGCCCAGCCAAGTTCTCCAAATACATGGAAAACAAATTGTTTAACCCCAAGGTTAAAACAGTGCCCGAGCCAATGAAGGTGAGCACCTTAAACCAAACAAAGTTGGTAATAAATAAACTTCGCATGAGGAACAAACTCCAAATACATGTACACGAAGAACAATTGCTTAACGCCAAGGTTAAAAGAGTGCCACAACCAATGCAGGTGAGGACCGTAAACTAAACAAAGTTGGTGATAAATAAACCTTACATGACGAACAAACTCCAAATAGATGGAGAACAAATTGTTTAACCCTAATGTTAAAACACTGCCCCAGCCAAGTTCTCCAAATACATGGAGAACAAATTGCTTTAATCCTCAGGTTAAAACAACGCACCAGCCAATGAAGCTGAGGAGCTTAAACCAAACAAAATTGGTAATCAATAAACCTCTGTAAATTGCTTTTATTGTCATTGCAATACCTGATTTGATGGCAATGAATTCTATAGTACAAGTAAGTATATTTGATAATTTAATAGAAGGCTTTTTCCATACTAACGTTATTCTCACTTTATTTCTTAAGCAAACAATTGCATTGGTTTTTATACAATATTAATGATACACAAGTTAATTATATTGAAAATTACTTTTATTGTGCCTGCAATACCGGATTTGAAGGAGAAGAAGTCAATAGCACAAGTAAGTATATTTGATAATTTAATATAAGGCTTTTTCAATAATTACTTTATTCTTACTGAATACCTTTGGCAAACAATTACAATGGTTCTTTGTGCCATATTAATTCTACACAAGTTAATTCTACTGAAAATTTCTTTTATTGTCAGTGCAATACGGAATTAGATTGCAACGAATTTAGTAATACAATTAAGTACATTTGATAATTTAAAATAATCATTTTCAATAATAACGATATTCTCACTTTATTTATTGAGCAAACAATACAATGGTATTTTATGACAAATTGCTTTAACCATAGGTTAAAACAGTGCCCCAGCCAATGAAGCTGAGGACTTAAAACAAAAAAAATTGTGTTAAAACAAAGCTGTTTTAAACTCACACGAGGAACAAACTCCAAATACATGAGAACAAATTGCTTTACCCTGAGTTTAAAACAGTGCACCAGCCAATGAAGGTGAGGACCTTAAACTAAAGAAAGTTGTTAAAAATAAACCTCACATGAGGAACAAACTCCAAATACATGGAGAACAAATTGCTCTAACCTCAGTTTAAACCAGTGCACCAGCCAATCAAGGTGAGGACGTTAAACTAAACAAAGTTGGTAATAAGTAAACCTCACATGCGAAAAAAACTCCTAATACATGGAGAACAAATTACTTTAACCCTAAGGTTAAAACAGTGCGCGAGCCAATGAAGCTGAGGACCTTAAACCAAACAAAGTTTGTAATAAACAAACCTCACATGAGGAACAAACTCCAAATACACGGAGAACAAATTGCTTTAACCCTAAGTTTAAAACAGTGCGCCAGCCAATGAAGATGAGGAACTTAAAGGAAATAAAGTTGTGTTAAAACAAAGCTGTTTTAACCTCACATGAGGCACAAACTCCAAATACATGGAGAAGAAATTGCTTAACCCTAAGATTAAAACAGTGTGCCAGCCAATTAAGCTGAGGACCTAAAACCAAACAAAGTTGGTAATAAATAAACCTCACATGAGGAACAAACACCAAATACATGGAGAACAAATTGCTTTAACTCTAAGGTTAAAACAGTGCCCCAGCCAATTTCTCCAAATACAGTGGCCCAGCCAAAAACAGTGCCCCAGCCAAATTCTCCAAATATACGGAGAACAAATTGCTTTAACCCTAAGATTAAAACAGTGCCCCAGCCAATGAAGCTGAGGACCTTAAACTAAACAAAGTTGGTAATAGATAGACTTCGCATGCGGAACAAACTCCAAATACATGGAGAACAAATTGCTTTAACCCTAAGGTTAAAACAGTGCCCCAGCCAATGAAGGTGAGGACCTTAAACCAAACAAAGTTTGTAATAAATAAACTTCGCATGAGGAACTAACTCCAAATACATGTACACGAAGAACAATTGCTTAACGCCAAGGTTAAAACAGTGCCCCAGCCAATGAAGGTGAGGACCTTAAACCAAGCAAAGTTGGTAATAAATAAACTTCGCATGAGGAACAAACTCCAAATACATGTACATGGAGAACAAATTGCTTTAACACTAAGGTTAAAACAGTGCCCCAGCCAATGAAGGTGGGACCTTAAACCAAACAATGTTGGTAATAAATAAACCTCGCATGAGGAATAAACTCCAAATACATGGGGAACAAATTCCTTTAACCCTAAGGTTAAAACAGTGCCCCAGCCAATGAAGCTGAGGACCTTAAACCAAACAAGTTGGTAATAAATAAATCTCACATGAGGAACAAACTCCAAATATATGGAGAACAAATTGCTTTAACACTAAGGTTAAAACAGTGCCACAGCCAATGCAGGTGAGGACCGTAAACTAAACAAAGTTGGTGATAAATAAACCTTACATGAGGAACAAACTCCAAATACACGGAGAACAAATTGCTTTAACCCTAATATATGTTAAAACACTGCCCCAGCCAAGTTGTCCATATACATGGAGAACAAATTGCTTAATCCTATGGTTAATGCAGTGTCCCAGCCAAAGATGATGAGGACCTTAAACTAAACAATGTTGGTAATAAATAAACTTTACATGAGGAACAAACTCCAAGTACATGCAGAACAAATTGCTTTAACGCAAAATTTAAAGAGTGCCCCAGCCAATGAAGCTGAGGACCTTAAACCAAACAAAATTGGTAATAAATAAACCTCTGTAAATTGCTTTTATTGTCATTGCAATACCGGATTTGATGGCAATGAATTCTATAGTACAATTAAATACATTTGATAATTTAATACAAGACTTTTTCCATACTAACTTTATTCTCTCTTTATTTCTTTAGAAAACAATTGCATTGGTTTTTATGCAATATTAATGATACACAAGTTAATTATATTGAAAATTTCTTTTATTGTGCATGCAATACCGGATTTGATGGAAAATAAATCAATAGTACAAGTAAGTATATTTGATAATTTAATAGAAGGCTTTTTCAATAATTACTTTATTCTAACTTAATTCCTTTAGCAAACAATTACAATGGTTCTTTGTGCCATATTAATTCTACACAAATTAATTCTACTGAAAATTACTTTTATTGTGAGTGCAATACCGGATTAGATTTCAACGGATTCTGTAGTACAATTAAGTACATTTGATAATATAAAATAAGGTATTGTCATTAATAACGATATTCTCACTTTATTTATTTAGTAAACAATTGCAATGGCATTTTATGCCATATTAATGCTACAGAAGTTAATTACACTAAAAATTACTTTTATTGTTACTGAGTAGTTATATATATATATTATTATTATTATTCATAATAGAGGATCTCTCAACCAATCAGCGACGAGTATTCACGCATAAATTAATTCTGAACCAATCAGAAGCGAGTATTTGTGTTTATGCGCCCGCGATTCTTAGGGGTGTGCTCGTTAATGAGGTGGATTATCCTATTAATCCATGGACCCGAGTAACTAGTGCTACTCGGTCATGAAAGACGAGAACGCAAAAGGCTCTCCGCAGCGCACCATGTGACCAGATCGCCGCCTATCTGATACCGCGGGCACAGATGTTCCTTAAATTATATGCGAAAGGCAAGTGGCACGAAATTACTGCTCGAAATGTTAACCGATGGCGATAATTCAGATAGTAGCGAGGCAGTGGAAAATGATATAGCAGATATACATACAGAAGATGGAGAAGAGGTAATTATAAAACTATTTTAAAATGTTATTTGAGAGACATTAGCTTATAGTGTTAAGTATTAAAAAAATATAATCGTAACACTAACAATATTCGTTGTTTTGTATTAAATTTATAGGGTCTTGAATCACTCCCAGGTTGCACTTGTAAATCTAAGTGCAGCATGCCACTAAAGGAAAGCGCAGGGAAACGAAGAGGTTGTCCTTGCAAAGGGTACAATTTAAAATGTGGTTGCAATTGCAAGTGTGGCACAGCGAAAAATCCTTGCACGAATAAGGTTCGTATGTACTCAAAACAGATATTATATAATTTAAGCTGTATAATTGAGTGAAAAATACATGTATTCTCATCTTTGTTTTAATATTTTAAAAAGGTGATGTCAGAAATTGCACCTAACATGACAACTTGCGAACCTGATAGGCAAAACGAACCTTCTGTTGAGGTAATTTACAAATGTGTATGTTTTTGACATGACATGTAACATACATTTTATCTATGTATTATGTCTTTATCTATGCATGCTTAAGATTTTTTATTGTTTAAATAGGATATTCTAAAGAACTTAGATCGTGAGAAGCTTCTTCAGTTTGCTGTGGTTGCATTCACATCAAGAAGGCTACTTTTAAATGATTTGATTGCAAATCAGCCAGGAACTGGAGGAAACCGTGATCCAGGATTTGTGACAATGCCAGTGCCATCATTTTGTGTTTGTGGCCACTGCACAGAAATACCTTCAGACAAAGAAAGAGTCTGCTGTGAAGAGAGAAGACATTGCCGAAGCCAAACTGATTCCTTTGCTAACATTTGCATTGATTCAGATAACATATCAACTGCCATACGGAGTTTAGCAGATACGTATGTATTCACGCCAGTGTATGACAAAGCAATGAGGCATGCTGCCTACAGGCAATATGTCATGTGCAGCATGGTCATTTAGGAAAGGGACATCGTATTGTTATACCATCATGTTGTGTTTGGAGAATTAGAAAACATTACCCATCTCCAGATGGCAAATATACTGGATATAAAAATAGGTCATAATTTTATGTTGTTACTGGCTGCATTCAGGTTTTTGTGTCTGGTTACTACACAATATAGGCACTAATTCTAGACATATGACTCTCACACTGGGAACAAATACCAGTCTGAACAACTTTATTCTCGTACTTTCCTAGCCTGCGTGGCAGGCGTTACGTTTGGGGGGCGGGCGGAATTGGGGGCGCGGGAAAATGGAGAGGCGAAAGTTACTTTCGCCTTCCCATTTTCCGCCCCGCCCCCAACTCCGCTGCATGGACAATTAAGTCTGAATGCAGCCTTATGGTGTTCAAATTATTTACATTGTTTATTATAATTGAATACCATGACATGATGGAAATTAGTGTTTAAATGTCCAAGGGAGGATTTAATTGTGAAAATCCAGATGGCCATAGGATATTTATTCACTAATTTCATGATAACATGTCATGATATTAGTTCATAATACCATAATTACCGATGAAATATAATTTTATTGATTGAAATTATTGTATTTTGGAAATGAAAACCATCCTTTGACTTTTGCTTGTGCATCTTTCTTCCAAACTAGGGAAAATTAGTGGTTTCATGCTTACTAAATGAGGTAATTTGGATATAAATTGTACAGTTAGAAAAAAAAGTCCGAGGTAATCATGGTATTATATTACAGTATGTGTTATACATATACATACATGTATATACAGTACACGTACACACATACATATTATATGCTGGATATTACTCTGCTTGAATAAAAGTTATGTTACTTTAAAACCGTGTCTGGTGCTCTTTTACAAGGTCCTTAGTAGATGGACCAGGTAATTTGGCAATATTAGGTGCCACACTTTTATGGTTGTAAGGGTGAACGAAGGGCTGTGATCCATGTTCCCTGGCTTTGAGCACTAATGAACAGAGGTATGGCAGGTAGGAGTAGTTTTTGTTTTCTTGAACTACCACAACTTTCCACCTTTGGCCTCGTTTGCTCCAACGCTTGCTAAAAATCAGCTCATTATTTTTGTTTCTTGTTTGCTGTTGATGCAGGTGGTGGTTGTGGTCAAATACAGCCAACAAACTTCGGGTAATTGTTCCTTCATATCTGAAAGTTTTTTATTATTATTATAACATTAATTATTTTTAAATATTTTTGAAATGTTTAATGATGGTATATGAATAGTGCAATTACTTACAAGAATGAACATCTTTTTAGATCATACATAAGTCTATGACTATGATAGGATTCAAGCTTTCCTGTGTGTCTAGCAAAATAGAAAAGTTTCAATACAATTATGCCTTAGTCAGAACATATTTTTATACTACAATTACAGTATATGAAGTTTACTGTTCAATAAAAATAAATATTTTATTTACTTGAATTTTACATAATAGGGCAAACTCTTTAAAAACCCCTTGTCCAGGACAATCTCTCGTAGAGCTTGCATTGGTGCAGAATCTGGTTGGAGCCACTCCTTGCTTGTGATATCTTCCAGAGGACCATGTGAGCATTCCCCATTATACCACTTGTGCTCGTTTGCACAATGCTTAAGCACATTAATCCACATATTCTATATAACAAGCAAGAGTTGTACTTACTGTCATGTGTTCAGTGGCATATGAGGTTGTGCAAGACAAGCACAACTAGTACTGCTAGTGCTTGCATATTCATATTTGAAAGAAAATAATCTAGACTATCTACAGCATATTTTGAAATTCAGAAAAATCAAATAATACTTTGAATTTGTTCACAAATAATACTTTGAATTTGTTCACAAATAATACTTTGAATTTTGAAATGATCAATTTCATCATGCAGTAGGAAATGTTTATAATCTTTGCATTCTTTTGCACAATGCCAAAAGTGGTTTCTGATGGCTGCAACCCACTTTACAACACAAGGTTTCCTCTCATCTTAGAAGCCTAAAAATTTAATAATTATAGTACATGTTGTTAATAATTTATTTGCTCTAAGAAAAACTAAATTAATCAACTACGTGATGTATACACATTTAAAATCATAGATTTATATTTAAATTGTTCCTTTTACCTTTATAATAGTAATACTTACTGTAAGATCCAATATACACTACAGTATACAGTCATCTATGTGATTTTTTTCTAAAACAAAACCCTACAATTTTATAGTAAGTAACTGTACCTTATTCAACTTTTTGTTTAACTTGTTACTCTTATGCCAAACATCAAGTTGGTGAGTAATTCCTTCATATTGAGGATTAGAAGCTGAATCAAAAAGAAATATATTATAAATAATATATAAATATCAGTTTACCACAAACAGTCATATTAAACAGTACACAAATGGCATGTCATTATGGAAATGTTTGAGTTTCTGTTTACCTAACAACTTAATTATTTGTGAACAAGCGTCTGTTACAACTTCCACGACATTCAACTTCTGCTTGACAGCATCAAGGGCTCTTTGACATCCAACCTTCTCCATGACACTGCTTTTCATTTGGGCATGGCGGACGTCAACAACTTCGAAATGGAGAATGTAGTCCAATGATGTGTGCATAAGCGAGTATGCACACATCTTTGCACAATGACCTGGCGAGTCCATTTGACCATCCCCACAAACTGAAACTGGTGCATCACCAAGAGCATCAAACATTTCTTTTTGCATTTTACCCTACCATGTTTGGACAACTGGTGCGATATACAACTTCTGATTGTTTGAATATGTTGTTTCACCCATCCGAGCCAAATTCAAACATTTTGAAAAAAGAGATAGCTTAGTAAAATTATTCCCTGAGAACAAAAGAGATGCAGCTGCCAGGAGATTATTACAGTAGATCCGATCGACTGTATGACTTGAAACCCATTCTCCACAATGACCATTTTCACATTTCCACTTGATTTCTAAGGTGCATCCAATCCATTTCTCATTCACTTCAGTGAGAGGCATTGCACAATCACTTTCACTACAGAACTGAAAGAACTCTTTCAACTTTGTGACACTGCAGATAAATTTCTTGTCTGTGGTTACAATAAGTTATTTTTCTGTATCTGCAGCAAAGGTTATTTCATATTTGGGTTGCAGAAATACTTTTGGGGGACATAAACCTTCGACAGATTCGAGACAATGGGCTGGGATGTTAGTTTCAATGTCCTTTATAGATGTTATGCTAACATCTATGTCTTCCTCTTGGTAGGTTGTAGCATTAAATTCAATGTTCATGTCATCATCTCAAATTCATGAATAATTCATGAGTTAATTAACCAATCAGAGTAGGCGAATTAATCAGGTGATTGCGGTTGGATACCCCGGTGAACCATGCCAACACAATACGCGTGACCTGGATATTAGATGAACAACGTTGTTCATCTAATATCTTAATTACGCATGCAAATAATCTTCAAAATTGTAAACTGCAATTTAAATTATAACTAATTACTATATGAACAACTCGAGCTCGTGTCCCACCGGGATATCCAAACACTCGAAAACAATTAACAAAAACACTCGCGCTTCGCGCTCGTGTTTTCATACATTGTTTTCTCGTGTTTGGATATCCCGGTGAAACACTCGCTCTCGTTGTTCATATATAACTTGAACACCACAGCTGGCAACTCCATATATGGAGTTGTTTATCAGTTTTGACAAGCTGACAGCCCGGTCATTTTGAAAACCTTTCACAGCTCGTTTCGAAGTTGGATCACAGTAAGGCAAAAGACCACTGGATTTTAGCCTTTTAATAATGTAAATAAGAAAACCTTAGGACAAAGGATAGCTAATGAATTCTGGGGGAGTAAACGAGTTGTTATTTGCAAAAGATGAGTTATATAAACGTTTTTATTTCGATGTCAGTGCAGTGTCAATGTTTCATGTGTGTAGTCGTTGAATTTCCTTTAATTTACAAATAATTTCTGTGGGTGTTTACTGTTATAAAATCGGTAGTATGTTTCCCTGGTCATAACCAGGTCATTTGTTTAGTATTCAGTTCATTTATACTCGCCAGTTTCTTAATTTGGCAGTGTATCGCGGTAATCTTTACGGCCGATACCGTACTATTATTCTTTAAGTTTTGCTTGGTTTTTGTTGTAACTGAAATGATTTTTAATGTTTGTAAATGTTATTAAATTCTATATGAAAGGCAATTCAAATTGTCTCATAAACTATATAAAGGAGAATATCGATCAACAGTCCATTTATTTCGTTGTTCTGCGGGTTTTTGAGCACTTTCTATTCTCTTTTTGCAACTTCTTTTTCATAAATATTACGTAAAATAATTTCCCTGCATACAGTAATTGTTTTCTACCTTCCTGCTTTTACCATTTTCTTGCATTACGTAAAAAGAAAAGTCGTTCAAGAGAAGGACACCATCTTGTTTTGCGAAACAGTGAATAGTGCAGGATATCCCGAGCTAGAGGAACCAATCAGATTGCACGAAAAGCACTATTCACTGTTTTGGCATATGCTAATAAAGATTATTAAAGAGTACACTGCAGATAGTGATTGTTTATATGATATATTTACCAGGAAACAGCTCATTTCGTACGTTCACTCTGTGTGGTGTAGACATTACTTTTGGACAGAAATATCAAATAGTGGACGCTGGAGTATCAATCCTATAGAACAAGTTTTATAATTATTATTTCGTTGGAGCAGGTATGATTCTGTAATAAGAAATTAAATATTTTTAGAACAATACTTTTAATAGCACCTTTGGCTTTGATGGTCCACAACGCTCGACGGAGAAGCGCTATTGATGTTGATTTTCATGCATTCCAAGAGATTCGTTGCGAAGTCCGAATTGGTTTTCCCTTACTCTTACCCACTCATCGTATACTTCTATGCGATCTCTTCCTTCCAGAGCCTTCTCTTTTCCCACCTGATCCGCGTATTGGTTGATCTGGTAGACGGAAATTGTCTTTGTTTTGCCCTTCGCCACTTTCCATATTTTAGACTGCACTAATTACCATTCGAACACGAGAATTAAGCTTTCAACCACAAAATATATTCAATCGAACTTGCGACGCCATTTTAAAATGTGGCTGTTCTGCGCATGCTTCAAAAGCGCTGCGGAGTGCCTTTAACTGTTGCACGTATAAGAAACACGTGATAACATAACCATAAATACCCATTACATCATCATGATCCATAGGTTTAATCCATAGTCGTGTGTCGTCATCGCATAATCGTTTGGGAGATCCTCGATTATCGTGTAGACAGATTATGGGTGAATAGGTAACACATAGTATGGCATGATCGTACAACAGTACGACCCCCATTATTGTCTTCGTAACGCACGTATGTTTCTTTATTAATAATTTTATTAAAAAAATGAAATGAAAAAGTGTAAAATAAAAAAACAGAATGTGTGTCGAGACACAAAGTGAAATAAAAATAAAATATAATAAAGAAACAGTGCGTTACGGAGCTGTGACCCCTCCACCATCTTAGCCATAAATGACGCTCAAATCAATAATATGGGGTTGAAATAATGTAAGAATGGAGACAAATGCGCATGCGCATGAAATAGTGTAAAAAAATAAAATTATATCATATGTGAAAACGTTTTTAAAAATATCCTCGATTCTGACACTATGCCGTTTTTGAAAAAATACGGTGGTTACGATGGGGTAGGATTTTGTCAAAAAAATAAAACAGGGTTGTACACCTTCATATTGTTCTTCATCAAGTTGTTCTTCATATTGGGACCAACGATCTTCGTCATTCTGAACCAGCAAAGGTTGTTGAGAACATAGTTGACCTTGCAAATCAGATTGAGAACAAGAGCAACACAAGCGTCATCATCTCTGAGCTAATTACGAGAAATGACAAAGACCAGCTGAATGAGGCAGTGAAAGATGTCAACAAGAGACTGAAGAAGTCATGTAAAGAAAATGGTTGGCAATTGATTGAACATAAAAACATTAGAGGTAACAATCTAAACAATAGTGGTCTGCACCTTAATGAAACAGGTAATAACATTATGTGTAATAATTATGTTAATTGTTTAGGTATGTTTGCTTGATCTCATGCCAACCTCAACAGGGTGGAAAATAATACTAACCTAGATCATCCAGTGATTTCAGAAACTCACACCCATAATACATATGAATCCCATCATATGTCACTACCATCCTTTGGTATTCCTAATACCAGGGGTTTCAAGATAGCCTCCATTAACCTGGTTAGTTTGTATAAGCATATTGATCAACTTAGAATTTATATGCTTGCCAAAGCTGTTGATATTCTAGCTGTAAACGAGACACGTCTTGACCATACTATTTCAAATGGTTCCGGTTTTCTCTCAATGGTTGGTTTGAGGTAGTGTTTCATGTCGGATGAACTGGCACCTGAAAAAGATTTCACAATCACCTTGCGTTTAACTCGCTTGCCAATGTTCCATCCTTGGACCTTTTTGATCATGGAATCCCCAATAATCACTGTAGTTGGTAGTGGCTTGGATTGGGTAGACGGAGGCTTGTGTTGATTTTCCTTTGCCCTCTGAGATTTCAACTTATCAGCATCACCTGGTTTGTTGTTGTGTCGTCGTGCTCCAGTCTTCGAGCTTGGAACATTTAGACTATTTTCTTCTTCCCCATTAACCGTTGTCTTGGATTCTTTGGTTGTCTTTGGTTCTTTGGTTTTCTTTTCTTGTCCAGGATCTTGGTTTTCTTTAGGTTTTGGGTGTTCATTGTTCAACAATCGTAGTGCAGTGATAAGACTATTTTTTTCTTCTGTAATTATTCTTGCCTCTTGTTTGAGGTTGCAATAGCATGATTCTAATTGTTCAAGTCTTGATTTTAGTTGATTGTTCTCAGTTTGAAGTGACAATATTATCTCTTCATCTTCGTGTTGGAGCTTGAGGCTTGATGTGAAGGCTTTGGCAGATTTCATCTTTAATATTTTCCATTTCGCTGTGGCATATTTCTTTCATTTTGCTTTCGATAAACGAATATATGTCAAGTTCTTGGACATTTTTGTTGTTCATATCTGTGTTCGATGCTCCCGAAATGCTTGCGTCGTCATCTATCTTCGGTGGATACAAGTCGTCAAGTTCGACTTCGCCTTCGAGATTCATAATGACTCCGGCTTCGGGTTTGTCAATGGCGGTTTTAAGTCGTTCGACCAGGGTGGATTTGTTTCCAGATATCTTTAGACCTCTTTTCCCCAGCTCTACTTTTAATTCTTGGGACTTCAACAAAGACAGGTCCCTTCCAAGAAGGGGAGATAGATCAGAATTTGGTTTTATTGATATAGACTCCACGTGGTCGACTTGCGGCAGCTTATTACGTCCCTCTTTAATAGCTTATTACGTCCCTCTCTAAATGTCTCCGTAGCTCTTATAGACTTCGATTGAAGGATTCTCAGGTTGGCTGTCGGTTTCACGTATCGTGAATGTGTTATTCCTTGAGGATGTTTCACTTTGTGGCAACAAAGTGGCTTCACATGAGGAGCTCACGAGGTCACAACCTTCCGCCATCTTGTCTTAAGTAATATCCATATCTTAAACACGAGGGAACCACAGGTTCGTAGTTTACTAATTGTATGCGTTCAGCATGATAATACAGTGTAAGATAATCATAAGATTCACCTTCTCCAAAATCAATCATTGATCGCAACCACATGTTGAAAATAATCGAAAATATATTTGATACCCTGCTTTTATAGTCCAAAAATCTATAAAAATGGGTTGCAAATTATAAAATTTTCACAAAACGTCCAAAAAAAAGTTGTCAAGATGGTATATTGCAGTTTCTGTTGTTGTGAAGTGAATTTCTTCTATCATTTTTTCACGCATTACAGATGTAAAGAATGTTTTGTAAACCATCATTATTGTTTTTTTTGTAAAAATAATTACGGACGACTTATCTATAGTAAAATAGTTGATCTATGTGAATGTGATGATAGAATACAAAGATGGAAAAAACTTATTTGGATTAATAAAAAATATTTTTAATACATCGTCTACCATTTCCAAAATTCATAAAACTCATGATCTTTTTTGGTGATATCCCTTTCTTTTTGAATTTTTTTTTTAGAACGTCGTTTTCGTATTCTTTTTATTTTTATTTTTCGTTTCGATTTTTTTATACAACTTCTACACTTCATTTTTTTTTGTTAACTGAAGTACGACAAGCAATGCTTTATAAAAAACGAAAACCCATCTATTTATACTGTTATATCTGTTTTTGATTTTTTTTTTAAATATATCTTTTCTGAGACAAATATATAATATTATATATATATATAGATGTTTAAAAAAACAACTTTATCATTACTGAAAAAAACAATGTCCATATTACATTATTGTAGTATATGTGTTAATAGTATAACCTTTTTTTGACAGATCCAAAAATACTTTTCAGCGCTATTTATCATGTGAATAAATAAATTTGTGAATATGTGAATAAATTCAGGATATTCTTTATAAAGAATATCCTGAATATATATATTTTGTGGAGGATTGCAAACCTGTTACAATATTAGAAACAAAACAATGTTCTGTAATAAAAACAAATGGTGTGAAACAACACCCGTATGAAGTAACCCTGAAAGTTATCAATCATGGAGAATCTGGAAAAACAATAAAAATATTATCAGAGAAAGATGTTCCTCATCTTTTGCATAAAAATGTTAAGTTTATAAAAACTGACAAAGACATAATAATTCCTTCTCTTGTATAAATTTATTTTTTATAATAAAACATGTGAATCATTGTTATTTTTATACATGAATTTCTTTCTTTACTCTAAAAGTTTTTTTTCTTTTTTCTTTTTGTTTTTGTCGATGCTTGTTATTATAATCAGCTGATTTACGGGATCTTTCTATACTCCATAGTTTTCCTATTTTACCCCAACGTTTTCCATTAGATATAACGTGGACGGATCATATATTCTAGCCTTAAAATGGTAGAAATCATCAGCATAAGAACGAACGATTTCTCCCCCATATGGAAGCCAATCAAAAATGTCATCTCTTGCTTCTTTGAGATAAACAACCCCTTGAAGATACCCGATTTCTTTATCTTTTACAATTTCACGACTACATTCAAAAAACGATATTTCATTTAATTTAAGACAATTCCATGGAGTGTGTATTAATTTCGCTGCCTCTATCAATTTTTCAGTATTTTCTACGTTACGCATTTGAAATGACCAAATCTTTTGCGGTGGCATATACCCCATCTTCAACAAAATAACTGTACATTTTTTTTATGATATCAGTTTTTTATACCCTAGGTTTTTTTACAAATGAAAAAAAACTTTCATATAAATAAGCTGAAATTATTATTTTTTCATTTAAACAATACGTGCTTATATAAAACGTTGCAACAACCAAACATATCTACAAACTTAAGAAGTTTAAGAAAGAAAAAAAAAATGGCTACGAAAGAAGAAAAAACGAACGAAGCTTCCTATGAAGGACCCCATTCCATAACCTCATATGGTTCCCCTCTCATATGGGACTACAACGAAAAAGGAGAGGGATACGCGTACGGGATACGTGTACGGGATACGGATACGTATACGTCCAAAGAGTTTAATTTCGATGACTTCAAACCCTTCAAACCCATTCAGGATAATGGTGATTCTGATATTGAAGATAGTTTGAAGGCAAATTTGGGTAGTGATGAGGATGATGAAAAAGTAAAGGAGGAAGAAGTATTTAATAGAAAGATGTTAAACACTATAAAAAAACAGTATATTTCCACTATGATCTTTATACTCTTCAACAGAATTTTCCAAATCAAAAATATATTTTACGAAACTGTATATACTCTCCCTCGGGTAATCTACCCATGTATAAATTATATTTAGAAGCGGTAGACGGGGAAATTCTTTGTCCGCTAAAATATATAACAACAATAATGATAACTGATGATTAATTGCTTAGTTGTATTAATAAGGAAATGTATTTAGATTAATAAAAAAATAAAAATAAAATTTTGTTTTCAAAAAAAAAATTTTTTATTGTGTGTTAAAGTACATTTCATCTATTTTTTTTAAATATATTTCATCTATTTAAAAAACACCAAATAATTTTTTAAGACATCATCTAAAAATATTTTGATAAAATATCATTTTTAAAAATACCGTAACTAGGGAATATGAGTCATTCGGCCATAAGATGGCGTCGAGGTAAGAGCTCCATGACGGAAATTATATATATAAATATATATATAAATAACAAATAAACCCACTTTATTGTTAAACTCGCTTCACTAATAGACGTTACGGCTCCCTGTGGCATCACGTTACCCGCCTGGTTCATCACTCAATCGCTATTCAATCCAATAAAAACAGTCCGACGAGCGCGAGCAACAAGTTAATACTACCGTAGACTTGAAATCTGCAGTTTAGCGAAAAAACTGCCTTGCTATAGTACACTGCCCAATCTTTAACGCTTGATGATTTTGTCGTCTTATATGACATGTTGGCATATTGAATCAATATGATTTGTCGATTTATGCCCACAGGCAGTGAAAGGTAGCGAGACTCCAAATATATACATACTCCAATTTAAAAGCTCTTGGTATATGACTGTGTTTCTGGAGCATTCTAACTCGCACAATTAATTCAACAAACAAGTAATTTACGCCGGAAATACGCGCGCCGATGTACGTTGCTAAAAATCACCACCTTTTCACTTTGCTATACAGTATATCACAAACACTGTCTACGCAATATTCTACTTTTTTACTATTCTCGGATATTCTATCGCTGCGATATCCTAACCTTAAGTAGTTTCGTCAAGGCCTCCATCACGAAATGGTAAGTAATTTGCTTCCTTTTTTACCGTCGATCAGTAACCATGTCCATGACCTTACTTATTTTATCTAAGACCCGTTTTTCCAGTCGTATTACTTTACATTTTAAAGGTCATACTCTGATGGACGCCTAGGCTCGAAAGTTAGTGTTTCGTTACTAAAAATCTTGGCAGTTTACCACCTTTTCACTTCGCAATTTGTCATTTACACTCGTTCTTAATAACGACGCACAGCCATACATGTCGTTGAAGTAAGAATCGATATCATACAATAAAGAATGTAGTTTGACCAACTCAGATAAAACACTCTTACAATAATTTATAAATCTTATCACCGTTTTCCGACACAATAGCGTCCAGAATACTCATTGAATAGATCTAATTTCATTTGCTTTCGTGTTCTTACGATCGGGAGAGATCGGAATCCGAAGTGTACGGTCGCCAATACTCTTGCGGTTGCGGTCGAATGTGTCGACCGCAAGATCACCGCAACCGAACCGCAAACGAACCGCAACCGAACCCCAATCTAACTGCAACCGAACCGCAAATGAACCGCAACCGAACCGCAACCTCAGTGTTAGGTTAATTCTAGGCAGTACTGTATTTATTTTTTATTATACAAGGTAAAAGACTTGAGTTACTTTAGTTCGGTAAAACTGCATTGTTTGGATAAGGAAAAAGAAACAAACCAAAATATTTTAGTTTTTGTTTAATATAGTTATTTCCAGCTTAGTTGAATCAAATTCTGTATTAGTTTTCCATTTTCCAGTTAATAATGAAGCAAAAATCACGATAAATTTTTTTAGCATTTAGGATTCCGTGACCGTGGTCAAAATATAGTAAAATTCCGCCCGCTGCTGCAGCCAATCAGTTGCAGGAAAGGCTAGGATTCCGCCCGCTCACGATACAAAAAAAATATATAATATAATATAATAATAATAATAAAAATAATAATATAATATAATTTATTATATAAAATAGAGTATATATAAACATATATATATAAACTAATAAAAGTGATAATCCCATATGTGTGATTATTTATGGTAATCGCACATGTAACGATTATCACTGATACAGCACTATAGTTTAAAGCTGTTTTTTCTAAGCAATTGGACATTTTTATATAGTAAACAGAAAAATACATGGATGCTTGGAAATATGAAATTTATTTCCCGTGTTAACCAGGATATCTCACTCATTCGATTCCACACACCATGTATTATTCTCTATATAATATTAAAAAAACTCATTAATAATGCATGAAGAAAACACAAAGGAAAATCACCACCGTGTCGTATCTTTATATGTGATAAAGATTCATCCTAATTTACATAAACTTTAGCTTTGATTTTCTCGGCTTAGACAACGTTATTTTTCAAAATTACTACGCCAACGAACTTACCAAATGCTGGTCGTTTTTTAAGCCGTTTAAAACACTCGCAGCAGTGTTTTATCAGATATAAAACACTCGGCATCGCCTCGTGTTTTGTATCTGATAAAACACTGCTGCTCGTGTTTTAAACATTACGTAATATAATAATAATATAATAATAATATAATAATAATATAATAATATAATAATGTAATAATATAATATAATATATAACATAATATAATATGTAATATACTATAATGTAATATAATATAATATAATAACACAAATAGTTATATAGTTTGATTTGGCTTCCTGTGGTTGCAGTGCTGAAATTTGAGATGGTCGGAGATCTGTAAAATTATTATATTAAATTATTAAAGACTTATCAAATCGTTGAAAACAATTTAGTAATTTTTAATTATTAAATTTTTGTATTATGAAATCCTCGTATTCGTACGTGATCTTTGTAGATTTTAAGATGAGCAGTTGTTTTGTTTTTTGTATGGTGTGAGCTAACACTACAGATCATGTTTTATTTCACATATGCTCTGAAGTCAGGAGACAATGCCTGAACAGGTGGAAATCTCAGCAGTTGGCAATAACGATTTACGTGGTGTTTCCACAAAGTTCATTCGCTTTTTTTAATTTGTACTTAAATTCTTTCATAGTCTAAAGTCAGAGCACAAGATCAGCATTTTCCAAAAACCTGTGAACGAGCTTAACCATCAATATGGAATGTCCATGGAGTTTGTTGCAGTTGAAAGGTATGTATCGTGTTTTCTTTTCAGTAATAAATTATTTGTTCCATATTCTCTAATTTTATAAATTAAGGGTGATTATGTACATTAAATCTTAAAGGTGCAGTCCAGTCCGTTCTGCGCATGTATGATATTTCAAACGTTGGGGACCCCACATGTCAACAAACTTTAACGGAATAGATTTGCGACAGTTCGAAAGAGAGTATTCGTTAAATGTGGCGAAGGCACGAGTGGTAGTTTGATATATTATCCACATTTATGAACCAAACAGCTTCTTATAACACGCTTTTTAGGCGGAAAAGCTCAAGCGTGTGAAAAAAATCCGAAATACTTCATGTTCAATGTTTATATAACGCAATGTAAACAAACGATGTAAACAGAAACATGGACATGCGCAGAACGGACTGGACGGCACCTTTAAAATTATTTTTAAAATTATTTTTGTGGCATTCAGACAAGAACATGTATGTTTAGTGCTTTGCATGATTATATTTATTGTGTACACACTATTTTGGTCTAAATTATGGAAAATGCGCATCACGTATGTCATGAACTCTTTATTCACCAAAAAATTGCATATAGTCTTTTTTCAACTAATTTGAACCATTAATTTGGTAAATATTCTTTTATGTACATCACCATACGCCTTTCTGGGCTCGTTCGTGTTTCTCCAATTCAAATTAATATTTTGCTCCCAAGAAGGCTGAAAGGCTAATTAAGATACACATAACAGAATATTTAAAATGTGTGCCATTATAAAATAGGTCTATTGGTATGTATATAGATGTTTCATTGGAAGTTTCTAATATGAACGTTGACCAGGCAAACGTTGCTGAAGTTATGATGGCATCCTACTGTATATTTCCAATGAAGATAGTGACTCTTCACAATCGCAGAGTACTGAATTGAAAAATATTAAGAGAAGGCTGGACAAATTCCATCAGAAACATTAACAGATCAAGTGGCAAAAAGAACATTGGCAAGAGTAATTGGGGGAAATTCTGAAAGAGAAAACCAGAGAACTGTCCAAAATATTGTACAACAGAAGCACCAGAGGCAACCGATGTCCAATAATTCACCATAATGTACGCAATTGGAGTTGGCTGACAAATATTGAAACAGACTTCAAATATAGACAGCTACAGTTGTACTGTTTTATTGATTTCCAACTGAAACTGGTCTGTGCAAATTAAGGCTTTGTCTGCCTCATTGTAGATTAAAATTTGCTTTTAACAAACATAATAATAACTTACACTTACTGAAATTAAATAAGGCCTTATTATAAGTGGCCACTTATAATAAGTGGCCACTTAATGTTATTTCGATGGTAATACTGTACATTAGCAATATATATATTTAGACGATATCAAAATGTGACATACCTCATGATGTCATTGATATACATGAATATGCTAATACCAGAATAAAAATATTGTAAATTGTACAATGTATATTTTGTTTTGATTTTTTTCCCAAACTGGTGCGATAATTGTACCAAGGTTGATAAAGCAATCATTAAAACTGCTTTACACACCTTGAACGGTGTTAAATCTGTGATTTCGTGCTGTGATTACACGTATTTAACAACGCGGTGTACGTAAAGTTGTATAAATGTGCGCGAACTTTAAACAATGGTGTTAAACATGGATTATAAACGTGATTGAAGGTATCATTACACGTATTTAACAATGCGGTGTAAAGGGAGATAAATGTGCGCGAACTTTAATCAATGGTGTTAAACATGGATAAACGTGATTGAAGGTATCTTTACACGTATTTAACAACGAGGTGTAAAGGGAGATAAATGTGCGCGAACTTTAATCAATGGTGTTAAAGTAAGGTAAATGGAAATTTAACATTGTTTATTCGCTTTTAAACTGACAGTTTAAATGTAGCTTTATCAAGATTTATAACGTCTTTACACAGGGGGTGTAAAGCCGTCATTACACAGCTTTATTATTGTGGTATAAAGGTGTGTAAAGGGACCTTTCACACCATTAGTCCATTACGCTATATGATTAAAGCTGGATAAAGCAATCATTAACACTACTTTACACCAGCATTAACCTGTGGTTAAATCTGCGATTTCGTCCTGTGATATAATACTCAACGAAAGTATTTTATTCGTCGATATATGGACAATGATGTAGAGACATTGGTATTGCTTCCTTCGCCACATTTAATGTACTCTATATTTCATTTAAATAGTAATCACACGGATAGTTGGTTTATACCCATTCTCAATAATAACCATCCAAGAGATGATTTATATCAATATATGTGTCTTACAATGAATGAATTGCAATTGTCGAAGGGAATACGTAAACCTGCGGTACTTATCAAGAGTTATATCGCAAGATTAATTTATAATCTTAAGGGTCGATATGATATTGAATTTGTATACGTAATCCTCTATCTGATAAGTATTGCCCCGTATTATTTTGTCGCAGCACTTAATTATGCTCATAATTTAGAGAGATTTGAAATGATTGTATATGAATTGGGTGCTTGCTTTGTTTATTATTGTGACCGCCATTGCCCGACAGGAATGATTAAACAGAATAGACGATATTTATATAATATCGATAAGCTATGTGTGAAAATACGGTATAGGGAAAAGACCCATTGCTGTTATAAGAATTGTAAACAATTGTCTTATTTTTATACAACCGATAGCTATTCATTTGATAGTTATCAAATACATTTATTTTCTGAATTAGTACACAAAGGATGTCGTATTGACGAGAGTAGACCCATTGGATTAACTCTAAATACCCCCAATCTAAATATATTACATGATCATAAGATAATGGTCACTCTTCAAAGCAATAAGCAAGTCAATAGTATTGTTATTGAATGTTGTATTGACGCCTATATAACACATTTGTATAATAATTATGACGATATTCGATTATTTCCAAACATTATGTAAATAAGTGAATTGTTCAAATATATTTACATATCTCAACGAGAAATGTTGTGAAGTATCGTATCCAATTTGGGGAATAACACGTTAATGGTTGCGACGGTACGGTGTCGGGAAATAATATTGTTATTTGACGTGAATTTCTAAAGTCCAAAATGGTGAGTCGTACTAAATATTTAATAGTTTCCTCATCACACGGATCCAAATGTTTATTTTTGAAGTAATGGAGAAGTAAGACGTAAAAAGCGAATATGTGTCCAATTTCATGTCTTCCCATTAAATGATAGACTTGTTCCAGTTGCTGATTATCTTTTAAAAATGAGATCATATAGGTTTGATAAAATAATTCTTGATCTTTGCTACATTTCACGATAGAATCTTTCATCTTTTTATTAAGTCGAATGTGAAAACGTTGCAATTCTTGTTCAATAATAATCCACACACACTCCATGATGATCAAAAGGTTTTTATTAATTTTACAAAAAAGCATTTATTTTATATATCAAACATTTTTCTTTACATTTAATTTTCGTTTGGATTGATTTTGCAGTTTCTTTTTCTCATCTTTATTAATATCACAAATATAACGTTTCTCCATGAGATCAGAATTGGTTTTTTTATTTCTCCATTTCAAATATTGTTTATTAATATAAAGTTTCTCTTTGTAGAGTTCTTTTAATTCACGAAATTTATCGAATCGATGGCATACAACGTCTTGATCAAAATTACAAAATATAGTGACCGGTTTCTCTTCGTGAGCAAATTCACAGCCTTTATCTCTTTTCATATAGATTAAGGACCGTTTGAAACATTTTTTCTTCAATGGTGGTTCGTTGCTACTATCATCCAATGTTTCAGATTCTTTTATTTCAATAGCAGCTGTTGCGAGGACTTCAGGGGATGTTGATGGTGGCGGTGATGATAGTGTTGGAGGAGGTGGGGTACATACAGGAATTGGAGGGAGAGGTAGGTGTAAGTGGTAGTTGAGGATCGGTAAGGATAAATTCATTGACCATGTCTTGGTATATATTAGCGATTGTAGATTCCGTGGTGTGTCCAAAGAAATCAATTGGCATGTCAAGTATATATTCTTGAACGGGGTTGTTTTCCTCTGCGGGTAGTGTTAGTATTTCTTCAGGTGTAGCATTTCGTTTTAATTCTTTCCTGAACATTTTTTCTCCTTGGTTTTTTATTTCTAGCATTCGAGCAACGTCTTTTCCTTGACTTGACATACTTCGTTTCGTTTGTTTCGTACGGGCCATCGTTATAATGAAATATTTTTTGAAAGGTTGAAATATATATTGTTTTCTAAACAATTGAAGCTTTCTCATTGGTGGATAGGACAATCCATAAACTATTCGCTTTTTACAAAGTTTTTTTTACAAACCAAACTAATAAAGGTTCTTAAATTTAATATTTGCACGATAGTCCAATTCTCGCGATTAAATATTCATGTGTTAGCTAAATCAGATCACCGAATTAAATAAAAGCCAAAATAAACTACAACAGTCGATATTTATTTAAAAGATTAAAGTGCCCATGACCCCAATTACGATATTACTGATATAGATGCTACATGAAGTGAAAAGTTGAATGCCAAAATATTTTATGATTTGAGCTTTGTGTTAATGTGCTATAAAGATTTGTTTGTCAGAAATGGTAATGAGTGTGACGTCATTTACGGCATTTGGCTTTCTTTTCTGCTTTCCGTGTGATAGACTGGTTGAGGATTTGAGTGAAAAAGTTGATAAAATCTTTACTATAGCGGTCAAGTACATCATCAACGTTTGAGTTAGAATAATTTGCTTTAACAGTAGAGTATTGTCTCCGAAATGATGCCGTAAATGACGTCACACTCATTAGCATTTCTGACAAACAAATCTTTATAAGCTCAAATCATAAAATATTTTGGCATTAAACTTTTCACTTCATGTAGCATCTATATCAGTAATATCGTATTTGAGGTCATGGGCACTTTAACTTTATCAACCATTTAACAACAGCATCGTTGGATAAACGTCATAGCGCGCAATATTAGTTTTTCATATTGCACCAGGTGACGTCAATCTGCAATTAAATTTAAGAACCTTTATTAGTTTGGCTTGTAAAAACCTTTGTAAAGCGAATAGCTTATGGTCGGTTTCAAAAATAAATGAAAAAGCTGTAAATATTTTGAAAAATAAATATATATTATTTCATTGGGGCGAGCCCCTTAGTTGTGGTATCAAGCGCGACTCTGATCGTACGGGCACGTGCACAGGACGAAATTTAAGAATTAAGTTCACTTAAAGCTTACTTAAAGGGGCTATGTCACGATCTGCCTGGTTACTCAGCTAAGCGTACTTTTTGATTTTTGATTCGGAATCCAAAATCAAAGCGAAGCGAAAGCTAAACGATTTATTCGATTAGTATTTGTTATTTTCATGTTGGTGGGTTATTTTGGACGAGTTATAAGTAAAGCGTAATGACAATTTAATGTCTAATCGCGGTGGGAAAGGAGAAGGAGCTGGAAGGCCACGATTGCCGTATACTATCTTGAACAAAAAATCAACAAGGACGCTTAGCTGAGTAACCAGGAAAATCGTGACATAGCCCTATTAGCGAACCATTTAGGGTAGATTTAAGGTCTAACTTAAAGTGCCACTGTGATGAAATTTTGAACCCCATGTTTTTTAGCATTATTGCAAAGAGTACATATAAATAACTCCCCATGCAAAATTTTAGCGCTCAATGTCAAATATTGACTGCGCTATACGACGATAAAGTTCGTAATTTCACGGCCGCCATTAAAATCTGCCATCTTGGAAATTTCAGGTCAAAGGGCGCCGGTTACGTCAGAGTCTCAAGCACGCTTCACGTGTAGTGTTGTTGCAACATATAAACAACGAGATTCCACTAGATTCGGAAGAATTTGACATTTTAAACGCGGTTTGTATATGCGCTGCTTTGTATTCTATAGTAATTCTATTTGTGTTGACGCGGCTCCTTGAGACTATGACGTCACGAGCGCTTCTCGAATGGATAAAAACAAGATGGCCGATTTTAATGGCGGACGTCGATTTAGGACTTTTCAAACGTTTGTAACTCTTCGATTTTTATTCCGTTTCGACTGTAATTTTGTATAAGGGCTACTTTCACATTGATAAATACATCCATGAAGAAAAAATGGCATTTTTCGATGAAGAATTTTCATCACAGTGGCACTTTAAAGGCACTTAGCGAACCATTTAAGGAACTTTAGCAAACCATTATTAGTGGGTAATTAAGTGCTTAAATGCCACTTAAAGTTAAAGATTAACTTTAAGAACATTTAAGGTCACCTTAAATGTCCTTAAATTTTAAATTTTGTCCTGTGGTGCACGCCATTCGTACCCATCTTCTTCTCCGGTTGGACATTTCCACATCTAATTCACCGGCCATGTCCATGACTATGGATCAGTCAAGGTCTGACCATGCATCTTCTCCGGTCGGATATTTTTACATCTACTTCACAGGTACTTTTCTGATGCAATAAACATTATCGACACAAGAGGACTCCAGCTGTGTTTATATATTATCAACATACCAAAATATATTTACAACCTGTACGACTCGTTCTTTAAAAACCTCATTCGACTTATAAACGCGAATGATGCATTTGCGTAAACTACGACAATAACAACATATCGTATTGCCGACAATAATATTAGTTATATTTTGTTATACTTTGTTTTGTTATACGCATTGTTTTGTTATATTGAACGCTTAAGCCTGGTTTCCATATGATCGCTACCATCGCTACGATCGCTCAAGTTTAAAACCAGCGATCGCGGCGATCGTCGTGTTTCCATATAATCGCTACGATCGCTACGATCACTCAATTTTAAAACCGACGATCGTAGGACGATCATGGACGAAGTAAACAAAGACAACTTTCAGCACAGCTTTTTTATTCTTTATAGTGCTTATCAGTAAGGCCAGCAATTCCAAACGTCTAATACACATTAGGTTCGACAATATTCGACGTCGGAAACGATTAAGCTCGGCACAATTAGAACACTAAACCGTCCAAACAATACTGTTAACTGGTATTATAAAATAACATGTATACAACAAGCAATCTGATTGGTTAATACCCGTGCAGGATGAGAGCATCCTGCACGGAAATGTTCATGCCATATAGCCCGGGGTTTTTAAAATGTCGGACAATACAAATTTTTCGAGGTTTGAATTTGACAATAATAATATCATAAATGAGAGCGAAATTAATGAAAACAACCCACGGAGATTCGCCCTAACTACAGAGGAAGACGTTAACGAGTTGGTCTCAAATGCACAAGCACAAAATACAAGACAATTTACGCTGTCAAAACTTTTAAAGGTAAGTTTGTTTACACGCGATAGACTGTATAATAACAACATTCCCAATTCACAAGCGAAATAATAAAATTTCCACAAATAAAACGTTAATATTATGTTTTCAAGAATGGGCCAAAGTCCGTCAAATTACAACAGAGTTGCACGAAATGGATAATGAGACATTGGATAGCCATTTACGATTGTTTTACGCCGAAGTAAAAAACCTGGCTGGGGAGGACTACAGCAAGTCAACCCTACTCGGTTTAAGGTATGGTTTAGAGAGATCTCAACTCCCCACCACACATGCAACAAAGGTGTGACAATATCTGGAAACCCAGAATTTAAGAGGTCCAACCTTGTCCTCAACGCGAAGCTTAAATCGCTCAAAACGGATGGTAAAGAAAACGTAAAGCACAAACCTCCCCTCGAGCCCGAAGACTTGGAAAAGCTGAAGACAAGCGGTGTATTTGATTCCTCAAATCCCCATGGACTGCAGCGAAATGTCTGGTTCCACACCGTGTTGGTTTGGTGTCGTCGCGGTCGCGAAGGTCAGAGAAATTTGACAAAAGAGAGCTTCATCTTTGCACAAGATCCGACTGGTGAGGAATATGCAACAATAACACATTGCGAAGCATCCAAAAATCACCCAGGGGGAGTAAAGGATACCTAGAGTTTCCAACATATGGGTCGAATGTACAGGACGAAGGAGGAAAACGACGGGTACACAGCGTTAAAGCTCTACATCAGCAAGTTAAATCCGGCATGCGAAGCTTTCTTTCAGTACCCGAAGCGTAAATGGAGGCCAACTGATGCAACCTGGTACGAAAATCGTCCTCTTGGCGTTAACAAACTCGGCGAAATGATGAAGAATATAAGTGCAGCTGCTGGTTTGTCCACGATCTACACAAACCACTGTGTAAGAGCCACTTCAATTACCCTTTGGTCAAACACTGGCTTAACCAACCGACACATAATGTCAATTTCGGGCCATCGAAATGAGCAGTCCCTGCATCACTACAACCGTTAGACCATCAACCTCACAACTTAAGCGCTGTAGTGAAGTTCTGTCACAAGCTCTTGGCGATGAAACAAGTGTCATATGCCTCAGCCATGACAACAACAACCTCGACTTCTCACTCTCAGTCTTCCAGCGTTCAGATCGGAAATCTTCCGAACTTTGATTCTATGTTTAGCGGTTGTTCCATCGGGAATGTAAATGTTAACTTCAGTCTGCAATAGTGAACTTGAACTGAACTCTTGTTATATTTTAAAACGTTGTAAAACCTTGCTCTATATTTGCGATCATTTATTTTCAGTAATCTTCAGGTCGAAGGACAAGCGTGGGGGGTAGGGATGTACTCTCTTTTGATTGGTAGTTGAGAGTTGTTGTGAGAATTGCATGCTTCATCAATTATTTAAATAAAGTTTACCGTTGTTTCACTGTCGTTATTTTATAAAACAAATACCAAATGGTTTTCCGTGCAGGATAGCGTGATCCAAACACTTGGGATGTTGCTCGACTTTCGAAAAGCTAAAAAACACTCGCCTAGGCGGCTCGTGTTTTTTTTACGCTTTTCGAAAGTCTCGCAACATCCCGCGTGTTTGGATCACGCTATCCCGTACGGAAAACCATTTGGTATTCCTTTAATAATATTCAACATTTTTACAAGATTCTGGTTTAACATCGTTAGAACATGAAAGACAGTGGCTGAAAGGGCAATTGACGCTAATCACTTAGTTAAAATTTAATCGACTGTTCTGTTTCAAATTAGTTGAAAAGACTCTGTCCATAAAATTCCCACTAAACAGGAAAAGCTAATCGCCTTTTGAACAATTGACCCATGTATTATAATACTACATTTTTTACTTGAATTGAGAGATATTTGTACTATTAAAACCCATATTATATTTGTTGTGTATTATTTTAATTTTCTTCTAATGCAATCCTAATTACACATTAACCAGAACAAAAATCCTTGTTCATCATTTCCATTCTCTTATATTATCATAAACGTACCTCATAACATTAAATAACACAACAGAAGACAATACAATATACAGGCATAAAGGGGGGTCTGATCTTCTCAGGCTATGTGATCGTGTGACCAGATCTGATTCAGCTAACACATGAATATTTGAATTGGATTATCGTGTCTTCGTGTGCGCTAGTTTCCCACGTATACAAGATCCGTTTTAGCTAACTATTTTTGAAACCGACCATTCGCTTTTTACAAAGGTTTAGTTTAGTTTAAAGAATTTTGCCACGAATACAATTGTGACAGGGATGAGAAACATAACTTGCGTTCCAATTGAGATCAAACCCCGAGACAGTACAAGATTAAGTATTAGTATTAAGGTTGATTGATTATAGATTAGTGAGAAGGAAGAAAAACCGGAGAACCCGGAGAAAAACCCTCGAAGTACAGGATTCATCATCATCATTATTTACCCTGAGATTGCTCATCTCTTGGGCTGCTTGGTCATGCGGCTACCGAACCGCTGATCCATAGCTTTAAGTTCCGCCTTACTTTGCATCATTCGACGCACTTGTAACAGGTACGGCAGTCGTATCAGGCAAACAGGCTAAAATTTGCTGTTTTAATGTAGTCTTTTGTGTTTGAATTGGCGTGTGCTTGGTAGGCACAGGAAGAGACTTAACTTCACTTGATGTCATTTTGCCAAATGATCTTTTAGGCTCAGTAAATTCTTTATTTTTGATTGATCATGACGTTGATATCTAAGTGTATTGTCTGTAGATACGCCTTGTTGCACACTGGTAGGGAAATTTTGAATATTTAATAAGTTCCTCAAGTTAACCTTGGTTTTCGAAATTGACGAAATTCTAGCCCGATTAGTTACAACAGGAATTGGATGTGACTTCGTTTGGTTCTTGGCTTTACCACCTCTACAGCCTCTTGGACGAACCAGAAGATTGAGGGCTCGCAGCTTGGACCAAGTACCAGGACTAACAGGAAGTAGAGATTCACCTTTACCATGATCGAATTTGAAAGGCTTCCACCAATATCGAAGAGAAGTAAGGTCTTTTCTCGAATAACACAGCATATTACAGAAGATAACAACAACAGAATGACAAACTGTATATATAGGCGAAGAACTGTAGCCATAAAGATGAAATACAGAATTGTATAACAGTAAAACTAGGAATTCATCACGAGCTAATTTGAACGCAGCCACTCAGGCGCGATATGCATGAATCTCTCTGGAGAGAACCAACAACTCTACTCACATGAGTCTAAAGCCAGCTTGGGAATGATACCGGGCAGTCACCCATCCAGGTGCGCACCGCGTCGGACCGAGCTTAACTTAAAGTGCACCTGACATCAACATTTTTTATTGTCTTATTTGGAAGAACTTTTAAAATGATAAAGTAACTTATTTTGAAGATTTTCGTTTCTTCGCTTTCTTTTTGAGATATATCAGTTTGTTTGCTATGCAAATGTCCGAAATTTACGTCACACATGCATGATGAGTTATCAGAGAGTGTTATATATCTTTGCGTTCATGAAATAAAAACACTAAAGTGTGAATAACACGTGTGCGTGTTTCTCCCACAACACCAATCCTCTCAATTTTAAAGGATTTCGTTCGAGAATGAAAGAGATACACACATTTCTCCAATAAGTCATTATGCATGTGTGGCGTAAATTCCGGACATTTGCATATCAAACAAACTGTTATATCTCAAAAAGAAAGCAAAGAAACGAAAATCGTCAAAAGAAGTTTCTTTATCGTTTTAAAAGTTCTTCCAAATAAGACAATAAAATTTTTTGATGTCAGGTGCACTTTAAGTCTCCTAGGTGAGAAGGAACGCGCTAACCACATATGCCACCCGTGCTACCCAACAAAGGTTCTTAAATTAATAAAAACTAATAAAATATCATTAAAACTAATAAAGGTTCTTAAATTTAATATTTGCACAATAGTCCAATTCCCGCGATCAAATAATCATGTGTTAGCTAAATCAGATCGCTAAATTTAAAAAAAACAAAATAAATAACAGCAGTCGACATTTATTTAAAAGATTAACTTTTTTATTTTTATTAATTTTTTTATTTTTATAAATATATAAATATTTTTTACTTTATCACCTATTAAACAACTGCATCGTGGGGAAAACGTCATAGCGTGCAATATTAGTTTTTCATATTGCACCAGGTGACGTCAATCGTGCAATTAAATGTAAGAACCTTTATTAGTTTAGTTTTGTAAACAACCTTTGTTAAAAGCGAATAGTTGTAATTATCCAGTATTCATCAGTAACTCTACAGGAAGGCATCTAAGTTGCATTTTTCGCAACTGGTCCCGGTTTGGTCTTAAAATGTATGTATTCCAACACTCGAAATTTTCCTTCATTATAAAAGTAATAGTTTGACGGATTGACTGCCATCACTCATTACGCAGCAAGAACTTGAAGAAACACGTTTTCTCCCACTTGCGCGGGAACGTATTGTTAGCGCTGTGTGCCATTAGAGTAAGCAAAAAATCAAAGATTGCGGACAATCCGAACGGCAAACAACAGTGAGGAAAGTTCTAAATTAAATATAAGGTGCTTTTGGGCGTCATTGGAGCGTGGCGAAAGGTTTTGGAATACTTTACTGACAGAGATGAAATTTTCTGTGGAGCGGGAGTGAATTAATGCTGTTAGATGGAGCAGAAAATAAGCCAGATTATGGCAAGAAAGAGATGGATGTCATGGATCCCTTACTCGAAGAAGTTGAGGGGAATAAACTCGAAATGGTTGGTCCCTAGCCTTGGTGGATTCATGTTTGAAGGAGGTTGCAAAATCATTTCGCAAAAGCTGTGTCGTTCAAAGGCTACTGGTTTATTATTCCCTGGCAAGTGCCATACCTCAATTGAGTGGATAACTCAATTTAATACTTTTTCTTTTGTCTTGACTGCAAAATCAAGCAAAATATTTCGCCTGATTTGAGCGGTATTTGAACTCGCACCTTCAAGATACCAGTTAGCTCTCTACCTGTTGAGCTATCAAACCGCATAGTGATTGGAGGCGTGTTTTATTGTGACAACTTAACACTCATATCTCAACAGGTTGAGTGGTGAGCTGGTTTCCCTTTTGAGTTCAATTATTTTTATTGATTTAGCAGAGTAAGAAATCATGAAAATGTCCGTATGTTTCTCTGAGGATGATTCTGAAACAAGGAAGACATCTAGTTGTGAAAGGGATAATCTGATTGATTCATGCTTTCACTAAGTGTGGTGATGGAATCGGGCTGGTAGGGTTATTGACACAATTGATTGTAGGATCTTACGGGGCTTTCCATTTACACGGTCAGACTGGTTAGTCCGGAAAAATGTACCTCCTCTTGATTAGGCCCAAATTTTCCTGGTAGACCAGCCGCACTCCTAAAACGTATCGTGTTCGATTTAGAAAAATATTGCCGGACAGACCGGTCTGGTCGTGTAATTGGAAAGCCCTATTAGCTTTATACTGTGAAACATGTATAAACTAAATTTGGGATCAATATTAGATTTACTTAATTATAAACAAAAACCTAAATTTGTTTTAGATTTTTGTGAATTGCATGAGCTCAGTTAACTGGGTCAGCCCGGTCCATGTACTCGTCCCCTTATTTTTGGCTATAAAAGCTGGATTGTTTTTTAAGCACAAGAGAGAGACCAACTATTGATGAATGGGCTAAATACTATTCCTTTGACCTATTTATGCAAAGACAGCCTTGATTATGTTATTCTGGCTAAAACTAGATAATTTTATTCAGCAAAAGGGAAGTGTTGGCAAGAATATTTGTTTATAGTCAGTTTTGTTTCTTGTCTGACTAATGCACCTATCAATGTTAAACTCAAAAGGGGGGGGGGTATTGGGCATATGTGGGGCATTTGATATTTCATGCAATTTCGTAATCAAATTCCCCACAGTATAAAAGACTAGTATAAAAATCAAATAGCCCTTCCCTCAGGGCAAAAATAACAATCAAAGTCCCGGGGGCGTAACATTGATTGGTGTATAATAGTACCCATAATAAATGTTTGCTAATAAAGCTATTAATAGAAATAAAAGTTTTCATATGAAACCTGTGTTGTGGTTTGTTCCTTTAATGTTTACTATTACAGGGCCTATAAAAATCTAATTAAAATCAACACCTACATGTACATCTGTAAACCCCCTATACAGTAGATGAGCATGGCCTGCTCATAAGGTAAAGTAAACACAATACAAAATATGTTTAAACAATACCAATATTGTATTACATACATACATACATACATACATTATGAAATTCACTCCCCATGTGGCATGCTGCCAAAAAAGCGTAAACATTCTCCCATCGGCAATAATATGCGTCAGCAAACATATTTACTTGGTCAGCGGATATGACGTAACATTTAACGACGGACTCGCAACTCATAAAAGCACCTAGTTTGGCTTGGAAAACAGAATAATCTATTTTCAATGTAAAGCTGGTTAAAATGAAATATCTAAGATAAACCTTTGTTCTAGTAATTAAAGAAAGAATTATTGCCATACGTCAGTTTTTCTTCAGAGAATTACCTTGCTTCCGTGATGTGTCCTATCCGTATGCCATGGTCAATTCCCTATTTAAACTGCCGTCTTAAAAGTGGGAGAGCGAAAATTAACGTCGCTATTTATTACCAATGGTTAGCGCTTTTTTTTCGCTTTTAAATATTTTAAATTGGATGCTTTGATTTGAAGAAATAAACCATCGAATTATTTTTTGATGTTTTTTTGACTTACCGCGAACATTCAAACTCATGATTTATTAATGTAGGAGGAAGCTTTGGAAAGGTAAATTTGCATTTTAAATACACATTTTGATTTGCCCTCTGATGTCAGTCATATTGGCCGCCATATTGATTGTCGTCTTTTGTTGCTCTGTTAGACTTGAGCTGTGTAGAAGAAGGATAAATTGCTCCAAACGACATTTACATCGTGGCAAGTGTGACTCAAATAGGCAAAGAAACGTAAAGTTTTGGAATTGTACGCTGAAGTCAAGAATTTGCCAGAAGGAGAAGGAAATACGAGAGCGATTAGATGCTGAACAGCTAGAGCGGGAAGAAACGCTTCGCTTGAAGGATATTGAACTAAGGAGAAATACCGATGAAATAGGAAGAACATCTGAGGCCCTAATCGCTGATGCCCAGAAGCAAAAAGGTATTTTGATTGCTTTCACTTTATTAGGTGTACTGTGTTTGCGATTCAATTTGATTCTATAGAATTTGTCCTTGTTGATATTTGTGCTGTATAATTTATATAAACTCCCAAATTTCCCTCGATTTATCAACCGGTCCGAGGTTTAATTACAGTCAGAAGTTGAAGTTTTGGCGGGAGAAGGTATATTATTTTACATAGAAAGCTGGACTTTAATATATTTGAGATTTAATACCAAATAATATAATTTCTCTAAATTTGTACAGATGAATTGTTGTCAAGCACGATTGATTTATGCAAGAAGAAAGAAAAAGTTGCAGGTGATTTAAATGGTTCAAATTATAATAGCATAAATAATTATAATAGTATAGAATATATATTGCAATATGTCTTAATATGTTCTTATTATAAATTTAATTTAAATGTTAAATCCTAGATATGCATGTGAGCTGAAAATGTATTATTTGTTTGTTTATCTTAGTTGAGCATGTATCTGCCATCATGAATTCTGCAGATCATGTAAAACAACAACTTGAGGAATCAACAGAAAAATTTAATGATATGTCCTGTAGGCTGAATTTAAAACAAATTGAGCACAGCAAGCTCAAATCTGTCATTGAGAGAAAGTTAGGCTCCCGAACAAAACGGCTGGGAAACCCTACATCATTTGATATGGTAAATGAGCCTAAGTCGACCACTAGGTATACGCGTCGATATGAGAGTAAAGATGTTATGCAGTTTATTCATGGTGGTGGAGAAGGGGCTTTATATGGTGCATGGGATTTGCTTGTGTCCTTGGGATCAAGCAAACAACTTGAAAATCTTATAGCTAATTTTAAGAATGGCAGGTTTTTGTATGGACATTTTAATGCTATCACTAAGAAGTTTGAGTCATCTGATGCTGCACTTAAACAGGCATTGGTATTGAAGTACAACAACTATATTTCGAGTAGGAAGTATAGGTTCCAGTGTAGGACTTTGAATTTATTGTTTGACCCAGACAAGGAAACATGGGTTCCAAGGAATAAAAAGTTTAATAATGTAGAAATTCACATGCCTAAGTTAGTATCACTAGATAAACTTGATGCATTTGCAAAGAGCATTGATATTGGCCATGTAAATTTAGTACCAGGTGGTCTTGGTGTCTGTCGTACACTAGTCAGCTTTATGATTGCAGATCTGCATTTAAGACTTCCTTATTTGGCAAAAAGATTGATTTGGTTTAATATGGCAAGGTTAACCATTTCATTTTTCAATTTGGTGATGATGGTGCTCCTGAGACAAGCTCGCTTACTATGTCAATAGGTACATTGACATGCTGGAATTTTGGGCTTCAGTTGCGAAGTCGAGATTATCAGTATATACTTCATGGTTTGAGTGTTGGTGAAAAAGATGCCATCTTGTCAGACATCTGGCAACAGCATACTCAAGAAATGTTACTCTTAGAAGGAAGCAACTTCACAATATATGAACAAATTTGTTCATTTGAATTTCAACCCTCTGCTGACCAGTCATGGCAAACATGGGCTGCTAATGAAGTCAGCCAATCTGCTACTTACCCATCTCCTTATGCCAAGGTTTCTAAATTTACTCTATATGTTCCAAATGGAAAAATTGGTACAACATGGGAAGTTACTACTTCTGAAACAAGAGCAAGACATGTTGAAATGATAACAGCATTCAAGGCTAAACTTGATGAGTCAAGTAACCTTAGTGAGAAAACTAAACATGAAAAAACGCTTGAATTTCTAGCTGCAAATGGTGTGAGGACTTTTGGTCCTCCACGAATAGGTATATATGCAAACAGGCTCAGGCCTGAACCCTTGCACTGTGAAATCAACTGTTGGCAAGATTTTTTGGATTTAGTGTACCATGTTACAGGTAAATATGATGAATTTATCTCTGTGTTAGAAGGTCCAGTGACACAAACAGAAACTAACATGAGTCATGTCATAAACAGTAACAATCGCCCGATGACTCAAAATGAAGTTGGCTCTTCTGGTGCTGGTGCTAGGATAAGAACAGTGGAATGTGCTTCACAGCAAAATGAAAATCTCATGGCTACTCTTAGGAATGCCCATGGTATTAGCTGTGCAACTGTTCGAAATGTGGTACTCGGTGTAGGGTTACCATTTATTGCTAAGTATGTCAAAGAGCACCATGATAACACCAAAACATGCCACAATAAATTGCAGGTTAGACTTATTGGAGCACAGGCTATTAAGTTGGCTCAATTTCATTATCGGTTGGTAGATTGTCTTGCACTGCAGAATGAATCTAAAGTCCAAGTTCTTTTACGTTTTGCCCTTTCTAAGATTGGACAAATGCTTAGAGATGCTGGATCACTGTTTAACAAAATAGATCTTAATAACTCTGATTTAGAAATACTATCTGAAACTCTTCAGATTTATTATAATTTACATGCACTATTTTTTTCTACTAGAGTATCATTGACTTTAAGGACAATGGGCTGTGCTCTTCAATATCATGCAGTTAAACTGTACCAAGAGCACAGTATTGGTTATGGAATAGTTAGTTGTCAGTCAAAAGAGTCCAAACATGCTGGTATAAAGAAAGATCTTTCTTTATCAAATCGTCATACATCAGATACGGTTACTGACAATAAATGGTGGCAGGTTTTTAGAGCAGAGTATATCCGGTGCTTTTACATTCCAGAGTTTTGCCCTCAACCTTCTTCATATTCCTCACATTATTTTCCTCGTGTTCCGAAACATTGTTCTTATGAAGGAAAATGTAATTGTGGAAGGGATGCCAAGGATGGTAATAATGAATGTCAGACATGTTTAGATAGTGTAGACATAGTTGAGTGTGCTAGAAATGGACAGTTTTCTGATGCTATAATTGATATTATTCTTCCAATGAAATGCTCACAATTTTCAAGCAGGTTTTCTGATAAGGCATCTCTTGCAGCACATGTTCAGAGTCAACATAGTTCAAATATAGTGCAATTAATTAGTGATCCTAGGACTATGGGTAAAGCAGCATAATGCTGCACTTAAAGAAAGAGTACTGGATGCTAAGGGCGGAGTGACTGTTTTAAGGCAAAGACTGCTAGGTGCTATAGAAGGTGAAGACTGATAATACTGGTAAAATATAAGGCATGAAAATGTAAAGTTAATCAATTCCTGCAATAACCCCTTCAATCCCAAAAAAGAAATTTCTATACTTTAATTTTTAAACAATAGGCTATTTTAGTGTGTCTAATGCCAGATGATTTTACTCGTAGAGGGGAAAACTTCTGGAAAGTTTGGAGTGAAAAAGTTAGTCTAGCTTCACTCCCGAATACGGAATATCCCGTGCTTTATCATTTTACACTGTCTATAGCCCATGGAGCTGGCGGTATTAAGGGTTTTGGAGAAAAAGCTGGCGAAGGAAAAGTGGATGGAAAAAATCCTCTTTTTATTTGCCCACCCCAAAACACCTTGACCCCAAATTCTGTCTAATGCCAGTTGATTTCACAAGTGGAGGGGTTAGAAAGAGTTATGTTTTTCATCTTACTGTATAAGGCCAATTGAAATTGAAATTGAACTTTATTGAATACTCCCTATGGGCTTTTCAGATCCAATTTACATGATATGTATATACATTATTAAAAACACTATTAAATATATATATATTGTAAAAAAAACCAAAAAAAAACCCGATATGTCATATTATTAAAAATGGTGTCTATGTACAAGTTAATTATAATATTCATTAAAAAGAAACTTCTTAAAATCTCTCTTAAAAATGGCGAGACTACTTGCGTCTGAAATGGCACGCGGAAGCGAGTTCCAAAGACTGATTGCCCGATATATAAAAGTACGTTGTCCCGATGCTGATTTATATGCTGGAATATTTAAGCAATTCTTATTTCTCGTGTTGCGATCGTGAACAGTGGACCTTGTTACAAACCGGTCACTGAGATAACTAGGGGATAATCCCTTGACACATTTGAATGCAAGAATTCCAACTGCATACCTCAGTGCACTACTTACAGGAAGCCAGTTTAGCTCTTTAAGCACCGGCGTTATGTGGTCAAATTTCCTACTACCAGTAATGATTCTTGCTGCAAAATTTTGAACTTTTTGGAGCTTCGAGACGTTTTTCTTAGACGTGCTAGACCATATTGGAGAGCAGTAGAACAATCTACTAAAAACTAATGCATTCACAATGTTCTCCAACGTTCTTGTATTAAAAAGATGCTTTACCCTATTGATTTGGCATAGACTACCTATACATGAAGACGTAATGTTCGTGATATGTTCATCGAAGCTTAATGTGGAGTCTACTTGCAGGCCCAGGTCTCGTGCAGAGGTGGCTGGAGTAACTTTTTTTCCGAGCAGTGTAACGTGGAAGTCAGTGGGTAGTCTCTGCAGCATCTGGCGGGTGCCCATCACTAATAACTTCGTCTTGTCTGGGTTGATAAGAAGACTATTGTGGCAGCACCAAGCGGCGATCCTAAATAAGTCTCTATTGATTCCCTCCATCACAGTCTGTACGTCGACGATCGGAAACGACAGATACAGTTTGGAGTCATCCACATAAGATTCTAGGGAACCAAATTCTGGGATGACAGGAAGATCATTCAAATACATGGTAAAAAGAACCGGCCCCAATATCGAACCCTGTGGAACCCCATGGGAGATAACACTCGCACTTGATGTCTTAGCACCAATTCTAACGTACTGATGCCGCTCTGTCAGATAGCTTCTAAACCATTCTAGAGCCGTGTAAGAAACAGCGAGTGCCTGTAATTTCGCCAGGAGTCTTCTGTGGTCTATACTGTCAAAAGCCTTTGACAAGTCCAGCAAGACAACAAGCGTTAATTTCTTGGCGTCCATCGCCTCCAATACCTTGTCTGTCATCATCACATTGAGGGTCTCACATGAATGCAGTTTCTTGTTGCCACTTTGATTTTGGGTAAGGCGCTTTTTGTTGCTCATGTAAGTGGTTAGCTGATTCAGCGCAACTCTTTCCCAAATTTTCGATGCTGCAGGGAGTAACGATATAGGGCGGTTATTGTTCGCAATCTCATGGTCTCCATCTTTCAGCAGAGGAATAGTCTCAGATGTTTTCCAGGCTGCTGGGAACACTGACGAAATCAAGGACCGGTTCACAATGTCCGTGAGCACAGGTAGAATACACGGAAGTGCATCTTTGATGACAGACATGGATATTTTATCGTAGCCTGGTGCCTTGTTGGATGAGAAAGACATGACGATCCTATGGATTTCCCGAGTGGAAACAGCGTGGAATTGAAACTTATCTGTCTCTGGAATGTCCTGACCCGTGGTAATGTCCGGTGATGGAGGTAAATTGTACAACTCAATCAAAGCCTTAGAAGCCTCTGTAGCTTTAGAACCAACGGAGATGAAAAAATCATTGAACTCCTCTGCGACCTCGTTTAGATCTCTCTTGTAGACTTGCTGAGTGCTTTCCTTGCGCGGAATGCATCCTCTTATCACCTTCCATTGCGAGCTGGTATTCGTGCAGTCTTCTAGTTCTTTTTGAATGTATTCTTTTTCTGCTTCTCTCAGTCTGGTCTTCACTACTTGTCGCGAGTCACGGTACAGCTCCCAGTCCACAGGTACCCCGGTGCAACGAGCTTGATTCAGTAGCCTATCTCTGTCTCTCATAAGTTCTTTGATTTCCGCGTTGACAAAAGGGCATCCACGGTACCTAATCTTCACTGTTTTAACAGGCGCATGTCGATTTAGTACCTCAAGAAAATTGTCATTGAAATGGTCTAGCATTTCGCTCGCATCGTCAACAAGAGCGGTCTCATGCCAAGGCACTTGCTCGAGATCGGAGACGAATCGATGACGATCATATTTCTTGTAGGTTCTCATTTTTACAAAGCTAGGAGGAGGCTTGGACAGTTTGAGCTTTAGTGAAGTGTACACTAGGTAATGGTCGCTGATGTGAGAAATCACTACTCCGCTCTTCTCTACAAGGCTGGTGTTGGAGGTCATCATTACATCAATAAGAGTTGACGAAGTCTCGGTCACCCGTGTTGGCTCTTTGATCATTTGGGTTAAACTCACACTGCTACACAAGTCCAGAAGGGCAATGGCTTCAGGAGAGCGCGGTTTTAGCATATCACAGTTCAAATCGCCGGCGATAAGAATATCTTTCCCGAGTGTTAGCGCTTGAGAGTACGTGTCCACACCAATTTGATACTTCAAAATTTTTAGGGTCGTTCGGTCAGGAAAGTGGAAATGAAAAAGTACAAGCTCATACCCAGTCTATTCACCCGTCTTTCTGGTGAAAAGCCTGGGTACGAGGTTGAAAAAGCACAACAATAACCCATTTTTATCAAAGTAAATAATAGGTACAAATTTTATTTTATTTTGGTTTCACAAAAACAGGGTCGTCGGATCCATGCCCCGAACAATTAAATTGGTGTTGCAGTTGCCTAAAACTAGATTAATTGTTCGACTCCCTGGTTTGCCTGATTTTGCCTTTTTGTCAGGTGAATGGGGTAAAAGAGTTAACCCTTTCACTTCTAAACATGCCATTTGTTATACTTTACTATTTTACACTGTCTAATCCAAGAGACAAAAATAATTTTTGCTCATGCTTTACATCTAATTAAAATATCTGACAACCCATTTTACTGTTTCCTCAGTGGAGGTGTTGGTAAATCTCACCTGACAAAATCAATATATCAGGCAGCACTTCAACATTATAATTATCGTGCTGGTGAAGATTTTCATCAAGTGAAAATTTTACTTCTAGCTCCAACAGGAAAAGCTTCTTTTATCATCAAAGGCAATACAATACACAGTGCCATTGCAATACCAGCAAGTCAGTCATTAAAAAAACTATAAACAACTGCATTCCAGCAAGTTAAATACATTGCGATGCCAACTATAGGTGGTGTAAAATTAATATTGTCAGATGAAATATCAATGGTTGGAAGCAATATGTTTACTGTTCAAATCAATAACCACCTGAAAGATATAAAAGGTAGCAAGGAAGATTTTGGAGGAATTACAATAATTGCAATTGGAGATTTATTCCATTGATGGTTATATATTTAATGATATTCAAAATTCATAGTATAGCATACTTGCCAAAAAACACTTCACAATGTTTGAACTAGATGAAATTATGCGGCAACGAGAAAGCAAAGTTTTTGCTGAAATCTTGAAGCGGTTAAGAGAAGGAAAACACACCAAAATATAATGAAAACAAAAGAAAGGTGTATTGAAGAAACAAATTGCCCAAAAGAGGCTCCTCGACAGTTCATACAAAACGCTATGGTCAACCAATATAATGAAAACGTTCATCAAGCATCAACATGAAATAAATATACTATCAAAGCTCAAGATAGTGTTATGTAGAGCTGACAAAATAATGAAACAAACTCCTCATGTCTCCCTGAAAAATACAAGACAGTTGGCAACAAACCTTCATATTGCTGAAGGTGAAAGGACAGAAATTGCTCTGAATGCAAGAATGAGGATGGTTTAACAAATGGTGCTAGCAATGTTGTGAAACTAGTGCAGCTTCATCAGCCAAATAAACCAACTGGTATAATTTGGGTCGAATTTGATCATGAAGATGTTGGCCAAAAAACAAGACATGAAAATAGACATCTTTATCCAAAGTATCCAAAGTACATGGACACCAGTCAAACCTGTCACCACACAGTTTGCTGTTGGTAGAAATAAAGGAGCTCAAGTAGTAAGAAAACAATTTCCACTACCCATGCAGCTGCAAAAACTGTACACAGGTCACAAGGTGACACTCAGTCTCTTGTAAACCCAAAGGCGCCGGAAGCAACTCCGGGCAGCGGGGGCAGAATCTCGAAAAAGGGCACTTTCACCTTACTTGGCAAACAAGCAAGAGGAAAAGTGCGAGAAGCCGTCTAACGGTCTAAGTGACTTTATTTATTTAATATCTATTACTGGACTCACAGTAAACGTTTGTCAATAACAATATTTAATAATTTAGTCGGGTCAATATACAGTTTCACCCCAAAAAATTGCTAGAAAAGGTTTTTCAACTGTTTCTGGTAGTATTGGATATGGGGGAAAATATTTCCGGAAAAATACTTCCGGAAAGTTGTCAAATCCAAGTGGCGTCCAATACCTTAAAATATCTTTAACTTCCTTACTATTCACCCTAGAATGATAATTTTGGTGTCTACACCCAGGTCTTAGGGGTCAAGAAACTCACTGGAAACAGTGAAATCACTTTTGAACAATCAGAACACCAGGAAATCCAATATGGCGCACAAAATGGCCGCCAATATCCTAAAATTGCTATCAGTCATTTACTACACTAGTATTCACACTATAGTTGCAATTGTTATGTCTATCCCTTGGTTTTGGTTTCTAGGAATCTAATGATGTGAATTAAATAATGATCGAGTTATCAGTTCTTCAACGATATTAATATGGCAAAAACACTATGACTTAAAAAGTTACCATTGTTCTATGAATGCACATATTGTCAATTACACTCTTGCCCCTCCTCATCCTCCTCTTCAATAAATGTAGCCAGGAGTGTACGGATTGGCACACGTTTCTAACTGGCATTGTCCACAAGCTAGCGTGCATGGTAACCCATACACCCTGCAACTACAGTGTGGTGTTCTGCAGGCAGTTTTGCATTTGCAATGAATCATCTTTAGGAGCATGTCAGGGGCAGCATTCATATCCGACATTACCGGAATCAATTTATTGTCTTCCAACTTCCAACTTTAGTTCAATACATCCATGTCACTCTCCTTCCCAATCCAGAGCATTATCTGGTAGTAAACTCTGAGACAGTGGAGTTGGGTGGAGGACGCACAGGGGGTAGACGTCCAGGTGTCACGAACGATGTTGATGATACGATTTTCTCTTGGTCAAGGTACTGTGGTGCAAAGATGCCAGCGACTCAGGTCTCAGTTGCTTTTCATTCACGCCTTCGCAGGATGTGATAGTACATCTCGGATCTTTGGTGTTGGGAAGAGGTCGGTCTTTCAAAAGCTTGTGAAAGGTGATTCTGTAATGCAATCCTGTGCTGATCAATTCCTCTTTCCAAATCAGGAGAAAGAATTGATTGAAAAATTGGATCCCAGGCAATGGCTGTCGTGTTCGGCGGGAAGGGTACTGGGAACGCAAATTATTTCCTAGGGTTGATATAAGACTGTTGATGTTATACACTGTTGTAGCAGTCGCCTTGTCCGATCGGAAATAGAGGTCTTTGTTATCTGTCTGGGCATAATAAAGGATCAGAACTAGTAGGTCAGTGTCTTCTCCTATCAAAGTAGTAGAATGATATCTGGACACTTCAACTGCACCCTTGGCAATGTCTCATCCCCAGGTGAATCTGTCTCCAGTGGCGTACCGTGACCATTTTGGATGGGGGGTGTATCGTCTTAGTTTTACCGACGAATTACACATGGGCGCAGATTTTCTTCCATTGCATTGTACGTACCGGTAACAGTGACCTTGTATCCAGAATCTTCACTCGGCGCTCCTTCGGAGAAAAGTACCTGGATACTCGGTTGGATCGGGAAAAGGGAGGAATATTCATTTAACATTAACCCATGCAATGGTAACAATATTACATTTCATATAAATCGAATTTTATACAACCGACAACGTTTAAACAGTCGATGAAGTCAATTTTACCAACGATCTAATATGATGAACAGTTTACCGATACCCTTAACTATTACAAGGTTTTCCCAACTTCCGGTCTGACCAATCGGTTTTACCGACGACGTTAGGCTTTACCGACTGACTCTGCGTTTTACCGACTAATTCAGTGAAAAGTGGGGGGGGGTGTCACACCCCCCACACCCCCCGCACGGTACGCCGTGTACCCTGGAAGAAGGGAGACAGTCAGGGGTGTAGTAAGGAGCCTCCGTCAAGGACGTAATGTTCAGTTCTAGGAATAGATTCAGTTAGGACTTCTCTTGATGCATCACTCAAATGCTCAGTTAGCATGAGCTATTTGCGGCTTGTTAGGCTTTCGAAACAAATTTCTGGCCTCAAAAAGAGCAGCAGGGGAATGGACTGAGCTCATATCCCATAACATCCTCCAATGAAAGTTCACCTGTTTTAGATACAACTAGAAATCGCTGGAACAACACGGCAGGGTCGATAATTTGATCTGGAACAACCTTGATGGCTGACACATCACCGAGGATTATGGCTTTATCTTTCCGTTTGAACGAAGATGTGAAAGTGGGCTGTCCAATCATATTTTCAATGATTTTCCTTCACAACGGACTCAAATTTGTGCCGATAGTAATTTTAGGATATCGGCGGCCATTTTGGGCGACATATTGGATTTCCTGGTATTCTGATTGTTTAACGGTGATTCACTGAGTTCCTTGACCCCTAAAACATGGGTGTTGACACCAAAAGTATCATTCTAGTGTGAATAGTAAGGGAGTTGGCTATTTTAAGGTATTGGCGGCCATCTTGGATTTGACAACTTTCCGGACGTCTGATTTTGGTAGATTTTTAGTATAATATTCTCCATATTCAATACTATCATAAACAGTCGAAAAACCTTTTCTAGCAATTTTTTTGGGCTATGGTGGTAATTTTTCATATATTGACCCGACTAATTAATGTAAAGTGGATATAATAATAATAATATAACAGTTCTTTAAAACGCATGTCTCGATGCTTTTTACAATAAAATTAAAATTGCTCAAAAGTTATCTTAAAAAAGATGCAATTTTGCTTTGAAATCATCAACTGTTAAACATTCCAATGTCTCTGAGCCGCACACGAGAAGGATTTTCGGTACTTGCATGTCTTTGGTATGGTTAAGAAATTGCGGTACTTGAGGTTTACGAGCAGGAGCTAGTACTGTATATTGATGAAAAAGATCAGCGATGTAGATAGGGGCGAAGCCATTGAGGATTTTAAATATTACCAGAAGCTTAAAAGCTATTAGTTGTTGTACTGGAAGCCAATGATGATTAAATAATAACTGCGTAATATGTACACATTTATTTGCTGTAACAACTAGCCTGTGTTTTGGATTATTTGAAGTTTTTGTAGGTCACAGGAGAGAAGGCCATGTCACATATGCCATTACAGTAATCAAGATTAGATGAAAGAAAAGCATGTACCAAACGCTCAGTATCTTTTTATGTTAGACATTTTCTTATTATTCCGATGTAATGAATGGATTGAGAGCCTGAAGGACATATTTTATTGACATGCGCTTTGAAAGTTAGATGAGAGTCAAACGTGACTCCCAAATCTCTTACTTCTGCAAGAGGCTCTAGTTGATGCCCTCCTACTTTGATGGAAATAGACGAACATTCCGGTAGCGTGAATAGAAGCGAATGACCTCCGTCATTAATGGAAATAGACATTTGAGCATATTGCAAGTAATCCAAGTCATGATATCCTCAATATATATATAGTGAGATTGTTAAGCTTCAAAACAATGTAGAGTAACATAATAATGTATTAATATTATTAACAACATGATAATATATTAATAAACACATTCTGGTAACTTTGAATACCAGGATGATTTATTTAAATCATTAACCTAATTTTCTGTGAGTGAATAGTGTTCAACCAGGCACACCAGGAATATAAAGACAAATATAGTAGCTACAGTAAGGAGGTTATTTTTAAATTAAAAATCAAGAAAGCTTTGTTTGATTTAGAGGAGCCATGTGTAATATATGATAATTATGTGGCATAATTAAAGACAGCATGTTTACACAACATGGCCTCCTGTTATGACTTATTACACCATGCAGTTTAAACCTTTATCCATCTTTATCCATCCGTCCCATGCTGATGGTTGAAGAGGATAGGGTTACTGTACTGCTTCTCTCTGATTCAGACAGATCCCGGCCCTTTCTTGATATATGAGCAACCAAAATATACAATTATTATAGCATCAATATAGCATTAGGATTAGGGATTGGTTTGTATTTTGGTTGTTCATATATCGAGAAAGCGCCCAGATCCTATATGGTTTCCTTCCCAAGATGCCGATGGCACATTCTGACTATACATACTATAGTACTTGGTGATGATCTTGATCAACCCATAAACATGGTTTTCAGTCAAGCACATGGTTATCATCAAGCTCTGTAAACAATGTTGACAGGTTGATGTCCCAATATTATTAATGAATAGTGCTGCTGGCAAAATATATTCTACTTGCATTACAGTTTGAGGATGAATTATACATGTAGCTGCTGTACAGTATAGTAGAATGAATTGATTCGTGTAATTATTTTCATGTACACTGTGCAGTGGTGGTTTCCTTTAATAGAAGAGGTTCAAAAAGGGAACTTATTTAATAGCCATTACCATGCAGCTTGTAATTTCAAGGATTAAAATATGAAACAACATCCAAACATTCGCATTATGTAAATCAATATTAGTTAAGAAACAAGGAAAGCTATTACTGGAGAAATTACTGGAGAAAAATATATGCTATTTTTTATTATATGAAATTAATTGTTTTGTGCCTAAACCTGTTTAAAATATGAGGGGGGAAATTATGGATTTGGCCTGGTTGATCAGTATGGCTAAGAAAAATATTAAAGTTTTAATATTAACCAGCAATGGTTTAGAAGGTTTATTATATAGAATCAAAATACACATGACAAAATACACATATGAGTTATTAAAAATGTTTGTTTAATAAAATCATTGGACAAAGTTTATTATACAGTACAATTATTCTATAGAAAGCCACTATTAGTTATCTTACTGTTTCACCTTCAAATTCTGAACCGAAGTGCAGCTGGCCGCAGCTCAAAACTTCCGGCTTCAATTTCGGTGGCGCTTAAACAAAGGATGCTCTTCCAGTCCTCTTATATAGATCAGTGGTTTCTTCGGATATCGTTTCTTTGGATTTTCAAACTGATTGACTATGCTACCATAGTAACATGTTCATTTCATTATCTCCTGTGTTAGACGCCATGTTTAGTTTGCTTTCCCGCACAATTTAATTATTGACCAATAGAGACAGTTGTGAGTATTTAATTCAATTAAATGCTACAACCAATCAACGGCAGTTCCTGCACTCACACGCCAAGTTTGATTTGATTTCTTAAAAATAGGTACGGAATGCGTACATGCGTCTACGTTTGGGATGGGGCGTAATTACCATTGTGGCACATAACTGGAAGCAATTAATATTTGTATTTACATTCGTAGGAAGTGTTTGCTATAGTGATTTCAGGTGAAGGAAAATCATTACTTTACACATTACTTGGTGGACTGGTGCAGGTATATTAACCATTAAAAACTGAACAAACTTATTTTTGTGGTAAAACTATACACATTAGCGCTAAATAGCACAAAATAAACAATCAAGAAAATATTTTGCACTGGATATAGTGATAATATTTAATATTTACTGTTGGCACAGGTATAATTAGTGTCTAATAATAATAATGATAATAATAATAATAATAATAATAATAATAATAATAATAATAATGGTAATAATAATAATAAAGACGTATTAGGAGCATTATACAATAGTCTACACTGTATAGTGTCTACACTGTAGGATTCCAATGCAGTTGAGAAAACATGGGACCCGGGGGTCTATGGATTTCCTGAATAGACTAAATAATTATTAATACTCCAGTTTTGACTACCACAAAAACAACAACAATATAAACTCAAAATTATTTGTGTTCAAGTGGAGCACTTTTTAACATATGCCATGCTAGAAAACAATAACTTCATCCATGTATGTTGTGGGGCAAATTTATTTGAATTTATTTAAATTAAACCAGTTTAATTTTCCAAACCAGTTTTTTTAAACCAGTTCAATTATAAATATAGCAATTAGATTTATCAAACCAGTTCACATTTTCTAAACAGGAAATTATTTGGTTAAATCTCAATTTTAATTATAAAGTTTAAAATTGTCTACGGTTAGTATTGAAGTTAGCATTTATTAGGGTTGGTATTTGGATTAGTTTTAGTATCCAATGTTAATTTTCCTTGATGTGAATACCCATGCAATCATACAGTATGTAGTAATAGTCCTACATACATCTTACATTACAATTTGTGACATGTATTGTCCAGAATGACTGTGTTAAAATCTTTTAAATGAACAGTATATTATTATTAAAGTAAAATACATTATTATTGCTTAATTAACTGCATAGCTTTCCATCTTCATCAAATGTTTAAATATGGGTATAGGATGCCATTTATCTTTTGAATGAGAATCAAAAATCTTAAATTTTTCCTCTGAAAACAGGGATATTGCTACTGTGTTGAATTATCAACATTGTTTGTTGACTGTAATTCAGAGTGGGAAAATATTTTATTTTAGAGCACTCGTCAGTGATGAACATTGGTTAATTGTCTTGTTATCATAAATACGTCACCAGCAAGGGTTTTACTTAACCTAACCCCTCGCCCAATGGTTTTCTAATACTAACCTTAATACTAATAAAAGGATCGTCCAGAAGACAATTTTGCTTGCGGGCGCTGACAAAGAACGCCCGGGATGTAGTAAAACCCCACCAGCAAAGGAGTCACTATATTGTAAATAATAAACTTTATCATCAATTAAAATAAATTCTGGCACATCAGTTATAGCAAATGTAAAGTATAAATGTTATTTCCAGCACATATGGCATTTAAAAATCATGAATCCCAAGTCATAATATCTACACATTATTTACGTACCAGCATTTTATCCAAATTTTCTTATATTGTCTTGACTAAAATCTGCACAAATTGTATCCAATACAAGTGTAGTAGTAGTAATAGTGCAACATACACGATATAGCCTATTAAAAGTACACAGAGGTATAATAATATCAATATAATTTGGCAATTGTATTCCAAATAATACCTTCGAGATGAGAGTTAATATCCTCTTTGGTTTTTGTAATGCTATTGTGGGCACCAATTCGAGCTCTGTATATTGCTGAATCGTTACTCCCATTTCGAATGATTCGTGTTTATACCGTAGCTGTGTAGTTGTAGGTCTTGTAGATTGCCCCAACGGGCGAATTATTTTGCCTCAATGAGCGAACGAGCACAATGACAATAAGTGCCCTGTGAGAATAAACCTGCCACAAGTGATGAACTCGCAAATCTTTCTTGTATTAAAAACAACTAAAATAGAAACAAAATATGAATAAAAGATATATACCGTATACGTAGCCTACTAAAAGTTTGTGCTCCGACAGAAGTTACTAAAATCGTAAATGTTCACACGAGAACTGATCAACAAATTTCATGTCGATTAACATGACGTTAATACTCAAACTTGTCGCCTTACCAGCAAACAGTGGCCAAACAGTAGACAGAAAAATGAGAAAATGTCAGGACGGATGCTACAACTGTTTCTAAAAAAGTTCGCTAGGTCAGAGATATATCAATAGAATAGAACAAAGAAAGAGTTAACACTTTCAGCTAGCTTCAAATCTGCAAAAATCAAAATTATTCACAAAAATTAAATTAAATTGTCCTCTAAAAAAATTAATTAATAAATAGGAATAACATTTCTTAATTGATGCAAACATGGATTGGTTTATAATTGCATGCATGCAGGTCTAAAGTAGGTGAGTCAGCTGGGCAACATTTGATTTAGCGAGTGGGTAAAATTTGGGCTAACGTTTGATATACAGTAAGTTGTCTCATATTCAAAACATTGTCCTAACCCCAAAACATTACTAACCCTAACTCTTACAATAATGCTTTATTTTAAAAATAACAGGTCGCGATTTTAATTTCGAATTTTACTACTGATAGATCCATGTGAAGTAATTTCGGGATTTATATGAAACTTCACCTGAAATTTGTAAATATGTTTTCCACTTGTATATGCACATGATGAGGTCATATCTGTAACAGTGTACTAAAATGCCTCAAGCTTACATGTGATATCACATGCAAACATGTCTCCTTACCTATCAAATCATTAGCTCACAGATGTTTTTTACTGACTAAAACTATTTTTAAATTTTATGTTTAAAATAATTTAACTTATTATGTTGGCAGTTTACCAGTTGTTGGGTCTAGAGCCGGTTATAAACTTGCCACATTGTACTAAATTTTTGTTTTAACACTTGCTATTATTTAATATGTACAATGGAAGCAGAATAAATAAATATCATGCAATGATTTTTATTACCATGACATAGTAATACCATGACATGAGGGAAATTAGTGATTAAATGCCCCAAAAGCTGAGCGAGGATTTGTGGAAGTCCCAACTGATGGTGAAGCCAGAGGTCACAAGGGTGAACCAGTTGTTTAATGTTTAGTGAAAATGTAAAAGTGAGGCTGACGTTTCATATAAGTATCCCGAATTTAAAACGTAGTCGTAACCCCAAACGTAACCCTAATCCTAACCCTACATCTAATACTAACCCTAACTCTTACGATAATGCTTTATTTTAGAAATAACAGCCTATAACAGAAATAACAAATTTACTACCGATTTAAAAATAAAGATTAAAGCCATGACAGAAATTTGAAATTTATTAGCTAACGTTTCGTTGCGACATGCAACATCTTCAGAGCGATTTAAATTATTTCATACAAGTAGGTATACATATATACCACAGTTCATTCAGTATTAGGTTACAAAACGGTCAAAAATTTTAAAAAGGATTACAAACGGTCAAAATGTATGATCACGATTAGTCAAGAGATTTAATTCAAATGTTAGTCAAGTTAATGAAACTTAGGTCAAGGTTAAGTGGGATTAAACAAAGTTAGAATAGGGAAAGTGGGACAGAACTTATGTTGGCGTTGAGATTTGGCTTAAGTTTTTAAATCATAAGACAATTCCCTGAGTAACAGTTCAAATTTATAAGGAGAGGGGTTAGAATTTTAAAGTCTGAAAACTATATAGGATGACCAGTAGAATGCTTGTGAGAGAGAACACTGGACGTAGATTTTTTTATCACCAAATATTATATAAGTAACTTGACGTGATATAACGACTCGATATCGACGTCAATTCAACGTTGAAACAACGTCTGTTTCCGACGTCGATAAAACGTCGAAAAGCAGACGTCAAAACTCGTGAACTGACGTGATATAACGACTCGATATCGACGTCAATTCAACGTCGAAACAACGTCTGTTTCCGACGTCGATAACATGTCGAAAGGCAGACGTCGAAACAACGTCGATGTTTGGTCGTGAAGCGACGTGATTTAACGACTCGATATCGACGTCAATTCAACGTCGAAGCAACGTTGATGTTTGGTCGTGAACTGACGTGATAGAACGACTCGATATCGACGTCAATTCAACGTTGAAACAACGTCTGTTTCCGATGTCGATAACACGTCGAAAAGCAGACGTCGAAACAACGTCGATGTTTGGTCGTGAACTGACGTGATATAACGACACCATATCGACGTCAATTCAACGTTGAAACAACGTCTGTTTCCGACGTCGATAACACGTCGAAAAGCAGACGTCGAAACAACGTCGATGTTTGGTCGTAAACCGACGTGAAATTCAACGACTCGATATCGACGTCAATTCAACGTTGAAACAACGTCTGTTTCCGACGTCGATAACACGTCGAAAAGCAGACGTCGAAACAACGTCGATGTTTGGTCGTAAACCGACGTAAACCGAAACAACGTCTGTTTCCGACGTCGATAAAACGTCGAAAAGCAGACGTCGAAACAACGTTGATGGTTGGTCGTGAACCGACGTGAAATTCAACGACTCCATATCGACGTCAATTCAACGTCGAAACAACGTCTGTTGCCGACGTCGATAACACGTCGACAAAGCGACGTTGTATCGACGTCGATATGTTGTTGATCGACGTCGCGACCCGATTTCGACCGAAAATCGACGTCGAAACAACGTCGTGTGCCCGCTGGGAGGTTAATATAATCCGTATAATTTTTCGTCGTTGCAATTTGATTGCGATTATTCACTGTATACCCGTTGGAATTTCAGACTTCTGACCAATATGTCAACATCCGGTTCAGAACCAATTTTTGTGTATATATAACCATATCGTCATGATCCATCTTGATTGAGGGATTCAATCATGAAATTACAACTGCGCAACTCAGACTGTTGGAAATCGTCGTCAAGTACTCGCGCCCTTCGTGGGGGCACAATATCGAAGCATTTACACTTCCTCATGCTCAAATTACAAGCTGTCTAGGTTTCTGCTCTTTATTTGAAAGGTAAGCAGTTTCTTTCGAATATTTACAAAGCAGGAAATCGTCGTCAAATTCTCGCGCCTTTCGTGGGCCTGATAATATTCGCTTTTCCAGTCCATTAAGTATAGTTTTACTCGAGACGTAACTTCATGATATCGAATAGTTTTGTTTGTGAATACAGTTTTCCTTCTATTTTAGGTGTATATTGGTGTGAGTTCATATACTTAACGCAATGTCTGGTAGCAACAAAATAATAATGCACAGTTTGTCTCAATAGAAATGCAGTATCACTTCCTTCATAAAGGAAACTAAAAAACACATGTTTTTTTCTTTACTGTGAATTAAAGCATATGAATACACCATCTCCTCAACCTTTAGTACTACATTTATTTATACTATGATAACATACTACAAACATCTGACTTGGATTTGAGGAAATAATCTACAGTGCATGGTTTCTACAATGGATATGTGCACAAAGCTTTAACACTGTATAATGTATATGTAATAAACTGTACATGGAACTGTCTTCAATTAATTATTTACCTCAACTTTGTGAAAACTCAGGGTGTAGAGAATTGTGTTAACAGACACTTATCTTAATTGGTTCGGAATGTGTTAGTTTAAAAGGATAGTGATGACGGCTAAAATGCAGAGAAACGGAAGTGAGCTATGAACAAAGGAGAGTTGTGAACTGTGAAGTGAGAGAGAGAGAGTGAGTAAACATCGTGTGTACACCGAAATAAACGAGAAACCTTTCTATAAATATTGTGAAGTTTGGGAAGGGCACGGGCTCTTAGTCTGATTCCCAACACAGTGGCACCTCCGACGGGATACAGAGAAAGAAACGTGAGATGGAGGACAATAAAACCAATTTAAAGAGAAAACTATAGTTGCTCAATCTCACGCAAGGCAAAACGCAAGGGATACTGAAAAAAGGCAACGCGCAAGCGATTCAACGACACAAAGATGCTCTAATCGAGATAATAACAAACGTGGAGAGTCTAAAACGAGAAGTAGAGCAAGCCAAACTCGACAACGACGAAAGCGCAGAAGATGTCGCAACGTGGGGTCTAGAGATTGAAACGCAAATTGGCAAAATAGACAGCGAGATCACGAACATCACTAAACGCCTCAACGAGATGAAACTAAACGAGGAACTCGAGAAGAAGGAGAAAGAAAACGAACAGACAAGTCGTAACCGAGAAGAGCAACTCAAATTCGAGCGCGCAAAATTGGAACTCAAGTTGGAATTTGATCGCAAAACGGCGGAGACGTCTGGTAAAACTCCTCACAAAGACAGTGTCAAACTGCCAAAGCTGGCAATAACAAAGTTCATTGGAACCTACGAACAATGGTTGCCATTCTGGAACAAATTCGAGGCGGAGATCGATAACGCTGAACTAGCACCAGTGACGAAATTTGCGCACTTAAAGGAACTGATCGAACCAAAAGTCAGAGCAGATATCGACGGTCTGCCGTTCACAACCGAAGGCTATCAACGAGCGAAAACTATCCTCAAAAGCGAATACGGGAAAGAGAGCGAAATCGTCCACGCGTACGTCCGAAACATCGCAGCACTACCAGTCATCCCAGGATCCCAACCGGCGAAGATACATCAGTTTTACAAAACATTGCTCTACAACGTTCAATCGTTGGAAACTCTGGGTAAACTCCGGGAGGTCACCGGAAATGTGCGAAGTGTCATCGACAAACTGAAGGGAATAAAAGCTGACTTAGTACGTGGCCAAGACGGTTGGCAAGAATGGGATTTCGTTCAACTCATCCAAGCATTGAAGAAGTGGAAAGAGATTCACCCAGTGGAAGAACAAGAACTGCCCCCAGAAAAACCTAAACACTCGCGCGACCGAAGCTTACATACACAAGAACACTCACAACAAACGAGAGGATGTGTCTACTGCGAGAACCCCAGTCACAAATCAGCCAATTGCGACAAGATCAACACAGCTGAGGAACGAAAGAAGCATCTGAGTGAAAACCGTCTGTGTTTCAACTGCACAGGGAGCAGGGGTGGATCCAGACTAGTTCAACTAGTTTCCGGAAACTAGTCACATTTTGATAAAAAATAAAAATTAACAATGTATTACTAAAGTTATTTTTATTGATATTTTTACTTTTCACCGTGCGCAGTTGCTTGCACGTCTATTTTGCTAAATGATAGCCTGTATTATAGGTTTTTGGGGGAGGGGGAGGGCAAAATGGAGCGATCGAGCGCCGCGCGTGGAATAATCGTGTGGAAATCTCAGGCAATTAGAGTGAACTAGTGCAAAACTTAGAGTGAACTAGTCAAAACTGTCTCCTATTGGTTAATCGCTTCAAATCAATCAGAGTGAACTAGTCAAAACTGTCTCCTATTGGTTAATCGCCTTCAACCCAATTAGAGTGAACTAGTCATGAACTAGTCAGATCATATAAATACGAAATGCCTCTCGCGTAGTCGCGTGGACAACCAGTTTGTCGAAGGAAGACTGTTTTCCTTTCAATATAATGGACTTGTTTACCAAACGATTGGCCGGTTTTCAGCTCCCGATAAAATTACGCTATATTCCAAATATCTGGAAACCAGACCAGCAGTTGTTTGTTATTCCTCAAACGTGCGAGGCTGTGGGCTACGAAGGTTCAGGTTTGAATGGCTCGTGCGCTTCCCTTGGCTTGTTTATTCGAAGAAACCATGCCTTTGTTTAATTTTGATGGAGGGAAGAATGGCAACAAATTGAATATTCAAATTATTCAAATCTCCCCTTACGTTCTGGACCACTGCTTGTTCGAAGTTTCAAAGTTATGCGGTAGTATTGCAATGGCGGATTTTTATGGCCAAATATATGACAAGGCGAACGGTTTTCCTGCAAGAACGAATTAATGAAAACCGCGAGAAGATGAAGTCCATCATTGCGACCGTGATTTTCTTTGCCAGAGTAATAAGGAAGGAGAGATAACAACCCAGACGATGCCATCTTCCAAGTGTTATTTCAATTTGCTATCCAGATGACCAGATGCTGAACTAACATGATTTTCAACCATTTGACCTTGCTACCATGATTTTCAACTATTTAACCTTCCTACTTGCTATCCAGAATTCCAGATACTGAACTAACATGATTTTCAACTATTTAGCCTTCCTAGTTGCTATCCAGATGTTGTACTAACATGATTTTCAACTATTTAACCTTCCTACTTGCTATCCAGGTGCTGAACTAACATGATTTTCAACTATTTAACCTTCCTACTTGCTATCCAGGTGCTGAACTAACATGATTTTCAACTATTTAACCTTCCTACTTGCTATCCAGGTGCTGAACTAACATGATTTTCAACTACCTGTATTTGACCTTCCTACCTGCCATCGAGGTGCTGAACTCACATGATTTTCATATATTTGACCTTCCTACCTGCCATACAGTTGCTGAACTCACATAATTTTCAACTATTTGACCTTACTACCTGCCGGCATATGATTTTCAACTATTTAACCTTCCTACTTGCTATCCAGATACTGAACTAACATGATTTTCAACTATTTAACATTCCTACCTGCCATCCATGGGCTGAACTAACATGATTTTCAACTGTTTGACCTTCCTACCTGCTATCCAGATACTGAACTAACATGATTTTCAACCATTGAACATTCCTACCTGCCATCCAGGGGCTGAACTCACATGATTTTCAACTACCTGTATTTGACCTTCCTACCTGCCATCGAGGTGCTGAACTCACATGATTTTCATATATTTTACCTTCCTACCTGCCATACTGTTGCTGAACTCACATAATTTTCAACTATTTGACCTTACTACCTGCCGGCATATGATTTTCAACTATTTAACCTTCCTACAGTACTTGCTATCCAGATACTGAACTCACATGATTTTCAACTATTTGACCTTCCTACCTGCCATCGAGGTGCTGAACTCACATGATTTTCAACTATTTGACCTTCCTACCTGCCATCGTTGTGCTGAACTAACATGATTTTCAACTATTTAATATTCCTACCTGCCATCCAAGGGCTGAACTTAGTGTTGAACTGATGCAGCCATTAATTGGAAAACACTACATATATACTGTGCTTTAAATGTTTGAAATTATGGTATTATTTGAAATTAAGGTTAATTTTGAAAAACCAGGTCAGGGTTACTAACTATAATATTCATTGTAACATATTTTTACCAGTCACCATCCGACAGTAGAAGTAGTACAAAATTACTGTGTTACAAATTGATTTGGTAGAGGGAATGCAATAATTGAAAAATTGTTCCCATTGAAGTGTACTATGATGAGGTAGACTATAGTTAGGGTGTTTATGACCTTAATATTTTATATTTACTATTAAGACTGCCCTCAAAATGCAGGAACTAGCATTTCAGAGCCTTAGAAAATCAAAAAAAATTATATAAACATAAATGTCACTCTTCCATAAGTATAAATTACTGTAAAACCCTACTAATTTTTATTCCAACTGTAAATTTAGACATGTATTCACGTTTTCTGACCTTCCAGAGTTCTGTAAAATCTTCCCACAAAATGCAGGAAATGGCATTTCAGAGACTCTAGATTTCAAAATTTTCCGGGGGGGCATGCCCCCGAACCCCCCTAGAGATCTCGTGCCTTTGGCACTCGATTCTCGCGCCTTCGGCGTTCGGAAACTAGTCACAAAAATCGCTAGATCCACCCCTGGGGAGCAAACACAGAGCCGCAGATTGCAAAAGTCGTTCGGTTTGCCAAGTCTGTCAACGAAAGCACCACACATCCATCTGTGAAAAGGTGGTTCAGAAGAAGATGATGACAGCTAACCACAACAAGGGTGCGGTGTGCCATCCCGTGGCCGTGGTGGAGGTAAACGGTATACAATGTCGCGCCTTACTAGACACAGGAGCCGGTAGTTCTTACGCATCAGCCACATTATTGGACCGACTGAAGCTACAACCAGAACGCTCAGAGACACGACGCATAGAAATGATGATCGGAGCCGTCACCAAGAGAATCGATTTATACCGGGTGAAAATCTGTAGTACCAAGGGCGACTTTACCTTAGATACTGAAGTCTCCAAAGTCAATCGTAAAGAATTACTAACACTGGAAAATCCCAAGTACGACAACATGATTCGCAACTATTCACACCTACAAGGAGTGGTGATGGAAGACAGGGACGACAAAGCCAAGCTGCCGGTGCATGTAATCCTCGGAGCCAGCGAGTACACAAAAATCAAGACGGGAAGTAATCAGAAAGTGGGTCAGATTGGTGAACCTGTTGCTGAGAAGACCAAATTTGGATGGACTGTCATGTCACCAGGAGTGGACGAAGTCAATTATGGAAACATGTTTTTAGCACAGACCTCCGTCACAGACTACGAAGGACTATGTCGTATGGACGTACTGGGTTTGGAGGACTCGCCGACCGGAGACCAAGAAGCTGTCTACGCCGACTTCCGGGAACAACTTAATCGTAGCCAACAGGGTTGGTATGAAACGGGCCTTCCGTGGAAGGGGAATCATTCACCTCTGCCAACGAACGAGAAGGGGAGCTTACGCCGACTCAGCAACCTCGGTACAGAAGCTCGAAAAGACCAAGCGACTTCAGGAATACGACGCAGTCATCCAAGATCAACTAGCTCAAGGAGTCGTAGAGCGAGCCGAAGCAACAGCAACCGGGGTGGAGTTCTACCTGCCGCACAAACCAGTCGGTCGTGAATCGGCAACAAGTACCAAATTGCGCATAGTCTGTGACGCCTCCGCCAAAGCCCATCAAGATGCACCATCGCTGAATGATTGTCTGGAGGTAGGGCCGCCTCTACAGAACCAACTCTGGAAAGTCCTAGTACGGGGTCGATTTCACCCTGTAGCAATCGCCGGAGACCTCAAGAAAGCTTTCTTGTAAGTAAGAATTAAAGAAGAAGACCGAGACGCGTTACGCTTTCACTGGTTCAAGGACATACATTCGAAGGAAATAGAAACTTTGCGGTTCACCAGAGCTCTATTTGGGTTAGTCTCCTCTCCGTTCCTGTTAGGAGGAGTAATCCAACAGCATTTAGAGAGCTGCCGTCAAGAACATGCCGAGCACGTGAAAGAGATAGAGGAAATCATCTACGTGGACGATTTAATCAGTGGTGGACCGACTGTAGAGAAGGCCCAGAGAATCAAAGATGCCGCCATCGAGATATTCGAGAAAGCCAAGTTTCAACTACACAAGTGGGGTTCCAACGTCAGCGAGCTAGAACTGCCTCAGAACTCCACTAGTGACCTGCAGGGTGAAAGCTACGCCAAGCAACAACTGAGTCCAAACTCAGAAGAAAGCAACCTCCTCGGACTCAGTTGGGATAAACGCAAAGACACCATCGGGGTGACCTTTCCCAGCGAGATGACCGAACCAACAAAGAGAGAAATCCTGGGCAAGGTGGCCCGAATATACGACCCGCTAGGACTCGTATCGCCAGTTACCCTTGGAGGAAAGTTGCTCTACAGGGATGCGTGCAACGAAAAGTGTGCTTGGGACGCGAAGCTACCAAGTGATCTGAGAAAACGATGGACGAGATGGGAGTCTCAATTGCCAAACCAAGTGACCATTGCCAAATACCACGAAACGATCGACGACGTGGTACTTCATGCATTCGGAGACGCCAGTGGAAAGGGTGTGGCCGCCGCCGTGTATGCTGTCGTCAACCAGCCATCGGGAGTAAGCACCGGTCTAGTAGCTGCAAAAGCAAGGCTGGCCAAAACGGGCCTCACCATACCTCGCCTAGAACTTGTCTCGGGACATATGGCCGTAAACTTAGCACACAACGTACGAGAAGCAATCGAAGGGTTCCCAGTATCACAAGTCTACTGCTGGCTGGACAGCACAGTGGCTCTCCACTGGATCCGGAGTCCAGGCGAGTACAAACAATTCGTGAGTAATCGGGTTCGCAAGATCCAGGAGCGTGGAGAGACGACTTGGCGACACGTACGGACAAAGGAGAATCCAGCGGACATCGCAAGCAGAGGGGGAGATGTCACACACCAACAACACTCGTGGTGGAGTGGCCCGGAGTGGTTGAGTGACCAAACAAGCTGGCCTACAGACATAATCACCGCAACAAACGAAGCAACCCAAGCCGAAGTTAAAGCAACCAAGACACTATTCAGAATGGCGGTAGAGAAGGAAGATGTATTTGACGAACTTCTTGCCAAATGGAACCTATGGCTGACGCTCAGGATCTGCGCGTGGGTCAAACGGTTTATTCGCAACGCCAAGGGCAAAGGTCGAGAGGAAAACAAGAAAACAGGGCCGTTGACAACCGTGGAGATAAACGATCAAATCCAGTGGTGGGACAAGAGAGTCCAAGGAAGAGCAAGAGAGACGGAGCATTTTCACGAAGACAGCCTGCAACTCAATCTTCAACCGAACTGCGACGGTATTTTGGAATGCCGAGGCAGAATCCAAGGGGACTACCCAGTATACCTTCCCGACGAAGCATTGTATACAGAGAAAAGCGTTCAGAATTCCCACGAAGCTACTCTGCACGGGGGAGTGAGTCTAACAATGGCGAAAGTTCGAGAGAGGGTTTGGGTTCCCCGGTTGCGACGACTAACCAAACGAGTAATCAAGAGTTGCTGGGGATGCAAGCGATTCAGAGCAGTTGCACTGGCCAATCCGCCACCAGGATTGCTACCCAAGGATCGCACCATGGGCCAGAGAGCATTCCAAGTCGTGGGAATCGACTTCGCCGGTCCAATACGCTACCGCAAGAAGGCCAAGAAAGAGGGCAAAGCATACATAGTGCTGTACGCCTGCAGCCTGAGTCGCGCTCTATTCCTCGATTTGTTACCCACTTTGGAAACAGATGAATTCCTGCGGAGTTTGAAGACGTTCATCGCTCGCCGTGGAAGACCTGAAAAGATTTATACCGACAATGGCGGGACCTTCGTAGGAGCAGCAAAATGGTTGCGAATCGTGATGCATGACGAGAGCCTCAACAACTTCCTGGCCCAGCAGACGATAAAATGGCAGTTCAATTTAAGCCGAGCGCCCTGGTGGGGAGGGCAGTTCGAACGAATGGTCGGACAGATGAAACAAGCCCTCTACAAATCAATTGGAGGCGGATGCCTGATATGGAGTGAACTGCAAGATGTCCTTCTCGATGTCGAAGTGGCTCTCAATAACAGGCCCCTTAGTTATGTGGAAGACGATATACAGTTGCCTATTCTGACACCAAACTCGCTCATGTTCACGGGATCAAATGTACTGCCGGAGTTAGAAGTCCACCATGCGGAAAAGGGGGATCTGCGAAAGCGAGCACGACACTTAAAGAAATGCAAGGATGCCGTATGGAAGAGGTGGACAAAAGAGTACATATACGAGGGCTTCGAGAACGTCATAATCTGAAACACAAGGCATCGAAAGCAAAACTGGCAGTGGGAGATGTGGTTTTAATAAAGAGCGACGAACGAAACAGAGGCAAGTGGAGAATAGGGATCGTGGAAAACCTTATAACTGGTCGTGACGGAATTGTCAGAGGAGCAAAGTTAAGGGCCGGACAGAGCTATTTGGAACGTGCTGTTCAGCATTTGTGCCCGCTTGAGCTGTCGTGCGACATGACGATTGCAAGGAAACCTGCACCGCTGAACGTCGACGCACCCAATTTCAGACCAAGAAGAGACGCAGCAGCAGCAGCAGAATACCGTATCCAAAACATAGCACAAAGTGAACAATTGGAGCACGGGGAGTAATTGCCCTGGAACATTAATAGTTATATTTCAACATTTTAAATTTATAGTTAAACATTTACAGTTATCGTTGAACTTTGAACAAAATTTACTGAGTATTCGCCTCCTCTGCATGGAGACGAATAGGGGAGTGTGTAGAGAATTGTGTTAACAGACACTTATCTTAATTGGTTCGGAATGTGTTAGTTTAAAAGGATAGTGATGACGGCTAAAATGCAGAGAAACGGAAGTGAGCTATGAACAAAGGAGAGTTGTGAACTGTGAAGTGAGAGAGAGAGAGTGAGTAAACATCGTGTGTACACCGAAATAAACGAGAAACCTTTCTATAAATATTGTGAAGTTTGGGAAGGGCACGGGCTCTTAGTCTGATTCCCAACAAGGGGACAATGGAAATTATTTGTGTGCAAGTTCTTTGGGAAAATAAAATACAGTGTCTGCAGTGGTGTATTCCCAAACGACAACTACATTATATGTGGAATTGTGGACATGTGCAATGAACTAATACATTGCAGAGAGTATTGCATTCTCAACAAGAACTCCAACAAAAGTTAGACGATATAAACAATGGATCAATAATACAATAAACATCTGGTTACATATACCATTTCTGGTCTTTATTTTGTCAGCGCTTTGCTTTGTCATAACATATCAGACATTTGCGATTCCACTAACAGCTTAATTAATGCCACAGTATTAAAGAAGCACGATTTATAGTGGCAGTGATTATCAGAAATTTGTTTACCAAACATCAACTACATAGTTATAATGTATCTATATACTCATGCGTATATGCAGTCAAAAGCCTTGCCAATTACATTCAGATAAGTGAGGGGTTCATTTTGGATATTTTATCAAAAATTAGGCTTCCGATGGCTTTTGTGGCAACACTTCCCTTGTGATAGTAACTTCTATAGTACATATAATTATGCGGTACCCACATGTTCGTATCGCGAACCTATTTTTACTCTGGCACAAGGTATACAAACGAAGAGCTGTGCTTGATTTGCGCAAAGGAAATTCATTCAAATAATTGGGAACAAAATCAGCAATTAGTCGGACTAAATTTAAAAAACGCACCAAAGTGGAGCAACATAATTAATATCCCTCTTAATGAGCCATTCATCATATATTCACCGAAGTATCTAGTAACGTTTTTGATGCATGACGAACATTTTTACAAAAGTGCACAAGAGTTGTAGAGTAAACTTTGTAGACTAGATTTACTTTTGAGCTTTACTTTTGAACTTCAAAATCTGTTCATATATCTTGGATGGATTTGTCTCCGTATACCTGCCTTAGTTACATGCTATATCGGGGTGTGAAACTACATTTTCAAACTACATCAACTATGATGTAGGTAAGGTAAAGTTGCTAAAGAATAACTAAATAGATTTCCCAACGCAACCAAGTGATAAATCAGACAACCACCGCCATTATGATTCAATGGGGCGTGAGCGCTATATTGACACGCTAAGGGCATCCAGACAACGTCTCTGATGGTACCGCGGATTAGTGTTAATTATAATTTTTGGAATTTTCCAACGCAATTTCATTGTTGGTTACGCATACGTGCTTCGACAAAGCATAATTTTCCTTTATTGAAAAACAGTCTTTTTGCTCTCTTTTCGGCAGAGGCTTCCAATTCGGTAGAGTGGGGTAATGGTTGAGATAAGGAATGCGGTAGAGGGTAATGAGCGAGGAAAACCGCTTAAATTCGGAACGCGGGCGAGCTGAGAAACGAGAGGAGAGAGAGAGGAAGCCTCTGCCAGATTTCAGGCGATATCTTAACGAACTCGGCGATTTCTTGCAATCCGTTTTATATCTTTGCAATCCTTTTGTTTCTCGTTCTAATTTTTCATGTAAGGAGATGTGCGACCAAGAGCGTTTGGCTGACGTATTAATTTTTGTATTTTAACGTTGTTTTGATGTGATGGAAGAGCCTGATGATAATTTACACTCGAGGCAGTTGCTGTTGATATGAACTGTTCTGTAGGTTCTAATGCAGTTCTTTTGAGCGCATCGTTCCAAGATATCTCGATCGATGGTAAGTTTGTCTAGAACAAACGGCGGACAACAAGTTTTTCCGCTTCGCCAAGCTACTTGCTAGAAGAACTCTGTACATGAATTATTCAGATATAATAATAACAAGACGCCCGCTACGCGTTAACTCGGGCTACTTTTAGGGACATGGCGCGCATATTTCCTGCGGAGAGGGGGGTGCATTGGTGGCATGTTAGACAGTTGGAATTAGAAAACACGCTCACTTGTCTTATATTACAAAGGATAATTTTATAGCATGGATTTCTGTGATCAGCCAGGCAAATTTTTAGAAGCAAGTTTGGCTAGAAATGATGACGAAGAAAAAATCAGGCGTCTAGACACAGGGTACCCCTCCCCCCCCCCCCCCCCCATGCAGAACGCCTGACACGCAGACGAAATTTAATGTCAACACTAAACACGGCAATGCTATTTTTTCTAATATTACGGTTCGATTGAAGGTCTTCGTCTGACAAAATTTATATAAAAATCTACGGCAATTAGGTATACGAAACATATCTGTTACGAAATTACATCGGTTTAATGGACATAAAAGCATTAAATCATCGGTAAATGACGGATAGATCTTTTATTTTAAAGGCGAGTCTCGCTTTAATCGGTTACGCATTTTCTCATATAACATCTGATCTTCACATTTTAAGTAGACGAAACCTACAGCGTTCATTTTTCCAGATTCAAATAATCATTTTGATATAGAATTGATTTAAATCGGACAAAAACACAATATTTTCATGATTAATATTACGGAGTTTCACGGGATCGATAAATGTCAACATGATTGATCTCTCATCTGTGTTTCTCTCATCTAATTGAAGAGAATCTTAATTTGCAATGGTTTGTGGGTTTACAGGTCTCGGTAAACTTTTCCAACTGCGATTCATTGCCAATAAAACGAAAGTCCGAATTTGCTTCAATTCGCTTGCATGCCTTGCAACGACTATATGTTGTCATGTTGACGTTTCGTCCACGGTTCTGCGAGTTCTTTCTTAATAACTCTCATCTGTGTTTCTCTCATCCAGTTATCCTGGGGAGAATCTTTGCATTAGTTTGCGGGTTTACAGGTCTCGTAAATACTTCATTGACAATAAAACTGCCCGAAATCGCTTTAATTCGCTATTAATATACGCTCACGCAATAATTACATTCTCTCGACAGAAATGAAGCCGCATTTAAGACTCGTGCTACCCACAGGTAGCCCGAGTAATAATAATAATAATTTGTATTTATATTGCGCATATTCATAATATGTTCAATAATGCACATAACATTGAATAAGATTAAAAGACTATAATACATATATATATATATATATATATAGTTAAAAAATATAATGTATTATGTAAAAAAAAAATATATATAATATAATATAATGCATAATTGGACTTAGGGGCTGATTACATGGAGAAAATTTCAGCCCTGGTAAAGAGGGAGAATAGAAATCACGGTGTCGAAAGCGGTCAAGCGGTAACAAATATGGCATAAAAACAAAGCTATTTAAATGATTGCCATGCATACTCCGTAATTTACCATACCTCAGTAGCCGGGCTTAAATCTCAGTCCGGGCTGGAATTTCTCCATGTGAATCAGCCCATTAGGTTAGAGTCAACTAAAAGCCATAATAAAAAGATAAGTTTTTAGTTTTGATTTAAAATTAGAAAGAATATCTATGTTTCTGATATCAGCAGGCACATTATTCCATAATTGTGGTTGGGCAAACATGAATGGACGGTCAGCGAGAGTTTTCTTTGACATAATGCGAGGATAGGAAAGAAGTATGCCATCATTAGAACTGCGGAGATTATAGCGGCCAGGTAGAGTAATTGAAATAAGATCTGACAGATAGGAAGGAGCCATTTGATGAAGAACTTTAAATATGAGGAGCAATATTTTAAAGGCAATCCTTAGTCTGACAGGTAACCAGTGTAGTTCCTTAAAATGTGGAGTGATATGGCAGTGTTTTAGGTGCACAATAGACCAAACGAGCACACGCGTTCTGTACACGTTGAATCTTGGAAATAACAGTGTCAGGCAGGCCATAGTGAAGACCGTTACAGTAGTCAAGTCTACTTGTAATGAAAGCGTGTATAAGTGTTTCGGTATGCTTTCTGTTAAGAAATTTCCTGATATAACGTACCTGTATGTCATGTTGCTCTCTCGAATATATTCACAAGAATTATTGAGATTAACGTACGTTATGTTGCTCTCTCGAATATAGCAAAGAAGATTGCACCCCCCGGTTTGGCGCCATATTTAGCCTGAAATCTGGCAGAGGCTTCCTCTCTCTCCTCTCTTTTCTCCGCTCGCCCGCGTTCCAAATTTCAGCGGTTTTCCTCGTCCATTACCCTCTACCTCATTCCTTATGGCAGTGTTTAGGTGCACAATAGACCAAACGAGCACACGCGTTCTGTACACGTTGAAGCTTGGAAATAAGCGTGTCAGGCAGGCCATAGAGAAGACCGTTACAGTAGTCAAGTCTACTTGTAATGAAAGCGTGCATAAGTGTTTCGGTATGCTTTCTGTTAAGAAATTTCCTGATATAAACGTATGTCATGTTGCTCTCACGAATATATCAACATGAATTATTCAGATTAACGTACGTCGTGTTGCTCTCTCGAATATATCACAGCAGGGATGAATTATTCAGATTAACCTACGTTATGTTGCTCTCTCGAATATATCAAAGAAGATTGCACCCCCCGGTTTGGCGCCTCTCTTTTCTTCGCTCGCCCGCGTTCCGAATTTCAGCGGTTTTCCTCGTCCATTACCCGCATTCCTTATCTCAACCTTACCCACCCCCCCCCCCCACCCCCCCCCCCCCCCCCCCCCCCCCTCCCGAATTGGAAGCCTGTGTGGAGGAGAGAGGTCTTTTGACTTTTGGTGTTCTTTTAAATGCGTACGAAACTTTTAGTCTGACCTATATACTCATGATCACAGTCATTGCACGGAATTGGAATAAATAAGGTTATGCTCAGCAAAAATATGATTTTGGGCAACCTTGAAACTACCTAACAGTAGTAGAGACTCTACTCCGACAAAACCAAATGAACAACTTTTATAGTGCCAAACAGCTACCGATTTCGAGTAAGATAATGCTAGCAATTCAGATGAATGTGAAAGCTTGGAAAGTTTTGTATTTCAGTTCTTCCGAAGATTCCGGGGTTCACTGGATGCCAAAAGAAACGTGACGAATTTTGTAACACAATTCCTTCGAATAATATAATGTACAGCTTAAGATGTGAAGTTTGTGCATATAACAAATGCAATTGATGCAATTGATGTAGTTAGATGAATTTTTATCTTCCTGATTTGGATTTTTAAATGATAAGACAGCTGGAATCTGTGTTCCGTAAACTGGTGTATATAGGCTTTGGCCCATTGTGCCAGCATAATTTTTAGCATAATGGGAGCAAAAAAGCATAATTTCTAAAACGAGCACTGCTCGAGCATAATCCTAAAATTTTAGCACTTTTTTAAGCATAAAAGGTAATATTACTCATTTGGTAGTCTAGAAAGTCAGAAACTTGTTACAAGACCGCTTTCATAGTTTCACTTTCATTGTGGGCAGTAGTAGTGCAGACTGTGCACTGCAGTACACTGTACACCTGAACTGCCGAGCAAAAAGCCTGGGAACGAGCCACGAGGTTGTAAACACTACTGCCAAAATGGCGTCAAACATTTTTTGAGTTGTTGAATTTATGTAAGAATCTGTGAGAATATCGAGCATAATTTGTGAATTCTAGCATAATTTTTAGCATAATTAGGCAAAATTGAGAGCAGTGCTATTAGCATAATATGCCAATTTTTTTAGCACAATGGGCCAAAGCCTAGGTGTATAACAGTGAGGAAAGATCAGGTGCTGTACTCTTCCGGTAGGGTTAGAATTTCACTTTCAAAGCTCTCTGCTATGTCTTGTCAAGCTACCATTTCTTTCTATATGTACGTATCTTTGAAAAGGAAAACGAGTCGCTAATATCTACATTTATGTATATATATATTATCCCTGTTAATTGGCCAATTAAGGTCCTCACTCAGACATATACCTGATGTAACTATTGTTTACATATGTATTTATATACAATAATAAATAAAATTAAGAAGACTACTTCTTAATTTTATTTATTATTGTATATAAATACATATGTAAACAATAGTTACATCAGGTATATGTCTGAGTGAGGACCTTAATTGGCCAATTAACAGGGATAATATATATATACATATTTTTTGTTTTCTTACATAATCCGCCATGTTGGATTTGATGACGTCATCGACACAAATGTTACATCAACAGAATCAGTTGATGCCATATATCAATAGAAAGATCTCGTCACGACGAGCTAAAATATAGTTTATTTATGAAAATCGGATAAATATTGAAGAAGTTATAGAAGAAGAAGTTAATATATATTTATGAGTCTTTAATATCTTCTGATGACGTCATCGCTTACGTGACTTTAGATGATTTAGAAAAATGGCGTAGGGCTTAAATTGTTTGTTAGAACCTATATTTTCATAATCAGGGAGGCAGTACGGTCGATGGGCCAGAAAAATACCTGCCTATACAGTTTATATTTTAAGAAATAAACGCAAAGAAACGACACATATTCTTGACAGTTATTTTGGTGTCACTGGTAAGGCGCGTGACTGGAAAGATTCCCCACAACAATAAATTATGTAAAATTATTTTTTAGTACTAAAAGTATATTATGTATGTATAGCTGTCCAGTTTATTTCTGGGCCGTCGGGTGTTGTAGCAGAAATATGTAGATATAGGGCTTCATGTAATGCTGCTATTGAACCGAATTGTTACCAATAGATGATGGATATAGTGTATGAGGGAGTTGCTGTGGAATGGGAAATCATCTACTGAAAATTATCATAAGCTATGCAGTAAAGGTGATGGATGCTCTTTAGAATAATGTTATTTAAAATTGCCATAACTTAGTAATTACTGGAGCAAAGAATGGAACGGATATAATCAAACTGAAATAGATCATATTTTTAATACTATTGTTTTACCTATGATCACGTATGGACTTTCCGTTTATGCGGCCTCGCCACCTGAATTTACCATAGTACAGCAATTTCTCCATCGCCGTTTTAAGCGCGGATACACATCGAAATCCTTAGACATATATAATCTTTTAGATATATGTGATTACTCTATTTTTAATATAATTAGTAAGTCAGTGGTCCATCCCTTATATGATCTGATACTTAAAGTTAAGAAATCGCCATCAAGACTAAGAACACAAGCCAACAGAAGCCCGGATGCGCGATTGGATATCAAAGCTGGCGAGTTTTGGGCAAGAGGAGTTACATCATTTTTTGACGTTCGTGTATCGCATGTAAACTCCAAATGTCATCAAAACAAAGCCACATCTGTTATCTTTAAGGAACAAGAAGCCGAGAAGAAAAAAAAGTACCAACAGAGAATTTTAGATGTGGAGATGGGTACATTTACGCCTTTGGTTTTTGGAACGAATGGAGGAATGGGGGATGAATGCCAGAAATTCCTAAAGCATCTTGCCGAGAAATTGTCTATGAAAAACGGAGAAGACTATGCAACCGTTATTACCTGGATCAGAACAAGATTGTCTTTCGAAATTTTGAAGTCCGTGCATTTATGCACGAGAGGATCTAGATCGCCATTTCGAGCGAAAGACGAACATATAGACGAGTTCAAATTAAACTCTGTTACAGCAGAGGTTTTTTAAGCGACAACGCTATTTAAAGACATTGATGCCGGACACGTACATTTAGTGAATGGCGTTTGAATCATCACGCATTTTAGGGCTTTTAGGTGTTTTTAGTTATTAGTGAGATTTATAATTGTATATTTATATAAAGTATTTCAATAAAAATTATTATCATAGACTAAGAACACAAAGTAGCCAGTTTCTAGCTATAAATACTACTCGTTTTAATGACAGCTTTGTAAATAGATTGATTTTTAAGTATAATCTTAGGATGTAAATTTTTTAACTGGATATGCTAACTTTGTATTGTGTTTCGTTTCTACTTTTATCTTGTAACTCTTGATACGTTTTGATTATCAATTAAATAAAGACTTTATTCTTATATAATAATAATAATAATAATAATTATTATTATTATTATAAACGTACGTACGGTGGATGATTGTGAAGACTTCTGAGGAGCAGTGAGCGATCACCTATGTAGACTAAGTTAATTGGTTCGGACATGTTGATGGAGTGTGGAAGGTGAATGAGGGGAAAGGTATATAGACGATGGAAGACATGTTATAAAGTTGTGCGGAAGTTATCTAGAGCTACAGTATGTGTATACCGCATGACCTTGCAAAGGACAGAATAAGGGGATTACTATCATGCAAGTAAACCCGTTTATAAAATAACATGTATGCTAGACCGGCTCTGATTGGTCAATACCCGTGTTTGGATACAGGCATCCCACGCTGTTCTCAAGTCTCGCAGCTTCCCGCGTGTTTGGATTACAGTATCCAAATACGGAAACCATTGGGTATTTCTTTACTAACCCATGCAGATGCTAGCACCAAATATGACGAGTAAAGAAAATAAAATTGTACACCTTGATGAATTAATCTTGCTATTTAACAAATAGATTCCATTTTGCCGTTGTCCGTTCAGTTATAGATGCACAGATGACGTCAGAACGTGGTAAGAACAAAAAAGTGGCCCACGAGACGATAGTCGAGTGGGTCATGCACTGATGTTCTTACCACGTTCTGACGTGCTCTGTGCATCTATAACTGAACAGACAACGGCTAAATGGAATCTATTTGTTTTATACAATAAAAATTGAAAACAAACTATTCAAAAGGCTTACTAGCCTGCGCCGCAGACGACTAAACCCCGGTAATAAACCGGGGTTTAGTCGTCTGCGGCGCAGGCTAAAGGCTTACTAGCTCTGGCGATTTCTGGGGCATGAAAAAAAAAGTATTCGTCTGACGTGATCAGGGCCGTAGCTAGCATGTGAAAGTTGGGGGGGTGTAAGTCCCAAATTTCCGAATCTCAAATTATTTTTCCGAATATGAGGAGGCACGCGCCGTAAGGCGCGTCAATCTAGGGGGTCCCGGGGGATGGTCCCCCGGGAAATTTGTAATTCTAGGGTCTCGGAAATTGCATTTCCCGCATTCTGGAGCAGTTTTTAAGAGATTTCCTTGGACAGTTTACAGATGTAGGAATTTAGTTTTCAACAATAAAAAAGAGGCGAAATATAAACAATTTAATTCTACGGTATACGGTATCATAATTCGTGGTTTTGTGAAGGCTGTTTAAAATCCGGAAATGATAAATTTTATTGCAAAGCAAAAGCCAAAAGGTGTCATCTATCTGATGTACGTATGCAGTAAATATACAAAAATAGATTTGTTATCCTTGTGAATATTATTTTGTAAGTTCTATAAACTTAACATGAGTTTTTTGCTGTTCACTGACTGAAATCTCGCTTAACCTACGTTGCCGTAGTTTTCCGAACGAGTAATTCGATTTTCCGAATATCTCAATTTCAAAAATGTTGGGGGGGTGAAACAACCCCCCCCCCCCCCAATACCCCCCTCGCTACGGCCCTGGACGTGATCTGGCGTGAGCTGACGTGATCCGTGCATCTGTCCTCCAATAGATCATGGCCAACAACCAATGAGAATGCGCGTAGTAAATTGGGTTATTGTATAAACATATATAACCTAGGAGCATTAGCATTGTGTGAGTGCATATATTAATGCTAGACGTTTAGTGAATGATGATAAATTTGACGAAATTAGTTCTTTCATTCTTCATAAAAAAAATTTGATTTATTTGAGATTACTGAAACTTGATTTGATAGTAAAATTTCTAAGTAATATAGATAAAATACGAGCGGCAGATCTATATGGACATTTACAATGGCGAGTTCGTAGCACGAGCTCGATCTGACGCGAGTGTTTTATCGCACTTGTGAAATCAACCAATGAACGATGCTATAGGCTTAATTAGTATTCATAACTTTGTTAACGATCGTCATAATAAGCATTGGTAACTTTGTTAAAGATCGTCCTAACCAGTATTCAATCTTTATGATTTGAGCTTTACAAAGGTATACATGTGACCGAAATACCGGTCAGCTCACGGTGTACCGGAACACAGAATATTGCATCATTGAAATATATGTTGGGTTTAGAAGTAGGGTTAGTATTTCTTTATTTCAGGGTTATGACTAGAGTTTTATTTGGGTTATGGTTAGAGTTTTTGGATCCTGTTCTGCTTCTTATAATATTCTTCAGTATTTATTCACAACACACTACTATACTTTACATACTCGCACGCTAATCTACTCGAGACTCCGTTCATGTTCTCACGCTCCTATATATACATCCGTTACGTCACTACTATGACGTAAGATTATTACACTTCTGAATCCTGAAAAAATAACTTTGAGGCGTATGACGTAGTTTGTGTCCATTGTTTACCGGTACACGGTGATCATGCCAAAATGGCACGCTGTGATTGTGGCTTAGCCTCATTAATTATTCATGAATTTCACAATAGTCTTATCATATTCCAGGTTATTGTCCTGTTTTAAGAAAAGATCGACGATGTGGTGGGGGTAACACAGTAACGATGTTTTGGTGGGGGTAAGCTTTATATGTAACATGTATTAGCAGTTAAGACACGCAATGATCTGGAAAATGATGATATAGAAATGCTTTGGGTTGAAATTAAATTGCATAAGCTAACCATGTTGTGTGGAGTATGTTACAGACCACCAAATAATTCTCTAAATGACACCTTTTCTGGATTCATTTCAAAACACTTTAGACATAATCCTGACACCCATGGTGATAGTGGGTGATCTGAATGCTCATTATGACCATAATACTTACTAAGCACTAATTTTGGTAATACTTTTCATCAATGGCTTGGTTGCAATGCTCGGTCTTAGATAATCAGCGAACCAACTCGTGTTACGAACTATTCAGCCACAATATTAGACCTTATTATCACAAATTGTCCCAATTATTTTGTTGAATCAGATACCTATAGTCCACCAATGAATTGTGATCACTCATACATTTATGGTAAAATGAGAATTTCACATTATAATCAAAAAGCTTTCCAAAGACATGTTTGGGATTTTTCGAATGTTAATACAACATTATTGAATGAAGAGCTTTTCAACATTACATGGGAGGAGGTTGCTAATGAAACATTGCATACATTGATGTTTATGTTAATTGGTTTAACCGTTTGAAAATTTATACCACCACAAATTACATATCTACAATTACATATACAATTACAATTGTGAATTATCAGGTCCCCGTCTTGGCCCCCAAAAATGGTGGACATATGTTAAATCTATTTTTAGTCTACATAATCGTTTGACTATTCCTAGTGAAATGCCAAATATTACCTATAATATACCCAATCTATCTGGGTATGCTACCCACTGATGCGCCAATCTATCTGGGTATGCTACCCAACGACGCTCCAACTTATCTGGGTATGCTATCCACTAATATGCCAAGTTATCTGGGTATGCTACCTAGCAATGCTCCAATTTATCTGTGTACGCTACCCACTGATGCGCCAATCCATCTGGGTATGCTACCCACTGATGCTCCAATCTATCTGGGTATGCTACCCACTGATGCTCCAATTTACCTGGGTAGGCAACCCAACGAGATACCACTTCATCCGGAACATCCACCGTATCCTCGTTGTAACAGTAAAGCGCTCTTATCGGTACTTGGGAGGGTGATACTCCGCTTCACTTTGGGTGGTCAGCTCAAGATACCACCTGGTTGGATCTTAACCTGAATCCAAGTACCACTACTCGCTCCAGGTCAAGGCCCCCTCAGCCAACAGCTTACACCTAACCAACCAAACGGATAAGTAAGCTGAACGAAAATGTTAAGTGAGGTTATACAATAACCAAGGTTAACAGCTAGGTAACCACGCGATCGAGGCAAGCACGTGGTGAGAGGAGCAGGCCTGGAGACTGGCACGAACTGTTGCGCACTGCCATTAAGCGCACTTGCTTGAATAGCGGTGTCACGCATTTCAAGAGCTCCACGAAATCGCAAACCCACCATCCCGCCCTGTAATCAAATCTACAAAGAACAGTAAGTCACATTTCCTGGTGTGAAGGTGTAACGTGTCTCGAGGGGGTGGTCAGCTCAAGATACCACCTGGTTGGATCTTAACCTGAATCGAAGTACCACTACTCGCTCCAGTCCACGACTCCAAGGCCCCCTCAGGCAACAGCTTACACCTAACGAACCAAACGGGTATAAGTAAGGTGAACGAAAATGTTAAAATGTATATATTCCGACACTCAAAATTTTCCTTCACCATAAATCCTTAGAACATGTAGTTTAATCGGCCTTATTTAGTTTACTTACTTAGTTTACCACCACTAAGGCTCTCGGCAACGGCTTCCGTAGCTCAGTGGTCAGAGCACTGCACTAGCATCGCAGGGTCGCGGGTTCAATTCCAGCCGGAAGGCCTTGAAGTTTCATTTTTCGCAACTGATCCCGGTTTGGTCTTAAATGGTATATATTCCGATACTCGAAATTTTCCTTCACCATATATATATATATATATATATATATATATATATATATATATATATATATATATATATATATATATATATATATATATATATATATTGAAAGGATTTATGGTGAAGGAAAATTTCAAAGTGTTGGAAGACATACATTTTAAGACCAAACCGGGACCAGTTGCGAAAAATGCAACTTCAAGGCCTTCCGGCTGGAATTGAACCTGCGATGCTAGTGCAGTGCTCTGACCACTGAGCTACGGAATAATAATAATAATAATAATAAAACAATTTATTTATACCGCGCAAATTCAACACGTTTCAAATGCGCCTTACAATAAAAACAAAAATACAATAAATAATTATTAAGTAGGATAAAATACTTGTCTAAAAAGGAAGGTCTTAAGGGATTTTTTAAAAACAGGAAGCGAAGTAATGGATCTGGGTTCCGATGGTAACTTGTTCCAGAGTTTTGGTGCAGCAATTTTAAAAGATCTGTCTCCTAAAGTGGATAGTGTTCTAATAGGTGGACTTACGAAAAGTAATTCGTTATTTGACCTAATTAGACTATAGCTGGATTTGGATTTTACAGAAATGAGATTTGAAATGTACGTAGGAACTAACCCATGTATCGCCTTAAAACTTAATAAAATTATCTTAAAATCTATACGAAACCTGATGGGTAGCCAGTGCAGTTGGAGTAAAAATGGTGACGTGTGGCAAAACCTAGGAGCCCGATAGACTAGTCTTGCTGCGGCATTTTGAACTCGTTGTAGTTAAGACAGTTGGGTATTCGGCAAACAATAAAGTAGACTATTACAGTGGTCTAAGCGACTCGTAACTAGCGCGTGTACAAGAGTTTCTGTATCGTTTCTACTTAGATATTTTCTAATCCGGCTTAAGTTGTGTAAGTAGTAGAATGCAGATTTACAAGTTTTGGTAATATGAGTTGCCATAGTCATTTCTGTCAAACCAGG